>JAHWFO010057280.1:9811224-9825080 GCA_023313115.1 Rhysida immarginata | reverse complement strand
TTATTATTATTATTATTATTATTATTATTATTATTATTATTATTATTGAATATTTGTGTCCTTTCAATACTCACAAGCCAACTATGGCTTCCGTAATGAGGGACCAAGACCAAGTTTGCTTTGCTCTATGACATTTTGAATTTTCTTTTTTTTATCAAAATTTCTGATGTATATATGAATCCTGTAAAATTTGTGAAAAATTTTTTTTTTGAAGTGAATTGAACAATTATTATTAAGACTCCAGAATGAAGTATTAAATTATAGAATACCAAAGTAAAAGGCTGAAGTCATACAGAGCAAGTTAAGTTACAAAAAAAAGATTGAAAATTACACTGTGGATAGAAAGATAGGAAGCAATAAAAATGATGACAATAATAAATAC
The DNA here is from genome assembly GCA_023313115.1 of Rhysida immarginata. NCBI lineage: Eukaryota > Metazoa > Arthropoda > Chilopoda > Scolopendromorpha > Scolopendridae > Rhysida > Rhysida immarginata. Next base: position 9,824,698 of record JAHWFO010057280.1, on the reverse strand, counting down.
AACTATGATTATAGCAAAGAACGTTAAATCCTTATAAGTTCTTTGGGTTAGAGCAAGAGAACTTATTTCTAATCTGCGTTGGTAAGTTATTCCATGTGGATAAAATATTAAAAGGAAAATAGTTTTTTAAAAAAGGGGGTACAACAAAGGGTGAATGAATTTGATTACGAATTGCCAGTCTATATTGTAGTCCTAAATAACACCAATTTTTAATGAAATTACAAGAGTACATTGGACATCGAAGGGCCGCAGCTAACTATTTTAGTTTCCTCAATTCCAGATAACGAGAAAGATCTAATTTAGAAATCAACATAAACTTGTAGCAGTTTCTTAATTTAAAGTTTAAATCGTCATTGTTTTTTTTAAACTGTATTATTACTCATGTATTGTGTAAAAAAATGTTAAGGCTCTTCCTTTTGTCTCTTCAATTTGACTTTTCCTTTCGCACTATTTGTGATGTACATTATAATCAAGAGGGAACTCAAACCTTTAATCAGAGTTGCCGCTATCTCATACAACGCCTTTTCATATTAATAAATATACAGAGGAGTCATCTTTAAGATCAACAAAGATAAAAATAAAAGTTAATAAAACTTCCTTGGATATCGTGTATTTGTGAAATTACAGTGAAATTGTAATGTACCAAGAACAGATGAAAGAAACAGTGATATTATACTGTACCTAACTTCATTTGTTCTTGACTGTACTTTGGAAACAGTAATAAATTGATTAAACAAATCAGAATAGAAAGAAAAGATAGAAATTCGAAACTTCTACAGCTTCTAAGAGTGCAGGCCTAGTAAGTGAGATATATTAACGGTAGTAGTTATGACATTATTACATTGTGACCTGTAAAAATTTGTTTTTATCACTAGACTCAAAAGAAGTTAATGTATTTTCTTCGATGGCTGAAATATTTGAATTTATAACTGAAAAATCTATTTCAAGACTTTTAGAAGTGATATGTGGCAATACCTCCTAGAAAGAAGCCTGTGCACTGAAAATCCAAACATTGTTACATGATCATAATTGGATGAATGGGGTAGCCAAGAGATCGTGCCATCACATCATATCCATCTGCCTGAGAAATGGTGATAGTCTCCCGATCATAATTTAGGGCTTATTATTGGTAGAAATACGATTAACAATGCCTTTTTATGATGATGTAAAAATACATGAATTTTCAGTGCATAGGCTTTCTTTTTAGGAGGTTGTAAGTGGTGGCTGTCGTAGTCCGATAGTTTAGGAATTGAAATTCAACAATGGAGCTTCATCGTTTTACGACTTTTTACGAGTTTTTGGCTGGATTCGGGCAATAAACAGTGATTTTAATACGATAAAACTGTGCTAACGACCACCTGTATATAACGGCCACTTTTGCTTGGTCACGCAGAAAGTTACATGGGAACTCTATTAGCGTAACGACCACTTGTCTAACGCGACCAGCGACCGACATTTTCGATCTAAAACTCTACCGTAAACCGGGGTTACTTTGCACACCCGCCCGTAACTCTGCACAAGAGAACGCAAGCATTTGCTGCTCTCAAAGAACTTATTTTGTGTTGAATGACTTTGTATCAGGTTGTTGCAAAAGTTTCTTCCGGTTCTAGAACCCGTGCCCAAGAAGGGCTCATTTTCCGAGGGGGGTGTTCATATGTTTTCAAACAAATTATTGCATTCGATTCCTGAATATCTTTGCTATATTACATCCAAGAATCAACTTTCTGACTATACATCTGTGAGTGCCATCAACGGTCTGAAATGGACCTTTCACGCGAGCATATTCGAGCAATAATCGTCTATGAGTATTCTGGAAAGATCAGTGCTGCGCAATGTCACCGAAACATTTGCCAACGTTTAGGTGATGGCATTGTTAGTTTACGTACAATAGAAGAATGGTATCGCCGGTTCAGACGCGGAGATAGCACTCTTCAAAATGCACCTCTCTGGTCGGCCAATCATGATTTCAGATGGTGATCTACGCCAAGCAATTGATGAAGATCACAATGTAACAACGAGGGAACTCGCAGAACAGTTCAAGGTTCGCTTTTCAACCATTGCCCGGCATCTGCATGAGCTGAATCTGTCATTCAAGTTCAATCGTTTTTGTGTTGGAATAAAAATCCGGAAAAAACTTTTGCAACAACCTGATATTTAACATTTTAAAGCAATGTTATTGTAAACCAAATTCATTCAACACAAAATAAGAGCAACAAATGTTTGCGTTACCCTTGTGCAAAGTTACCCTCGTGTGTGCAAAATAACCCCGGTTTACGGTCCTAACTTAAATGCCAATTACAATATTACACTTTTTTCATAATCAACCAATCAGAGTCAACAGATACAAAATACAGCCACTGGTTCTTTTAGTCTACTGATATTGTTTACTATATCTAACAACCGGAGAGCGGTTGCGAAAATCCTGTCTAAAAACAAAGACCACTTCGCTTTCTGCGTGTGATCGGTCGCGCAGAGCGAGATAGTACTCAAAGGCAGGGCTCGGTCTGGTCGATTGGAATCAAAATATCGGAAGAAACTCGACTCTTTGGCTGGCTGGATAATCAAATGTTTTTAATCGTAATCGTAGTCGCCGAGTTCTAACGACGTAGTTTCAGTTTCGAATAACCATCATCAAAATTATCTGAAATCACAAGCACATAATCGCCCTTTTAGACATGGTTCTACCGTACCAGGTGGCCTCTTGGCATCCGGTCGGACGTTATGGAAACACCCTGGATATGGTGGGAAAACATTTTGAAGACAAGAAAGTCCGAAAAAAATAGCTTAGATTCTTTTATAAAGATATGCAAATGCCTGTTTCTAATCATGTTTGTTGATTGGTAATTGTTCTGACTGAACCTGCATATAACGACCACATTTGTTTCGTCCCGTTCGTGGTCGTTACAGATATGTTTTACTATAGGTAGAAAGCGTGTTTGAGGACTATGACGGCTGGAACCAGCTCTAGTTTCGGAAACGTCTGAAGGATTTTTGAACTTGAGTTCATTTTTTGGTGAAAAATACATGTAGTTTCTTTTTGCTTCTTGGACGTCGCCGAGGTCAGTCGCAGTAGAGTGGACGGATTAAGGACATGTCTGGCCAGCATGGATCCCTCGTCCAGCCCTGGATTAACGACTGCTGTATGATGGTCGCAGCAGCCGGGGGGGGGGGGGGGGATGATCGTGGGTCACTGATGGTCATATTATGATTAACATTCGAAGCGAATCGAGCCAAGCTAAGGATACTATGTTTACACGATGTACCTTCGTAAGAGTTCCTCGAGGTCTTACCTTCAGCCGAACTATAGCGAAAGCCGCACGATAAACCAGATGAGTTTTGCCGGCGACGTTAGTTTTGTTAAGATAATTTTATAACTAACCATCCTTCCTTTTTTTCCCCCCCCCCCTCCCCACCGTCTTATCGTTAGCTGGAAACGCGTCCACCATCTTCTGCAGGTTTCCCAAAGCGAGATTGTGAGCCTCTTAAAAAACCTGTCCTAGGGTCTCTGTAAGTTTGAGTTAGAACTTTGGAGCTTAGTTGGGTCTGACTAGGAAAATGGCGACGTTGGAACTTTACCCGACATTAGCCGGAGCCAACGAGAAACAAGTGCATGTTTCTCGTAGGCTCCGCGTTAGCACAGCAAGTAAATCTAAACCGATTCGAAAAAAACCCGTAGGACAGTATACGAAGAGTATACAAAAAAGTTTAATGCGAAGGCAACAAATGTAAATTTTACCCCCATTCAAGGTGTGTATTATAATTGTATTCCCTAAGAAGATCACACGGATAACCTTTGAAGGCTAGAAAATATATAGGAAGTTCTGAACTCAAGAAAAGGGACAAATTGCATGCATAAACTTTTTCGGAAATCAAGGTTAAAGTAGGAATTTCTGAGTTGTCGTGAGTTTCAGAAATCTTTAATGAGGAATCTAAAGAAAATAAATGAAGTCAGCAACACTGGTAGGTATTTTAAAAACCCCATTTAATAGACTGTCAGAAAAAAAGAGTACATGTAAAGAAAGAAAGCATGCAAGCTTAAAGGTAAAAATAGAAATTTCATGATAAAATTGAAATTTTCTCAGAGGTATATCATCTCCATTTTCTGAAGTTTAATACCACGTTGCGCAAAAAATACAATTTCACTAACCAAATTCCTCAAAACGACATACATTCCCGCAAACACATTTTAACGGAATAAGGTAGGGGTTGCCGATAAAATCACTAAATCGTTAATATCTCCATAATAGTAACCTTTCGGATAACATACATGGGAATGATTCTCATAGGTACTGAGGTCCCCTATTCAGTTTTTCATTTTGGACTGGTATAAGGGATATATGACTCATTGAGAGATCATATTAACCTCATCATTGACTGAAAACTGAGAAACACGCTGATTTATTCCTCATCATCCATTTTAGTTGATGCACTTTCACTTGTTTTTTTTTTTTAAATTCGAAATCAAAGACAGAAACATGAAAATCTTTATTGTCACCATACGTACACCATTACATGCTTTACATGCTTTACCTACACCATTGGTGTTTTAAAATATGAAACGTTTTAACATTCTAAAAAAAATATTTTCTGTGGCCTATATTTTACATCAACCAACCCGTCTTTGGGATAAGTTGATGCATTATAAATTTAATACAAAAATGGTCTTTTATCCCCTGAGTGGATGCCCCCTTGCCGTGGGTCAGGGGTTTGGGTGCTTCAGGGATTCTGTGAGCTATGCTGGTTGTAGCACTGCTACTTTAGGGTCATCCTTACCAGAAAGGTCATGGTTGAGAAATGACACGAAGAGTATCCAAACAAACATATATCTCATGATGTCGACGAATGAGAGAATTCATACTGCATCGGGTGTGGCGCAGGTTAAAGTCACCCGCGTTCGGGAGTTAGGCAGAGGCTCTCGTTCGAAAAATAGTCGACAGTCTCCCGGCTGTTATCTCGGAGCAATGCCTCCGATAAGCCCCACCAGTGCACTCGCTATGCGCTTGGGGAAACGGTCAGGGGCAGCGCATGCCTTTACCCAGGAGGAAAAACGGGTAAAGCGACAACGGGATCGGGTGCTGTCAATTGGCACTTGGAACGTATTCTCCATGACAGGAAAGGAATCAGAGTTAGTGGAGGAAGCCAAACGGTATCGGCTGGATATCATAGGTATTACCTCTACGAAACGTCCGGGTTCTGGAACTGTGGACTTAGAAGGAGGGTGGAAGCTTTTCTACTTTGATGTCGACCCTAACATGACTGCCCAGGCGGGAGTGGGGATACTCACAAGTCCCCGGCTGGCAGATTATGTTGCAGATTGGACCCCCTTAGGTGGAAGACTGTGTCTCCTGAGGCTTCAGATAGGGAAACTGTCTCTCTCTCTATTCGTTGCATATGCTCCGAATGCAGTCACAGAGTACCCACTTTTTCTAGATGAAGTTGATGCTGCTCTTAGCAGGAGAGGGAGTGCAGATTCTGTCATTCTGATGGGCGACTTCAATGCACACGTAGGGGCTGATGACCAAACGTGGAAAGGCGTGATTGGGAGGAATGGTGACCCCGACTTAAATGCGAATGGGAGGTGCTTGTTGGATCTCTGTTGCAACAATGGACTTTACATCACAAACACCTTCTTCCAGCACAGGGATGTCCATAAGTATACCTGGTACAGGGATGCAATGGACCAGAAGTCACTGATTGATTTTGTAATTGTTTCAGCCGACTTATTCCGATCAGTGTTGGATACTCGTGTGAGAAGAGGGGCAGAACTATCAACTGATCACCACCTTGTTGTCTGCACTTTGCGGTTCTCTGAATCCATGCCAACCAAGCGAAATACTAGGTTCAGACAAACTTGGCGCATCAAATGGGAGGCATTGGAGGATAGAGCTGTGAGGAAGACCTTTGCAGATAACATATCTTCAAGTTTCAAAGAACTACCCAGTGATCGTGGTACTGTTGAAGAGGAGTGGCAGTTGTTTAAAACTGCTGTGATTACTTCGGCTGCATTGTGCTGTGGTCGTAAGCAGCTGAGTGTGGCGCAGGGTGGTGAGAAAAGGACTGCGTGGTGGAACGGTGAAGTCCAAGAAGCTGTCAAGGCAAAGAAGGAAGCTTATTTGCTATGGCTTGCAAATAAGTCAACTTCGAGTCGAGTGCGGTACACTGAGGCGCGAAAAGCAGCAGCAAAGATAGGTGATGATGAAATCCGGTCCGAGGTGTTAAAGGACTTAAATCAGGATGGTATCCTGTGGCTGACTCGAGTGCGTCAGGTTGCTTGGATATCTGGACAGGCCCCTAAGCAATGGCAGACAGGAATTGTGATCCCTATCTTCAAAAAGGGAGATCAGAGAGATTGCAACAACTATCGAGGCATCTCTTTGCTCAGCATTCCTGGGAAAGTGTACGTTAAGTGTCTGGAGAAGAGAAGTCGGGAAATAGTCGACTCCAAACTGTCGGGGGAGCAGTGTGGTTTCTGACCTGGCCGAAGCACGACGAATCACATCTTTGCTCTAAGGCAAATCTTTGAGAAATCCTGGGAGTATGCAAAAGAGGTCTACGCTTGCTTTGTGGACCTCGAAAAAGCATATGACAGAGTTCCTCGGGAGAAGCTCTGGCAAGTGTTGCAAGAGTATGGAGTGGATGGGCAATTACTGGTTGCTATCATGTCTCTGTACGAAAGCTCTGAGACGTGTGTCCGGATAAATGGCATTAAGTCAAGACCGTTCACCGTGGGTGTTGGACTCCGCCAAGGGTGCGTACTGTCGCCCCTCTTGTTCATTATCTTTATGGACTGGATAGACAGGGACAGCCGAGGCGATGAGCGTGTTTGTGTGGGCGACTGCCTGGTGGAGAGGTTGCTCTTTGCTGACGACCTTGCCCTCCTTGGGTCTTCTCGCACGAACCTTCAGCATGCACTAGACCGGTTGCAGCCAAATGTGAAGAAGCTGGGATGAAGGTCAATGTGGCTAATACCGAGGTTCTGGTCCTTTCAAGACAGCCTGCTCAGTGCGCTCTCCATGTTAGGGGAGCCTCATTGAGACAGGTGGAGAAATTCAAGTATCTCGGGATTGCATTCACGAGTGATGGACGGCAGGAGAAAGAATTGGATGCTCGGATCGGCGCAGCAAGCTGTGTCAGACGTGAACTGTGGTGATCCGTGGTAACGAAACGCGAACTGGGTAACAAAGCCAAGCTCTCCGTCTTCAAATCTATCTTTGTCCCCATTCTCACTTGTGGTCATGAGGCTTGGGTAATGACCGAAAGAGTGCGATCGCGGGTACAAGCGGCCGAAATGAGATTTCTGAGATGTGTGGCAGATGTCACCCTACTAGATAGAGTGTACAGCAGCACAATAAGGGAATCTTTAGGTGATGAGCCGCTACTTCTCCGCATTGAGAGATCTCAGTTGCGCTGGTATGGCCACGTGATACGGATGCCGCAAACTAGTCTTCCTAGGCAGTTGTTATTTTCCAAGCCGGTGGGTAAGAGACCAAGGGGTCGGCCTAGAGACCAGGTGGCTAGACTACATGGAGAATCTGGGTTCGAGTCGCTTGGATATTACCAGGGAGGACATGCGCCTGATGGCGGAAGATCGCGATCGCTGGAGATCCTCCATAGGGCTGCTGCCCCCGCGACCCTAACGGATAAGCGGGTTTGAAAAGTCAGTAAGTAAAATGGTCTTTTATCATAAAACAAAACAGATTGCAGTAGGCTTAAAAGTTTGAAAATCTAAAACACTAAAATGCACGCGATAAAAGTTTAAAAAAGGACCTGGCAGCCAATTAGTCCTTTATTAGTTTAGTAGTTTAAATCTTGTCAAATCGCATGGAAAGACCTAGTAATTAGAAACACGTGTCGTTCCACCAGCTTGTATTGAAGATTACGGTTTAGCAACAGTATCGTTAGTGTCGTGTAACTCCGCAGCTTCACCCCGAAAGATGAACGTCTGTCGATATATCAGTGCGTTTCATAAACAAGGTTTCCATGTCTTTGCTGTCTGCTTTCTTAATTTATTTACAAAAGGCTTAAATTATTTGTTGATGAAATATATGAAAGAAAATTCCACAGCCTAGATTCGAACCAGGAACCGTCGGCTTGAATGCAGGCTGTGATTTTTCTTTCCTATTTTCATCAATTCTGTAACGTTTGAGGTAAAGCGTCTGATTAAAACCGGACAGCCTCGTTTTGAGCTATTTGGTTAAGTAGCCATTTCAAAAATGAACCAGTAATGGAAAGAAAGAACCAGAATTCCATATGCTAATGGTCCTAATGATCTTGACCAATTTGAAATTTGCTAATGTGGCCCTAAACAAAAGATTGAAAAAATTTATAGAATTTTATAAAAGTAGATTTACTATAAGAACTTTAATTGAACAACTGAGAATATGATGGGGTTTGATGGGCTATGGTGAGCCAAGGTTCCGGATTTCTTATTTGATCAGCTTTGATCCAGGGTGGCGAGTGCGTGGAGGGGGTACGCAGGGCGCTTAAAGGAGGCTAGGGGCGCCGAAAATTATAGAGGAAGAAGGAGGGCGCCTGGTTTGCCTGGGTGACATATGTAATTAGTTGCGGCCCTGATAAAGTGCTCTGTAGAATGAATAGCACTCGAGTTCGGCCAAGGCGAAGGGTATCTGCTTTTTAGCCGAATCACGCAGTGAAATTTGATGTCTGTCGAAAAACAGAAAAATTGTTTTGCTGAAGTAACCTAGTAAAACATTTGTGCATGTAAATGGAATAACGGAAGAAAATTAGGAGGCCAGATGGATCTCCTTTGGGTGGTTTTGAATTGAAGCATACAGATAGTATTGATAAATAAACGATAGGACAACTGTGGAAAGAAATCGAATAAAAACCATACATCCACAATATTTGGAAGAAAAATGATCTTATATGTAGATTTCCGTTAGGAGGTTGCTGGAAGAAAACCAAGTCATACTGAAACAGAAATGCGCACATAAAAATGTACTGAGTTGGCTTTTTCCAAATGTTGTGGATAAATTTAGAAAAATTTCTTGTTTTATCTGATATTTGAGAAATTTCGAAACGGTGCGCAAACGGACAACAAAATGTGGATGGGCGGTTAATATTTAAAAGTTGAAACTCGATTAAAAATTTTTTTTTTAAATTAGAAAAATATGAAAACGGCAGAGGTAAGAATGTCGTTCGTTTTTATTGTTTTGTTTTTTTATTTGAAAAAAAAATTGTGATTATGATAGCTCATATGTAATTTTCAGAATGATTAAACGTGCTGAAATGAACACAAAATTCAAATATCATTTGATTTTAAAAATGAATATAGCAAATCTTGCATTGTTAACCTGATAGGGCCTACTTATTCTCTCATAATCAATACTTGTTATAAATTTTCAGCGCTCAGGAGAACAGTAGCCGAGATCGCTAGGCGCAGATCATATCGCTCTCTACACAAGAGAGGCGCAGGTTCGAATTCCGCTGAGGGCATGAGTGATTGTGTTTGTCCCTTTACTATTTTAACAAGCTTGGAAGACCAAGCAAACCCTCGGTAGGGTGATCACTACTCAAATAGACCCAAAGGTTATTTAAAAACCTCTACACCGAAAAGATAAAAGAGGAATAGAAAACAGAGATAGACATCAGCAGAGAAGTGCCATGATGCTTTTTAAAGGTATTTAACTTTTGTTTCTTTGTATTACTTAAAAATCAACTTGTTTTATTGTAATGCTTGCAAATAGCAATCGTCTATTCTTTTAGGGGGTATTTGTTTTTTAAATCAGTAATCCAAAGAAAAAAATACTTAAGATTGAGTTTCATTATTTAATTAAGCACATGGAAAATTTAATTACTTTAAAAAAATGTATAAAAGATCAGATTTCTTTGCAATTATTTTTTGTAAGTCGGTAAAATGCTTGCAAATGGTAGTAGTGTAGTAAAGCCAAACTTTAAAGTTTAAATATTTGTATTTATTTTATAAATAAGATGTTTTAATTATTTACATAAGAAGCTGTCTACTTCAAGTCTAGGCGGGAAACATAAATCCAGGAAACGTTCATTTATATGGGATAGTCAGCGGAATCGACAATGGGAATGAATCATTGCAACCCCATTTCATTGCAAAACATGACCTGGAGCCAAAGGGTGAAGAAAACGCGGAGAAATTGAGCACGTATTTGATAAACATGTGTTTCCGAGTGCTATGGGATCATATGGATTACCACTCGAGAAGTTTTAATTTTGAGATTTCGATGAAGGTATAAATTCATTAACATTTATTTTAAACTATTTACCACACATTTAACAGAATTCGTGTAATTAAACTTTCTAATTTATTGTTTCTAAAAGTCTCTTGATATCGATAGATAGATACACTTGTTTTCTAAAGGATAAAAATGCTGATATTATTATCAGATGGTAAGATCACCTTATGTTTTGTGCTAAATTTGTTCTTCCGTACGAAATCCTTCAAGGAATTATTTCTATATTCCTTGAAGTGAGCCATTTCTTACTGGAACCATGAAAATTTCACTTCACTGTAAAAACAATAACAACATTTACGGATTTCCTTTCGATTAATTCCTTTGATTTCGAATTTGACCCTGGACAATATGACTAAAAGAAGGAATAAGTTTATTAATTAGTCAGTAAGTTATAAATTTATATGAACATGTGTTCCAAATAAGCATGCATTTCTTTAATACAGGGAACCACGGATAAGGTAAAACAGGGAACTATCAGCGGCGTAACAATTTTTTTAATGTGATCCGCTTCTGGTGGTTTCAAATAGTTAAATGATAATATTTCACTTTTATAAAACATATAAAAGTAAAAATATATGTTTATTACCTATATCATTAAAAAGATAAATGGCAAATTGAATATCTCTTATGTGGCCCTCAAAGACCCTGGAAACAGAAAAACTTTTCCACTGGGAGGAAATCTAGGAGGGGAGGGAGTGTGAAATGTCGTTTAGTACAGCATTTGAAGTTCCTTCGAGTGTTAATTTAGCTAGTAGAGGGGGAGGAGAAAATAAATCTCTCGTAATAAACGTTAAAGACCGTTGAAACACAAGATGGAAGGGCAAGATCCGGATGTTTGGATATCGTGTTACACTGACTAAGCAAATGAGTTGATCATTTCAGGAAATGCCAAAAGAAGCCACCTTTGCATTGTACTCTTGAAAGGCTCTATAGATGAAGCTAAATTTCAATCCAGCACAAAATTATAAAAGATTTAAATGTTGCTGTAAATCAAAAGATTTGTTACCAATAAATTTGTTTAGCTACTTCTTAAGATTAAAGAAGTAATCTTTGTACAATATTTTTGTAAATTGTTTATCTAATAGTTAACAAGAAGACAAGAAATTCATTGCCGAAAAAAAAATTTGGTTAACAATACATCGAATGTATATGTTCGTATGTTTTAAAATAAATTTTAGTCTGTTCTAATGCATACATATCCAAATGATGAACGTCATATTTTTTAGGCATGTTTCTACACTATCAATAACGCCTTATTAAATTTAGATTGAAATTTTCCATGCTAGAGAAATTTTCCTCGACGCTTTTGCGTTTCCACGTAAACCTATGAATCAGAAAACCACAGTAGATTAACTCGTGCAAACGAAGGGGACAACTGTACAACTATATATATCTGGGGTCAGTGAAATAAACGATGAGTAATGCTATTTCGTGTGGAGATACACTTCAAGCAACATTTTTACATTGTTAATTATTTTGCTGTAAACAGGGTGAAACGTTATTTTTATTTTTATTTTTTATCTTATTCTTTTGTTTATGATTTTATGAGTATACCGGGAGGAGGAGATGTTGCTGGAAAGATAAATTTTTAAAAAATATTTTGAATATGAAAAAATATTTTCAAGATTATTATATACCTTCGTTTGTAAGAAACAATAAATTATTGTTTTATTGTCATTTTTTTTTTCTAAATCGTTAATTTATGAGAATAAAAAACCTAAATAATTATCGGTTGATATGACAAGCGCAAAGTTCTGCACTGATCGGGGATTGCTTTTCTTGTTTTGGTTTCAGCTTCGGTCTTCTAATCATACAGAAAGCAAAAACAATCGACCCGTGATGATCGACTCGGGCCACTTGCTTCACTTAAACCTTAACAATTATAATCGGGAGATTACTAGAAATAAACTGAAATAAATTAAATAAGGATTCATGTATTATCAAAGCTCTCATCTTTTATTTTAAAAATAAACTGTTAAGAAAATTACATAATCGTTAATTACTCCAATTCCATTTATGTAATTCATCTCCCTGGAGGAATTTTCTCTCAAGCGCTTAAAGAGAAATAAAAGACGCATACTTTCACTTAAAGAGAAAGTTTTCAACAATTATTCAGCACAGAAATATTTAACTTACAATGGTATATAATTATTCGCTTCTGAAAGAGCGTTTGAATAAAAGTGGCACAATTCTACTCTGTGGGTGAATGAATTTACAATGAAATCAGGCGCAAGTAAAACTACACGTTCTAATTCGAAGCTTTAATTCATCCGGAAGTAACTCAATGAATCTTAGTTTTATATCCTGGATATAATGCAAAATTAAATTTTAATAAATAAATAAAAAACAATTAAATAAAAAAATGAATCTTTCAGGACGTATTATCTTATTTGTTTCATTCTGGTTTTCAATGGCTATCGAAGAAACCCGGACAAAAGGTTTCTTACAAGGAGAGAAAATGCTTTTTGTCTACCTATGGTGGTGCTGCTTCAATTAAGGTCATTCAGATAATAATCAAAAAAAGAGGAGGTGGGTTGGGGAAAATTACAATTAGACCTTCATGAAACTATTTGTGGTGTTGATGTCAACGGGAGAGTAACATTTCACTATGTAAATGAAATTATTCTGAGATAATAGGGAAAAAAATCATCCTTACTAGACCCGTTGCATCACAAGTTTTTAGTGAATGTTTCGGTGTTTGCATGAAGTTTTTTCCTGAATTATAGCGATGACATACATTTTATTTTTTAAATATGTCTTTATAGAATAGAAAATTAAAATGCATTAATTAAAGAGATAAAAAAGGTATTAAAAATTAATGGGTTTATTACTGTGAAAGCGCATTTTCCATATCACGACGATGGCTACATTAATTATAGTAATTTAACCAGGAGAAGATTAAAGATATGAACGACATTAGGAAAAAGAATATTCTTAACATAATAAATCAATTTCAATTGTTCTTTCATTGTCTCAAAAGAAATTGCATCGACGAGTACTCGCAATTAAATAAAATTAATGTAGATTGTAATGCCTTCGTGCTCCTTGAATTTACGAACTCGTTATCCTGAAAAATGTTTGAGCAAAATCTTAGTGATAAAAATGCTTACTGAACTTTATTACTTTAGATACTGAGTGAGACTTTTTTTTTTTTTTATAAATAAACAATTAGAACTTCCTTGAAGACCAGAAGAGAAAAGTTCCGAGGGGGGGGGGGGGAGTAGAGTTTTTAAATCAAAAATTAA
>JAHWFO010057280.1:9760449-9811124 GCA_023313115.1 Rhysida immarginata | reverse complement strand
AGAATTTTTAAAGCAACAAGTAAAAATGTTAGTTTTTCTCCGAATTGCGGAGCTTGTTTATGATTTACTGAAGTTCCATCAATGAAGAAACAATGAAACTTCTTCAGTATCATAAATTAATTATAAACGTTTTTCTTCAAATACTAATATGTCTTTATTTTGGATTTTCTTACAAATCATCCATGAACTCTTCTGGGAGGAGATATAGGTAAACGGAGCAAAAATTTAACTTCCGAGTGCATTATGAAATTTATGCTCAGCTTAAAAAGTTATGGGAAGGAAAGCTACTTCATAATTATCTGAGTGAAATAACGGGGTTTGGATCATCTGTCTTCGAAGGTTTTAAATATGCAAAAGATTTTTTGTGGTGAAGTGATTTTCTATCTGTTATCACTTCGTCAGCAGTCCTTCCTAAGAAGGGTGCCAACATAGAAATAAAGGGAGAGGGATCGATTTTGATATGCGTAAAGAGGTTTATTTACAAAATAGTAGGCATGATATATACAAAATACAAATAGATACAATTATAAAGATAAAATGAAGCAGATACAAAATAGGCAGTAAATAACAAGTAGCTGCCTCTAGCTAAATCATCCAAATGACAACTGTATGATCCGGTATCACTTAGCACCAGTCTAAACAAACAACTCCCAATTACTTATCACGTCAAACCTAAACAAGGGACTAAGGAAACCCTGTGTGCATACAGGTTACAAACACGAACCTAAAGTCGTGTTCCCAAAGCCACAAAAGGGGTTGGATAGTGCAAGGGGATACCAAAGCCAACACACTGGATCCTACACCAGAGGGCTACCAAAAACCCGAACCAAAACGGGACAAATCCACCTCTGCAACTAAGCCAAACACCCACCAGGCAACCAAATCAAGTACCCAGCATGCACACAACAAAAGACCAAACCTTCCCCAAAACAATATAAAAGTTTAGCTACCCACTGTGCTAAGAATACCTTCACATAAAATTGCCTTACAAAATCATCCAATAAAAGACAAATAGAAATGGCAGATAAAACAAGATCAAAATTAGTGGCAACCAGAGATGACACAAACTAGCGCATAACTAAGCCAAAGATTCTCCCCACCAAAACAAATAGATCACACCTAAAATAAGGAAACAAAAACTACACAGTGCAAACTGGTCACTGACATGGCACTTCCGCCATGTAACACAAACAAAGAAAGAGGGCATGGTCGCTGCAGTGGGAACAAAAGCCAAACTACCGGATCCAACATCGGTGTGCCACATAGAACCCAAAATCCAGTCCGTACTAATGGGACTAGCCATTCATAATAACGGGTCTACACACCCACTGCCAACGAGCCACAATACTAATACCCCTGTACAACACCAGTACCCAGAATGCACTGAAACCTAAAAGCCCCAAATAATCCCCAAAAACAAGAAGCTGCTTAGCTACCCCATGCGCTAGCAAACAAAATCTACTGAATGCTCCACTATCGATCTATACTTAAAAACATACAATCAAACTTCAACAATACTTGATTACTACAAAATATCAATAATACCACTTAATCCAAGTTTACTAATCCATTTACAAAATAACAAGTCATACTTATTATAAATTCAGAATCTAAGTATGAAACAATCTCTCTAAGCTATTACAAAAATCCAAAACTCAACTTTCAAATAAACTTCTTATGCTTCAATCCCCTTCTAAAACATAACAGAATAATCCGCCCTTCATCTGTATAACATAAGTTATTAATTAATTCTGCCATACTAACAAACTCTATAATCCTAAGCAATTCCCCGGCAGAAACACAACCCACACAATCCAAAGTTCCAATTTTATAAACTACAATACTAATATATAACCCAATGCTATCTAACTAATTCTTAAACAATTTAACACCTCAATAAACAAAGATCAAAATCTAAAATTCCCATTATTAATAACATAGATCAGATTAAATCCATTCCTGCTGCCATCCAAATCCATAATCCAAAATTAAAGAACTGTTACAACTTAAGCTTTACACTGAATCCCAAATAATCTAAAGTCAACAATATATAATAAATTACCACGTGGTTTTCTCTTTCCGTAATGTGAGAAAGTTAGGCCTAACAATCGTTTACATAGCTACAGGAACATAGTCTGGGCGGAACACATCTGTTCCCGGGTTGTAGTCATCTGCTTCGGCATCGTCGTCGTCTTCCTCCAGGTCTTCCATCTCATACACGTCCTAACTGCTTGGTCTCTGGATCAGGAATGCTTAAATTCTAAATTCGCGCTCCCCTATTATAGCTAGACGGAATTCGCAATGAATCCTGGGATACTCCCTCTGGTGGCGGGTTCGGAACCATCCATAATACTTCCGGAACAGGGGGTGAAAGGATCGATACTGATATCAGAAGTGGCATGCGTTCCCAGCATGCAAAGCAATAAGCTTAGCCTAAACACAATTTTACAGATGGCAGATTATAGGTATCACAATTCAGGTTTTAGTAAAATATACACCAGTAATTAAATAATAGAGGGTTTCAGACCTCGAGATTCCTGAAATCACAAAAGGAATCATTATACGGGCAGAACAAAGAGAGGAATCAAAAGGCAGGCCTAACCGCCCACATGGAGGACAAAACATCGATACTTAGATCGATGGTTATTCGAACTATCGATTTACGATTATCACTGTTTTCTAAAACATCGATTCTTCCACTGCCTTCAAATAGACAGATACACATACAACAAGTAATAATAAAGTAACTGACAATTTCAAACTATATAATAAAGACACCTGAAAGTGGCATGTAGTCCTTTTCTAAGGGAGGACTACTGTAACCCTTTCACAAACTAAAACAAAAAAATAAAACAACAAAGTGACTATGTCACATTTTAACCTCATTTTCCTTATATCTGATGGGTTCATTCGTTTGAAGCATCCGCGAGTTGGTTTGAAAATGAAGTAGGCTCGTTGTAGGGAAATTGTTCAAATAAACTACAATTTTTTTATTTTTATTTTTATTTTTTTTTGAATTTTGTTTTTGAATGAATGTTCGTTCAAGCGCTAATCAATACTGTATATGAACTGAAACAAAGGCTCTACAGCTAGGTCGTGACTCAGTTTAATGAAATGTGAGATATTTAGCACAAAGGCAAAGTTTATAAATTCTCATTAAAAGAATATGCAAACTAATGTATACAATGAGATAAAAGGAATTAAAATCATAAAAATTAGAAATTTCTTCTATCGCAGTAATCGAATGTTTTTTAAAACTGGCATTTGAATTTAGATAATCAAGCACCTTTTATACATTTTAATGTACAGGTAATACTGTATTGAAATTTAAGCCCTGGTTTAAATTTTTACACCAAAGTAAATTAAAAGTCTTTTGAAAATAGGAAATAGAAATATTGCAACTTTATTAATTGAATTTAATTTTAGATATAAAGTATTTCGGTATCGAATATGTGACTACAATTTTATTTTATTTACTCTTCGAGTATCAGAAAGCATAAATTGCTTCTAAAAAAATTAATGTAAAATAAAAGAAAGAAATGCGTCTGTTTTGCTACAACATCGCATTGCAGGGATTTCAAGATCGTCAACTCTCAAATGGCATGTTTGCGGGTTCAAGGTTCGCGTTGGTTCGGACAGAGGCATCGTAATCAGTCAATCGAATCGGTATTTTTTCGATCAGCTAAATTTTTCAATGCGATTATTTCACTTCTTTTTAATAAGATTGTAAGATTCGCTGTTATTATTTTAACTATTTTATATCTAAAATTGTCAGACGCTAATAAACGTATTACATGTTTATTATTATAAAACGAATGAGACCACGCCTTCCCATATGAGATTGGATTTTTTCGGCAGGACTGCCGAATCTGTTGTATTTTGAAGATTCGTCTAATCAACATTCATTTCACATCGGTAGCAATGGAGTATATTAATGTGACAATGGCGACATTACTCAGATTTGATATATCTTCTTAAAAAAAATTTTTCAAAATGTTTGGAATCTTAAAAAAGTTTATTTTATGTTTTTTTACTGACATTTGAATATTTACAATTTATCTTGATATATTATATAATCGTCACTTATAAAACTATTGATTAGAAAATTATTTTTTAATGAAATGCTATTTTTTTAAATTGCATAAATAATTTTTACGACTTATGGGATCCTCTAATTGATATTTGTAAGTCATGCCGATTCTGAATGTCTCGAGTAAATAGATAATTGCAACGCTTCATTCATTTAGCAGCGACTCTACTTGGAAGTTGCCTTGAAACACTTTCTAGTGTTCTCTCTCGTATCCAATGTTTTTGCTTTTTAATGCAAAGCCCCGAGGTAATCTGCGCGAAGGCCAGAAAAGACAGAGCTCTTCGCAAACGACTAGCGCTGCTGCTGCGGCCGTTGCATTTTGTATCCTGGCAGAAGCCCCGAAGCCGTCGTCGTTCGCTGTTGCGGAGGTGGAAGGGGAGGCATCACTCTGGCCTCCTCCCTCGTTCCTTTCTGTGGGTTCGGCCTCGCTCACTTGCAGCTGGTCCGTTACACAGCTGCTAAGGAATCTTTCACCCGTTCCTTCTATAAGTTTCTCACAAAGTACGATTTCCTGTTGTTTCAAAGTTTATTATGTGCCAGAATCGGAATCGAAGTGATTTCACTAGCGACAAAAAAAATAGGAATTTCGTCCGCTCCGATGATTGTGTTCTGCAATAAGTTGTGAAGCAAATTTTTGGATACATCGTCAAGTTAAATGTCATGTTGAAATTTTGAGTATCAGGCTATGGGCTGTGTTGTTATTTACAATTAGTGTATTTCGTATATCTGGTGGACTGAGTCATGAAACTTTATGTACCTTTCAGGATATCCCTGCAGAAGGTGAGACTTTTTCTTTTTTTAATTTTTAAACTTTAATATTTGAACTCTGCCTTTCTCTCTTTCTCTGAACTCAGTAGTTTAGATTAAATGAATCAGAAGGAGCAAAATCGATTTAATATTTGATAAAATGAATTTATAAATTACACAATACGTGCCTTTTCTCTGTTTTTTTTTTTTTTTTTTTTCCCTTTTGTTGGTTTTGTTTATTTTTTTTGTATTGTTTTTAAATGGCGAAAGAAAAGATGCACTCAACTTTCCCCCTCCCCCGTTTCCAAGTGTGTGTAATAAAGTTTTGTAGAGATATTTTCAAGTGGAAAAAACACAACACATTCTTGGCTTATTTTTGTTCAAATTAGCGTTATTTAATCGTTTAAAGACAGTTACTTTGCCTACAAAATAAAAGTTTTTAGTGAATTTTTTTTTTTTTCAATAATCCCAATCATAAAATATAATTATATAAAATATAAATAATATATTGATATTAACATATTTGAATGCTTTTAGTTATTGGTGCATATATACAGGGAAAACTTTAATAATAATAATAATAATAATAATAATAATAATAATAATAAATATTAGATTCATTATTTTACTCACGTTGTATTGCACTGTATATATTTATAATTAAACAATGTCCATTTTACAATAAAAAGGTTTTTATTAAAATAAATTAACTAAATGAAATAAATTTTTCAGCTGCAAATACTGACAATGTCCGAGAAGATGAAAATCGATTTTGGTTAATTTATTTTAATAAAGACTTTGTATTACAAAAGGGAATTTTTGTATTGTTGAATTATAAATAATAAATTATTGAGTATTCTGTAGTATGCTACAGGTAGGAGCAAGATTAACGAAAAATACTTAAGAAGGATTAGAAAAATCATCAAATATAATAAAATTACTTGTGTAATATATATCAGTTGATACTTTTCGGAAGTACACTCATGACCAAAAGTTAAGTCTATTTGTAAAAAAACATTTAAAGGTTCAAATCCAGAGAAACAACAATCGTTGGTATGTAAATATCATGTAAATTGGTCAATATCAATTCACACGAATTGATATTATCTCAGGAATGCAAATGATTAAACGGTAATAAATACAGTAGAGTAAACCAGAAAATCACATTATATACTCTTGCAAGCCACACTAGGAGAACTCCTTGTTATCATTGATTTTGCGTTTAATAAGGACCATAGATTTTGCGTTTAATAAGGACTACACCTCCTAGACACAAGGCCTGATAACGAAAACATCGTACATTGTTACATCATTAGTCGAACTTAGTTAATCCTATTTCTACCAATAATAAGCCCTAAATTTGGTCGACTAAAGATGATGTAACAATGTATAATGTTTCCGTTATCAGGCCTTCTGTCTAGGAGGTGTTGCTATTGATCTTGCCACGAAAGGCAGAATAAAACTTGAAGCAGGACAAACAAAAGTTTCCAGAAAAAAAGTGAATGTTTCACAATGTATTATTTCCAGACTTTGTAGACCGTTCCAAGATACAGACATTCAGTAGGATTGGTATTTTCAATTAACTGCAAGATGTCAAAGGACCCTACCTTCCAGGCAGCTGTCCAACTAGCTTACAGCTGCCTCAGGAACAACAGTTTCTAACAAACATTTTACCGTAGGCTAAAGGTTTTTATGTCAGACATCTGGAAGTTTGTGTTCCACTCGCCCCTGTTTAAACGGGAGTCAAGAAGATCATAACTGGATTTGGTTCAGTGGAGCAACATGCTATTCACCTATGAGACCAAATGCAGCTTACAAAGTGATTCTCGTCGAGCCACTATATGGAGAGAACATGGAATCCATTATAATCCTAACAACGTTAAAGAAAAGGACTTGTGTGGTAATGGTGGAGTTAAGGTTTGGGGAGGCATCATAATCCATACATTTTCGAAGATATAGAGATAAAATACTGGAAGGTCATGTTAGTGGTTTCAGAGGTGATGTGGGTCCAGATTTTATTCTCATGGACGATGACGCTGGTGAACGACTTTCTGTAAAGTGAGGATATCCAATGGATGAAGTGGCCAGCAAGATCTCTGGATATGAACCAGATTGATCACTAGGGAGATGAATGGCATTCCGTCAGCCTCCACCAATGTCCATCCGAGAGCTCAAACCGGCTCTTCGCCAGAAATGGAACTTGTTGCCAACCAAGCTCTTGAACAACCTCATTGAAAACATGGAACACAGGTATATGGCTTGTGTGGCCACTAGGGGTGACCATATCCCATAATAGCACCATTTTCCCAATGTTTTGTGTGCATAAAAACCATGTTCTTTTTCTCTGTTTTCATAAAGTTGGAATTAAACATGCTTAATTAAACAGTTTTCTCTTTTTTGCACTGGCAATGTAGCATTGCACACACACTTACCAAGTTTCACCTCATTCTGGAAGTGTACTATTTATGAAATAAGTATACTGATATTGATTATTCTTATCTTCTGGACATGAGGGTAGCAAATTAGATGCGCAGGTATACCTCGGAGGTATTGTGGATTCTATTCCAAGCGCTGCAATAAAGCAAGACTACCCAATTTTTTTGGTTTCTTAGTGAATGTAAAGGTTCCATATACGGTAATTTATTATTATTCAATAGAATTGGGTTTAAAAGTTAAGATGTAATTACATATTTTTTTTATAAAATCAAACATGGAAAAAACAAATAAGGGATAAAGCTAAATAACTAGCTTGTATATAATAGTTGCTACGTATATAATTGTTATACAGGCTGAGGCATTTATCTTGAGACAACTGAATATCTCGGAAACATTGTACGAAAAAATGTCCAAAATCAAAAGTGAATTACTTCGCGGGGGAAATTCATTAGTTAAAAAATTACCCCCCCCCCTTGTGAAATCTTAAATAGGAACCCTTATTTTTAATGGTATATTCAGATTGTACACCATATTCGAGAAATGTTTTATTCTTGGAGTTTTTTCAATTGATCCAACCGTTTAGGAGATAGAGACCCTGAAAGTGTGGACCCTATTCATATTTTTCAATACACACGCATAGATTCTGTCTCAATAGGACTGCTGCCCCCAAAAGTTTACTTGTGCACTAAAAAATTTTGAATTTTTTAAATTCTGACGTCGGATTCTTAAAGACCATTAAAAAGTAGAATATGAATGTCTGTAAGACCCACTCTCTATCTCTTTGTCTTCATCGATAAAATTGGGTTCAAAACTTTAAAAGTTCCACACTTTCAGGATCTCTATCTCCTAAACGATTGGATCAATTGAAAAAACACCAAGAATAAAAACACTTCTCGAATATTGTGTACAATCTGAAGATACCATTAAAAATAGGGGTTCCTATTTAAGATTTCAAAGTTACCCCTCCCCCCAGCCCCCCTCACAAGGGGGGGGGGGGATAATTTTTTAACTAATGAATTACCCCCACGAAATAATTCAGTTTTGACTTTGGACGTTTTTTTTGTACAATGCTTAGTTTGGCCGTGTTCGTAAACTGAGCCAAAATAAACTACGCTCACTAAGCTCGGGAGCGCTCTCGAAGAGCAAGATTTTTACCATTAATCCAATATTGGAGCTATCGGGATATTGGAGGCGGGGAATTTACGAACACATTTGGAGCGAGCGTCCTCTGAGCACTCACTGAGCGCTCAATTTACAAACACGGCCTTTCCGAGATATTCAGTTGTCACAAGATAAATGCCTCACCCTGTATAGCTCTGTAAACGATAGCAGGAGAACACAAGTAACATCTTGAGATTAAATACACAGTGCACATTCAAGTGTTTATAATTCATTGTAATGCTGCTTCTGTGTGAGTAAATGAGTTTTAAAAATACATTCTTCAGAATGCATGACTAAAATGGACAAATGATGATAGCATGTTAAAGCTGATACCAAAGGTGTACTGATGTCAGAGGTATGAGGATCATACTGAAAGTCTTACATATTGGACACTACTGACTTCACAATATCTAAGATCTGAATTGTAGCAGTCACCCTCAAACTGCTTCCACTGAACACTACAAGGAAATGATTTATGTCATCATTAATGAAAATAGACGTGTCACAGTATCTGAAATCATGGCAAAACTTGGAATAGGACGCAGTGTCTTGATCAGATAGAACTGCATTCTACTACAGGGTATTCGAAAGTCCCCGAACTCCAAGTTTTAAACATATTTGCTGCAAAACTTTAGAAGATGTCAGAGTATTGCTACTTATGGTAATTGTATGTGATCTTCGGAATGTGCTGCGCAATGTGACAGCACCATGTGACACAACGGTTGCATGGGTGCAGGCGAACAGTGACGTTGAGTCGGTAATAGTTCTCACGCAAGAACAGAGTAACATTCTTAGAAGTTTATTTGCGGAAAAATCGTACCAACGTTGCAATCAGTGCTTACAAATGAAATGTCCTGATACTCCTATACTTTGGAAAACAACTGTGTATGATCTTGAATACCAGTTCACGAGACACTGTGTAAGATAAGCCTGACGGACCATAGTGATGACAATGTTTTTGAAGAAGTTTGAAGCTTCCCTGCAGCGCTCTCTGCGGAAGTCACTTCAGCACTGTCTCAAGTTAGGGGCCTCTTATTCAGCCTGCTAGAGGGTTACTAAACGTCTAATAGCTAAAGCCGTACAGAATTCAAATAGTGCAAGAGCTTTGTTCTTTGGATTTGGAAAACTCATTGCTTACTGCCAATGTTTTAAGATTTTAAGCGCAAGAGTTTTACTGCATGAAGTTGGACTCAACGTTGGAAGAGTTGGAAGTTCTTGCGTGAGAACAATGACTGACATAACGTCACTCCTTGCCCATGCAAGCTTCATGTCAGGTGGTGCTCTCGCGTTGTGCAGTGCATTTCAAAGGTCACAGACAACTGTCCCAAGCAGCAATACTCTGATATCTTTCATGGTTTTGCTGTAAATACATTTTAAACTTGGAGTTCGGGGATTTTAGAATCATCCTGTATAAGGGAATTTTCAAGCTTGCAGAATGATGGGAAAAGTGCATGCAGAGAAATTGAGATTATGATGAAAAAGCAAATAAAATTAAGATGTTATACTTGTCTTTTCTGTATCAATAAATTCTGATTTGTAAAAAATTGTTGCTCACGACTTTCAGTACGACCTTCGTAAATTATCTATTAGACACTTAAGACATATAACCCAGTCTTGAGCAGTAGAGAAAAGGGGACCCCGAATTAAGTAATACAGGAAGCTCATTCTTCTGTCTAAAGACCCTGGAAGATATTTTCTGCCATCAATTAAGGTATGCAGTAGCTTCTCTGTATTTTTGATGGAATTTTTTTATTCTAGGTACAAAAAAAAGCCACACAATTTTTTTTTTTTACATCATAATCGACCAAAAATTGACAGTTAATAGTAAATACAGGTTGGTCCAAAACCTACCTACCAAGATTAGACTTCAATTTCTCAGCTAATATTAAGTGTAGTCGTTTGAAAATTACGTTTTTGGATCAAGGCATTTGTTTAATATGGTTTTCATCATCAAAAATATATTTGGACAGCCAAAAAATTTAGAACATGTAAAATGAACTTTCCAAGTGAAGTTTGGAATCAAAGTTGGTCCAGACAGATACAATAACCAATATTCTCTGGGCATCTCGATGTAGCTGGCCTGTCTCCATGCTAGTTATCATCCACAACACAACCTGTTGTCCTGAATTTGTTCACTAAGTTGACTATTGTGTGCCTGTTTGGGCAGACTTTGACTGCAAAATTTACTTTGAATGCTTGCCTCATGCTTTCTGAATTTTAGGTTGCCCAAGTGTATTATTCAACGATAAAAACGTACTATTTGGTGATGCATGCGACCATTTTTTCAGTCCTGCGAAATGATACAGAAAATGCTTAAAACAAAATGCCTTGATGCCACGAATATATCACACAAGTTTCAAACAATTATACTTAGTACTAACTGAGAAATTGATTTTTAATATTGATAGGAACCCGTATTTGAATACGGGTTCATGAATTTTTATCAAAGTATTCAATATTTCATTGACATATGAATCGTTACTTGATTGTTTTTGTTACAATGGGCAGATCAAAAAACCTGTCAGTTTCTCAGAAGGAATTGATTGTAAGTCTCATTAAAACTGGAAAAACACAATGGCAAGTAGCAAAAAAATTGCATATTGGCCAAAGAACTGTATCAAAAATATTCACAGAATTCAAGAAAAATGGATTTGTAAACCCAGCAAAGAAAAAAAGTGGGAGACCAAGATGCACAACTAAGCGTGATGACAGACAACTCAAAATATGATCGTGCTTAGAAAAAGGTTTGATACAATTCGTGGCTATCAACAAGTTTGTAAAGTTCATAGTGTGAATGTCAGCAAAGATACGGTGCATAGAAGATTATTAGAAACAGGATTTAGATCAAGAGTTCCAAGAAGAAACCTTTGTTGACACCAGAGCAGAGATCAAAACATGTTGCTTGGGCAAGTATCCATCGGTCATCACCTATAAACTTTTGGCAAAGTGTTATCTTTATTGACAAAAGCAAATTTGAAGAGCTTGTTGGACAACATGATCACGTGTGGAGAAGAGACAATGAAGCAGCCAGGGTCTATGTGAAACAAGTTGTTAAGCATCCAGATAGACTCAATGTGTGGGGATACATTTTTGTCCATGGGCCAGGAAAACCATTTTTCCTTAAAGGAAACAAAAATTAAGCAAAAACTGTGGAATGGAACAACCAAAATCGGAGGGAACCTCTAATCCACAAGGAGATTTGAAATACGATTTTGGCCTTAAAGGAAAGATAAGCTCAGAAGCATATCAGTCGATTCTTGAGACAGAAATATTAGAAACGATTGAAAACCATTTTGGTGATGACAGTCTTATTTTTCAACATGACCTAGCACTTGCCACAACTCGAAATCTACAAGAGTATGGTTGTCTTATTTTGGAATTGAAGTTTTGTCCTGGCCAGGAAGTTTGCCAGACTTAAATCCTATCGAAAATGTGTGGGCAGATATGAAAAAGTTCATTTGAAACACTGAGAATCCCCCCTAAAATAAAATCTGAACTTAAACAATATCTTCAGCATTTGTGGGACAAAATCACAATTGAAAGATGCAAGCAGCTAATTTCTTGAATTCCTAACAGATGTGTGTCATTAATTAAACACCGAGGTTTTCCAACAAAATACTAAACTTTTTAAAAAAAATTTTTTGTGTAATTATTCCATTATTTTCCGACATAATTTTTGTTATTCTTTATTTATGAGACAACATGTATTTACATTTGTTACCTTTTCTTTTAATGTAATAATCGTTTTTTCTGGTGAATGTGATACATAGATTACAAAAAAAAAAAAAAAATATTGCAAAGTTATTTTCATAAAATTTATTACAAGATTGAAAAAACTCTTTAACCACAACAGTATAAAAAGGTATAGTACCTGCATACGTATTTCGAAAGCTGTATCCTTATTGCCTCTCATTCCCTGCTGAATGATGAAAGCAATAAGGATACTGTTTGGTTAAAGAGTTTTTTCAATCTTGTAATTATTCTATCCACATTGTTATGTAGTTTTTTAGACTTTTGTAATTGTGACTTTGTTTTATTCTGTTGCCATTATAATTGTATTTTAATTCTACTTATTGTAATTCATAAAATTTGTTGAAGAATTCGTGAATAAAGTGTGAGCCCATTATATGAAATTGAATTATTCCATACTTTTGAGATTGAGTTGTATTTGTAATTGACACTAAGTATACATGGCTCTGCCAAAAGTATCCGAACACCCTTATATATTTAATAGCTCTGTCGAATATGTAGTAAAATACTTGACAAATTATCCTGAAATTTCAGGGATGTAAAGAGCATGTTACACCTCATATATTTCAGTGATAGTTTTGTCCCAAAGGTAAATACGGGACCAGCGACAAACTGAACAAAAAAAAAATAATGTTTAGAATCGCCCTGTAAAAAATAATGCTTGAAATGCGTTATAGCTGTAGCATAAGATTATGAGGCTTCTTTTACTTATCTGTGTTCATTTGGAGATATATTCATGGAGATATAAAGGTTTCTTTAAAAAAATTCAAAATTTTTTCCCCAAGTTTTTTGTTTATAATATGCAGGGTTTTCAACCCAATGCAATTTCATTTTCAGGAAACTTCACAAACTACAGTAGAGACAACACTCTGCAATCAGAATGTAAAAATATTAAATATTTGATGAAATATGAACATTTTTACTAAATAATGTTTAACTGCATATGTGCAAGAGTTACTAAAATGTCATTTAGTAAAATATATTTGCCAAATTTATAGAGCTACTCTTCTAAAAAGCCCAAGCAAGTATCGTGAAAATTCAGAAAGATATCACCGATAGAATGAGTTGAATTTCAGTTGGTCTCAAAAATAAACAAAACCATAAGGGGTTTTCTCCAAATTTTTATTTTTATAATGGACACCAGTATCAACTTCTTCTCTTTACGGTGATTTGAATTCAATATGCCTATTCATAAGGGTATCCGAATACTTTTGTCAGGGCAATGTATATAAAGATTATTCAAAAGAAAACGAATCAAAGGCATAGTAAAATGCTGAATAGGTTTATTGTGGCATCTTTGACATGAAATATAGGAGACACCACTGTACAGTTATGACATAGACAGTTGGCTCTTCAATCATGTGATGAGAGTAGTATTCTGCCTTTATTCAGAATGTCATATTAATATAGCATTTAGAACTCCTAATTGAATCAACAAACATTAAACAGTGAGTGTAAGCCATTTTTTAAATGTGGAAGTTGTTGGAAGTGTAAAAATTCATTGCCTCATTAACATATACATATTGTTTGCCTGTTTGCTGCTACACTGATACAGGAAAACTAACATGTATTTTGTTTACTACTATCTTTGATCTGTTGTGATTCTTTACCTAATTGGAATACAACCTTGTTTATATGACATTTTTTGCTAAACCTAACCTCCCCAACAAAATGTCAAAGTTTGCTACATTCATTGTGAATTATCCTGTATATAAAAAAGAGAAGTGCTACACCTCCAATGCAGACATTCTAGAGGAATTTGCCAGGGATGTTAATTTTCTCCTATTATAATAAATTTTCATCATTATAATTTTGATATACATTGGCGAGAAAACAAAATCGATTCTGCTTTTATTTGTACACCTGGCAGCATCTTTCTCAAATTTTGCTCAGTAAAAATAAAAATTTACAAGTAATTAAAAAATGTGAACTCCTTTTTAATTATTTATATATTATTACAACTGCCGCCTCTGTGGCCGAGAGGGTTAAGGCGCAGGTCTTGTCGCTCTTGGGTCCAGCGAAGCGCGGGTTCGAATCCCGCCGAGGGCATGGATGTTTGTGTTTGTTCTTTCTCTAACATTTCCTCTCGTGAGGTTGGCGTTAGGAAGGGCATCCGGCTGTAAAAAAACAAAAAAAAAACAAAACAAAAACAAAAAAAAACCCATTGCCAAAGTAAATAATTAACACAGCGACCCCATATGAAAATGGAAAAAAGCTGAAGTTAAACGCATATATTATTACAACTACTCTTATATAAAAATTTACAAGGATTGTTCAAGATTGACTTAGACTTTCCCACTTATAAAATCGAGTATTTACTCTAGCACATTACATTTTTCATGGAATGTTACGTAATCTTCTTGAGTATATTGCGATCGTCATGATGTATTTGACTCATGTTCAGCAGCTGCAGCAAACACTAGTAAGCAGTGTAGCCGTGGGACAGCAGTGTATAATCAAATTTTTTGTGAAGGAGAAGGTTAAACCTGCTGAGATTTTGAGATGATTTCAAGCACAGTATGGGGAAGAAATGATGTTATGGGCAAGAATTACGATTGTTTGCAATCAAGTTAGCGAAGGACGAAAGGTGGTGAAAAATGCAATGCATGGACTCTTTTGTCCAACTGCAGTCACACCAGTGAATATTGCATTCGTTGAGCAAGCCATTCTTGATAAAGATATCCAATTAACACTCGGTGTTAATGCAAACTACTTAAGGGTGCCGTATGCAAAGCCATTTGCGAGAAAAGACCCAGGATGTTGACTGGAAATGTCATTCTCACATGGCTAATTTGACAGCAGCAACTCTTGCCAAAATGGGCTGGGAAGTTTTTCCCCATATCCTTTACAGTTCAGACTTGGCTCACAGTGATTATCATTTGTTCAGGCTGCTTAAAAAACATATGTTCCAGACATGAACCACTGTCCCACAGCTCAGAGACGCTGCTTACTACAAAGTTTGTTGCAGCTGCTGTACATGCATCAAATACGTCATTCTGATCGTGGGGTACTCGAAAAGGATATGTAATGCTCCCTGAAAAATGTAATATGCTAAAGTTATTTCTTGATTTTATATGCGTGAAAGCCTAGGTCAACCTTGAACGACCCTTGTCTATTTAATGCTGCAGAATTAATCTTCCAAATGATATCACAATTTGTTCATCTAAATTTGGAAAAGATACTCCCAAAAATAGGGTGTATCAAAAATACATTTACAACTTTGAAGACCAAAGCATATTTTGAAAATACTTAGATTTTGAGATACAATGCATTTTAGAAATACAACATTTTATAGTAATGAAAGTTTACATTCAATGCAGTTTGAGGTACAATCCATCAACATAAGTTTGTAACAAGCCAGATGGTGCTGTGTTGCCATGGAGACTTGTTTACATTCTTCAGAACACTCTTACAGACTTGCTACAAGATATACTCGTGTAGATAAGAAGAAGCAAGTGGTTTATACATGATGAGGTTCCCGCACAGTTTAGTCTCATTGTTCAAAATACACTGGCTGATATCTACCAAGGCAGATGGATAGGTAGGAGAGGACCAGTTCCTTCACTTGCATGTTCTCCTGACCTCAGTCCTTTGGATTTTTATGTGGGGCCACATAAAACAATAGGTTTATGCAGCCGACATTCCTAATGTAGAGATGCTTCATTAACGTGTCATGGAAGCCTGCTAAATCATTCAGCACTGTCTGAAATTATTTGAGCTGGTTTGACAGTCAATGATCCAAAGAGTGCATGCATGTGTAAAAGCACATGGAGGACGTTTTGAACGTATGTTATGAGCTTCTGAGGTGAGGTGTAATGTAAACTTTCATTAATACCTCAAAATCTAAGGATTTTCGCACATATTTATACGGATGGCTTCTTGTTTCAGTGTGAGGAAATCGCCCTCAAAGTTTGTAAACTTATTTGCACAGTTGATTTTTTTGATGCCAGTATATTTTAACAGGTGTCTTGTGAATGTTTATAAAACACTTCCTTTCCAAGTTACAGCACATTTTCACCATTAATTCAATATGGTAAAAGGTTTGACATGAAAGTTATGCTGGAGGTGAGAGATTGTTAAATGAAATAGAAAGTGAATACCTATTTCAAGCTTATGCTCTGATAGTTGGAGATGTATTTCACTTTATTTGTTTATGCTCTATCATATAAATACTGAATAAAGCATACCTTCTCCTTATGCTATATCTTATTTCTAGTGCAACGTTCTTAGGACATTTTGTTTTCATCAGAGTTTTACGGAGTATTTAAGAAATGTTTGTAAAAATTATTTTATCCCAATATTGATTATTAGGCTGAGCTCAACATGTTTTTTAAGATTAGATTATCAGTTATTTTATAATAGAATTACGCAAGATTGGAAAAAATACGATCATTTATAGTGATGCGGTCACATCCTTGGAAATGTAAAGAAAACTCTGCTTTTATATACAATCCATCTACACTGTATGAAACTGACAAAGATATACCGATTGGGTCCATGTCAGCAATTCCAATAATATATAGCTAAAAAAAGTGCAAATTAATTTATTAAATAAACTACATGCTTATAAATGCTTTTTATAAACTTTTAATTGCTTCTTCACAGAAATAATAAAAATGTGCCTTCTTGAATTTTAATTTCAAGCCGATTCTGTAAAAAGAAACAAAATACAATTGTTAAGAAAAAAATACGATGAATGTTGCTTCATTATAATTTTTTTGAATACCTTGTAATTCCTAACATTATTAATATACATTTTATTTTATTTTACTTAAATTGAGATTTATTTTTCTTTAAATAAAAAATATGTAGACTTGATTCCACAAAATTAAAAGAAATACTGACAAGTGAACTATCTAAACCTGTACAGGGAACTGCTTGTTTGCATGCAAACATATCTTGAAGCGATGGCGTTACGCAATAGCGGTAAAGGAAGTGAGAAATAAAAACATGGCAGCAAAATCGTTAACGGCGGTCACCAAAGAATTGCACTTACAGCAGTGTTATTAAGCACAAAACCTTAATTTTGCTGTAAAATTATTCATCTTGAAATAATTTATAAGATGAGGCAAGCATCCATGAATATTTATTTTATTTAAAATTATAAAGCACTGCAATACATACTCCCTCATCAATGCAACGTATTCTCAGCTGCTGGTGCCATTCAATCCTCGACAGCTTCGCCCTCATTTCACTTACTATACATGACGTCAGCACAGAAAATTTGCGAAGATTACCGAATTAATTAATAAAATAAAATAATAAATTAAGGAAATGGCTATTAATTACTGTGTAGATTATTTTTACTGGATGACAATTAGCTAATTTTTATAATCTATTTTTAAAAAATAAGTCTGTTTAGAAAGTTCAAAATCTATTCAATTGTCGTCTGCTGCTACTTTATAGGAAGTAGTGCCATTGCTTTCATGTGAAATGAATTTGTGAGTATTGTCATGGATGAAGAAAACCTGGATGGAAAACTCCTTTGTGAAAACCATGTTATAATATCCGTATTATGATAAATTAAATTAGAAATTCCAGCTTTTCTATTTTGCTACCGCTTTTTGATCACTAATTAATGTGTTGTGCATGTAATTCGTTTGAGGGTGCCGCTGAAAAATAACACACGCTTTTAACAAAGGAGTTTTCCATCCAGGTTTTCTTTATCCATGGTATTTTTGAGTGGTGGAGGAAAGAAGTTCCGTCAAGCGCATTAATACGCACGCCGCTTTAACTATGGCGTAACAGTGGAGTCTTTGTATGGTTGTGCGCTGAAATTTTTTTGTTTTTGCCATTTATTTTGAAAGAAACAAAATGTTGTGATTTCTTATTAATGCCAGCGTAAATAGCAGCTTTAGGTTAGTAAAATAGTTCAATTTGGTGTGAAACTGTGAGATACAGGTTGGATAGTTCCCTTCTGAGTAATTGTTATAATGGATATACACATTTCAAGAGTCAAGCATGTGATCAGACCACTAAACTAATAAAGAACTAATTTTGTGGAGTTGTCTTTTTATTATTTTCTAGTTTAAGTAAGTTTTCATTAAGATTTGGATTAGAGATTTATTTTGTACCATATATTAAAATTCAATTATTTTTTTTAAAATAAAATAATGTCAAATGTGTTCTAAAAATAGACAGTTTTAACTTTTTAAAGTTATTTTTTATTTTTAAACATTAAGACATCTTCATAATGTTTATATATGAAAATCATTTGACAATGAAACTAGGATGATTAGGTAACATGGCTAAAGTTAGTTGTTAATTAGTACAGACAATAAAAAATAAATTTCCTTTCATAAAACATCATGTAATAGTTGCTTTATTTAAAATAATAGCTTATTCATTTATGAATAATAAATATTTATTAATTGTTGTAAAAAAATGTTTTTTTAATTTAAAAAGAAAAGCAAATATTTTAAATGGGTGGGGGTGGGGGGGGACTTTCTCAAATTGTATTCTTAACATTCTTAATTTTTTATGTTTGAGTGATATTATATAATAGATACATTACTTTCATTGTTTTAGGAAATTAAATCATCTTTGCGGTGTAATAATGATTTAAGTTTATCTTCCAAACTCGTAACCTATAAATTTATCTTTTATGAGAATTTACTTGTAAAATAATACCATACATGGGAAATTTCTCAAGCAGATTTAAGAGTATTTTTCCTTCTGTGATAATCATTATTTTGTGGCCGATCTGGAGCAGCCAAAACAGATTTATATTTTTAAATTTATTTTATGCTATTTATTTGATTCATAATATGCACTAATTATATCGTTATTTAAATGAATAGAATTGAAAAAATTAAGATAGTGTTATGTGTTTATCTAAATGTTATTGATTGAATTAAAAAGTATGTCGCTGTCTTTCTTAAAATTCAAAGCTCAAACTTTGTAATATTTATGTAATAAATTGTATCTTATATATTAAGTATAAATAGAAACATTTAACAATTACTATAATACTTACGGTGACTACTAATTGCTTAGAGGGTTCTTATTCTACTTAATTCGACTCCACCATTTTAATAGAAGAACAAAAAAAAAAAAAAAAAAAAAAAAATGGGCTGTTACATTTGACTGATGACTCATCTCCTGATTCACTACTTGAAGGAAGCTAGATCGTTTGAATTTATCTGTTATTCTGCTTGAACTTGATGTTCAATACATTTAAGTTATTTTAAGATTTTTATTAATGTCTGAATTTTTCATTATGCATCACCCACTCATTAGTTTAAAAACAAAGCTTTATGTGGGTAAGTTATAACATGTTAATGTGTGTGCTCATGTCTAATTGATTTAAATTATAACGATTCAAATTAACAGTTACATTTTTTATGAAATAATTTGTAAACATGTTGCCTGGTCATTTTAAATGGCTAAAGATTTAAAGAAGGAAATGATTTCCTTAAAAAAAAAAAAAATCTGCGGTTAATTTCTACATTCATTGTATACATTTCACTATGATATAATAACATTTAACTGTTGTAAAGAAGTTGATTTAATATAATTCTGATATATGGTTTTGCATTGAATTATGAAGGCAGGTATGTTGTAGATTATAACTTGAGATAAATTATTCATTTATTCTTTATGGATTTGCAAGTGAATTTAAAAGAATGAATGAGTGAATTTGAAAGAATGAGTGAATTTCTTAATATCTTAATTGGTATTCTTGGTCAACTCTACAAATTTAATGAATTTTTTCTGCTTTTGAAATTCTCATAAACAATATGAAATTAAAAGTAGTTTTTTTAACAACTAGTGGTTGTAAAATTAAGTATTTTTAAGCAATGTTAAATTGTATAATATATGCTTGTTAAGAAATTTATTAGATATGCATTTTGAAGCTCTAAAATATTGCAATTTTAATTGTTGATTTAGAGTTTTTACTATATACATTAAATATAATTTAAAATATAATCCCTATTATTATTGTCATTTTACATGCTGTGTTAAATGGCAATTTTCACAAAGAAAGGAATTTACTTACTATTGTATTACACACTTCACAAGAGATTTAATAAGAAGATAGCAGTAATATCAAGAGAGAAGTACACTTTTCATAAACTCATTTCCCAAACAAAATCTACTACTAACGTAGATTTATAACAAAAATATCCATGTGCTGCTTCCATGGTAACCGTCTCCATCACTGGCAGGGAAGCTCACTCGTTCTCCTTTCATGGGCTTGAGTGGAAGAGATCAATAAATATTTACCGGAAACCAAAAATCCTGGACATTGTAACAGATACAAAGCCCTTATCTTTCAAATTATTTTTAGAAACAGCCTGTCAACAATTTTACGTATGATTATATTTGACTTTGAATATTTATTTTGAAACTTAGGATAAAAAGAATGATTAACTGTATTGAATCAGATGCTTCGTATCTTGGGATGCATTTTTCATTAGCCTGCGAATTTTCGTTCAAAAGCATTACGATCATGGGTCATCGCGAAAATATGTATACTATAATTTTTTCCCAAGGTAAGACTTGTAAAAGTGGAAACAATTAGATGAAATGGAAGATAATTATTTTAAAGAAAAAAAATGCTAAGGTTGAAATAGACAGGAAATGGGTGTTTAATATTAGAATCTTTTAATTTGTTTTTGTTCTCATCTTATTATTTCTGTTGCCTCTAAATCTTTATATTGCCTGTGCATCATCAATGTACATATAGATAGAGTAATTTGGACTGTGATAATCTTCGTATAAACCATTTACTCTTCAATTGCAGAGTTACTTATTAAACATGAGATTTCATTAATCCATATTTAAAATATTTATAATCTGTATAAGTATGATAAATATATCACAGGAAACGATCATATAGTAAATGAATTTGACCAAGCATTTCAATCTTAAGGGGTCAAATGAAATCAATGCTTCTGGGGCGAATTGAAGTTGTTGCTACTTTCACAGAATTATGTTATTCCTTATTGTTTTCAAAAGATTAACCTGAAAAGCAAAACAGAAATTTTGTGAATGACAAATTGCTGCTTGAAATTTGAATGTTTAAACATTTCATATAAATGCTATTGCTATCAGCATAGACTTCTTAATATTTTTAGTAAAAGTCACCTTTTAAATTTCAAAATTTCAAGATATGAAATATAACCTTGATTACAAGCTTTAAAAATGACAACATTTTTGTTCATAAACTTTATTAAACATGATTAATTTTTAAAGAAAAGTTGCCAATGAAAAGGAAAATAAACAATTTTAATTCATAATAAAAAGCAAAACTTTAATGGAATTTCTGTTTATATAAAATGATATCCATTGCTTTATTAATTTGTATCATTAATATTTAATGAATTATTAATTTTCATTAATAGTTAATTTTCTTGAATCATTCTCATATTATTATTAAATTGATTAACCTTTGTGTTAACAGGAAGTTTTATTATAGCTGTTTTTAGTAGAAAGGATGTAGATAGACAGTAGGTTCCTTTAAAGCAAGGAACACGATCTTTCTAATTATCACGAAATTATATTTCCATGCTAATAAGAGGAATTCATATGCACATTTTAAAAAAATGGCTGCTTTCTGTATGTATATTTAAAAATCATTAAGATAAGTCATTAAAACTGTTCATTTTAATGTACTTAGATTATTTTAACCATATTTCAAAATGATAACATTCTTTAGACTTATTTTGACATGTCACTTTAATAAATGAATACTAATTTCACTTTTGATTACTGTATTAAGTTTAGACCTTTTGATCTAATTTCTTTTACTTCCCATTTGAAAATATGCGTTTAAATAATTCTGATTAATTTAACAAATGTTAATAATGTTATTATCAGTCATTAACAAGAAAAATATTTTCTTCTAGCTGAACCTGGAGTTGATTTTTAAACTACAGAGAAAATGTTTTAGATACTTAGTAGTCTGAAGAAATTTTAAGAGTTGACATGCTTGAAAAGAGTTTTTGTTACCTAAGATTTTGGAAAGTTTTATCTCATTTGGATTAAAGACAAAGACATGTCAACATTGAAAACAAAGAACAATTCAGTGTTGATACATTCGTTAAACTCAATTCTTTAAAATTTGAGAGTTATTGTTTGAAACTTTCCTAGCCTTAACAGTAGTCAGAATAAAGCATGCATAAGATTTCTTTGCAGATATCTAGTTGTTTAACTTCATGCTTTTCAAAAATATCTGATTTCAATCACGTTATTCTTGCATGATTTTTAGTATCTGTGTTAAATACCA
Source organism: Rhysida immarginata (assembly GCA_023313115.1). Classification (NCBI taxonomy): domain Eukaryota; kingdom Metazoa; phylum Arthropoda; class Chilopoda; order Scolopendromorpha; family Scolopendridae; genus Rhysida; species Rhysida immarginata. Next base: position 9,788,709 of record JAHWFO010057280.1, on the reverse strand, counting down.
TCTTAAAAAAATTTTCTTTTAAGGTCTTCTTCCCAAGCCCATTGACATTTATGATTATTATTAATGATAACATTATTATCTGTGCACAGAGAAAAATTTCTAAAAGATTATCATTTTCTGTTACAATAGTAAAATGTTTGTAATAGTCACAAATTCCTAACTATTATAAAAGCTATAAAAGATATCTTCTAACCATTATAAAAGAATCTAATGAAAGTAGGAAACAAGAAAAAAGACCTTTAAATTCATATTAAGAAAAATTGTTGATCATGAACTACATAAAAAATCAAATATGAAATAAAATTCTTGCTATGTATATTTTAAAAAAAAAATTGCATAGTTGAAGACAAATCAGAGGAATCTCATAATACATGCAAACATCCTTCACCTCTGAATGGCAAAACTAAGAATCATAATTTAAAATTTCATTCCAAGGACAGAAAATCATTCATTGCACTTATCCTTTTCACTTTGTCCTGCAGAGGTTTTTCCAAATCATTGAACTTTTCATTATTTTCCTTCCAGAGGTCATTATTCCTTCAAGCATGTAGCCTAACTACAAAGTAATAATTTTCAGCTACCCTGTATATGTATATTGCATGTTTCACTTTTCTTATTATTCTTGAGGATGTTTCTAGTTCTATCCTTATTTAGCTTAATTCTCATACCTACAAAACTTGTTTCTGTTTTTATTTTTTTTTAATTTTCCTTGTTTGTTTTTAGAGGTCATTGCTGTTAAATTTTTACTTTTAAATATTTCTTCCATATTACTCCCCCCCACCCCTTTGCTATTGGATTCTTTATTTTTATCTAATAGGTCTTGGGAATATTAAGAAATAAAGCATTCAAATTTACCCAAATTTCAAGTAATTCTGCAGCTGCATAATTTGAAAAGAAATTTATTAAATTTGAAAAGAAATATTAAATAAAATAAAATTGATAATGCTTTTCAGAAATTTAATGAAGAAAATCTTTCTGCATTAAATTTAGAAGTTTATGCAGTTCTTATGATATTAAGAACATTTTTTTCATATAAATGAATAAGTGAATAATTTTTAATGTTGTTATAATAATAAATTTAGTATTTTCTAATGTACATGCTTAGATTAATTAAAATATTTAAGATAAATTGTGTAATCAATTTGTAAATATTTTAACTTGTCTTTGTATAAGCTTATGCTTTATTCAGACCTATTCACACTACCTTTACTATGCTGGCTACTTGCCAATCTGGACATTGACTCTAAAAATTCTTATTATATCTGTAGCTTGAGATGAATAAATAAGACATTACATGTTAATTTTATCTGCAGAGTTACATGGTATTAAGCTTTTCTTGATGTTCTCTTTTACATTTTTATTTTATATTTTTAATAATAATGTTAATTACTTTTTCTGTTTTCTAAAAAGAATAATTACCATGAATACTTTTATTGAATATTTTGTATTTCATTAATTTTCAAGCATTTCATTAATTTTCAAGTAATTTACTTTCTATGCTTATCATTAAAGTTCAGAGATGTATTAGCATTATTGTAATAAGTTAATGAAGTATTTTCTTTTATTTTTATTTTTAGGGTGTTTCAATTTAGATGATTGTCTCAGAAGTTCAGGCTTTGGGGAAGAGGCCTCAACCAAAACCTCGATATTCTCTAATGGTGAATTCTGGAAATTATGAAAATATTAGTTCCTTAAGAAATGGTTTTTTGGAGCATGAATGTAGTTGCAGTGAAGAAAAGCAAAAGTGCTCTGCTATTAAACCTAAACCAAGAAGACGATCCTTTTTAGATCTTCCTTTGAGTAATTTATCAATATCAAAGGTTGACAATTTAAGTGATCCTTTAAATGGAGAAAATGAAACTACCTATAATACATGGGAAAATAGACAAGCAGAGGACCGTGATGTCATATCATTATTTACCAGTGTCTGCTTGAATAAGTCGAACTGCTTGAATTTGAGAAATCAAAAACTGAGTACTCGAAATCTTAGTAAAAGTGTTGATAACTTAGTGAAACAATCATGTTTAGTAAATAAGTATGAAAAATTTAATAATTTAAATAATTTACTTAATGAAGGTGATGAAAAATCTTTATTTGCTATAGAAATTGACATAGGAAGTACTCAATGTACTTCTGAGAATTTAGATACTTCTGTTGGTTTTTGTCCACTTAAGTGCATGCCTTATAATTCTCCTCAGTTGGCCAAAGGACCTAAAGGTCTTGGGTCATCACAGCCTGGCATTAAGAAAGATGTAAAGTCAACATTGGTGACCAGATCTGTAAATAAGACTTCCGTCTCAAAGATGTCAGTCAATGCAGGGAAAATAGATAATGCTAAATCTCCTCTCAAAGCCATCAAGGAAACATCATCTGTTAATGCCATCCCTGCACGAAGTGAGCGAGGTGCAATCTCTACAATGCAACAGCTTCGAAGACCGTCATTCAGGAAGCTAGAGGAGGCATCCTCAAGAGAGAGTGACTCCTCTGATTGTAGCAGCGTTGCATCTAGTGGAAGTCTCTCAGTTCTCTGTAGTAACAGAAAACGTTCAGAGAGTTTGAATGTACGAAACAGTGAATTCAGGAGATCTGCAGCTGTTCCGCCTCAAACTGTTGCCAATTTGACAAGCAAATTTAATGCTATTATTTCTCAGAATCAGCATTCTGGTGTAAACAATAAGGCATTAAAGAATCTAGATTCAAATTCCAGTTTAGCAAAATCGTGTCCCAGCAGTCCATTGAGAAATACTTCAAAATTTTCTGCTTTAAACCAGTCCAAAAAAGATGTGAAACCAAATAGCTTGAAACCAAATAAATATTTTGTCCGAGGAAGTGTCCTACACTCCTCTTTTCCAGAAAGAGGAAAAGATGGTGAAGTAAGAAGATATAGCAGTCGTGGTGTTGATAGCCAACCATCGGATTCTGATTCTTCTTCTGTATCAAATTCTAGTAGCATTGGTGCAAAAAGTTATGTTAAAAGAACTATATTAAATTATGAAGTTAATATTTCATCTGCTTCTTCATCACCTGAGCTAGAGAGAAGGAGCTCGTTTTCAAAACGGACAAGCGATTCATCTAGTTCTAGTGGCTCTCCTTTATTATCTAAAAAAAGACTTCCAAACACATTTAAATCTCAGGTTCCTCTTTCTGCTACATGTAATGAAAGCAAATCCGGCACTTCCTCACGCTCAAATTCTTCTAAAGCAATAGAAAGCTCTCTTTTAATAACTAAAACAAGTGAGACAAATGGTGAAGAACAACAAGTGAAGAAAACAAGTGAAAATAAATGCCTTCCAAAAGCCAAAGCTTCTTTGTCAGTTGTTTCTGAAAACAATAACCAACATACAGAAAAGAACAGTGTTATTCATTCTAAGAGTGAAGAAAGTGATTTGCTTTCTTGTGCTAGTTTAAAATTATCGAGTTCTAATAAGACTACTACAAGAATCTTAAATATTAGAAGAAACATTCAACCCGATTGCTTATTATCAAGCAAATCAGATATGATTTCTCAGGATATTTATTTAACAAAAGACAAAAACATTGAGGAAACTTTAAATGGTAAAATTAACGAGCATTTATCTATAACACATGTTGAAAATGAAGAAAGAGAGTCTAAAAATAATGCTAGTTCAAATTGTACAGAATCTAAGAAGACTGTTTCTGAAGATCTTTCTGCACTATCACCCATTTGTAAGGCACGACTGATATTAGAAAGACGTAATATATCTACATCAATAACATCTGAAAAGAACGACATCGTTAAACCAAATGAAAGTGTTCGTAAGTTACCACCTCTCCCTGCAACAGGTCCAAGAATACTTTCAACTTGTGGTAAAGGACAAGGTAAATTTGATAAAACCAAAACTGAAAAAAATACAGGAAATAATGTACAAAACTCGAGGGGAAATGTTCAGTCTCATTCTAAAATGGAAAGTAAAACTACAACTAAAGATATTCTTGTAAATCAAAAAATAGCTGATGAATGTTCCTCACAAACATCAAATAGAACTGTTATTGAAAATAATGCAGTGCAAGTAACGAAAGTTTCAAAATTTAAGGATGATAAGTTGTTAAAAGAGAAAAATATGGAAAATGAAGTTATTCTTCCTGGAGATAAAGTTGAGAGTAATAAGGAGGTTACAATAAAACAATCTTTTTTACATTCCTTACCTGTAAATACACAAGAAAAAATTAATAAAATTTGGCATGCAGAATCATTCACTAGTAACATTCAAGATAATGAAAAAGAGTTAATAGTTAAAAAGCTAGAAATTGGTCAATCAAATTATGTACCAAATACATCCTTTTTATGGAGAGAGAGGAAAAACATTTGGGAATCCAGTACAATTCCCCCTCCTCCAACTACAGCCCCTCCACCTATACCTGTGCAGACAGATAGCTTAAACTGTCTTATACTTCAAGACGAGCAAGAAAGCAATATATATGACGATGTAATTAGTCCTTCTCCTGACGATGATTATAATGAACCTCTCTATAGTGAAGCAGTTATTTTAACGAAAAATGGCCGATATAACTCAAATGAAAGTTTGTCAAAAGACATTTATATATACAATGTAGAGGAACAAAAAGATTTATGTGGTAAGTGTCTTTTATTTATAAGAAAAAAAAAAAAAGATAAAATGCTTTGCTTTTATGCGAAGTTATAAATTAAAACACAAAATTGCAATGTCTTCTATACCGGGTGTTCAATTTATCTGAAGACATCGAAATATCTCGAGAACCACACATCGCATTAATAAATCCATTAATTTCTGAGATTTGTTAAAGTTTAGTTAGTATTAAAATCCCATTACGCAGTCACTCTCAAATGCGAACAGAGTATAAATAAATATACAGTCGAACCGCTTTATTATGAATTTCAGGTGATCTAAAATTTTGTTCTTATTATCTGGGAATGAAAGAGTAGAATTTTGGGGGCAGACCAGAGAAACAATTCACATTAACTGGATTCATAATAATGAGGTTCGATTCTATAAATTTAAACAGTTGTGATATAGGTTAGGTTAAATACATTACAAATACTGGTAATGCCTTTACTTTCTCATTTTGAAAGAATGGCAATGCTGACTAGGTAATCTAATATACAAATACTCAAGTATGAAGAATTTATATGCTAGATCATTTTGGGTGAAATAAGTGGATTTTGCCTTGCAGAGTTTAACTTTTAATGTTGCCATTACAATTTATAACTATGTAACCAAAAGCAAATTTAAAGGAAAGGATGTTAAATATCTTAATTTGCACATAGTTCATCAGTCTATTAGGATAAAATTCAAAAATGGGTTAAAGATAGAGACATAAGACAAAAGTATTTCACATGCTGAGTTTTTTAGATTATCATAGAAAGGGTTATCATAAAAGAGGGTTATCATAGTTTTTTCATAATGTGCTGAGGTTATTAGAAGGTTAACCTTTACATTATCTGAAATGTCAATGTTAGGTAAACTTTAACCTATAAATAAGTATTGTGACAGTAGTTTATCTACATTCAGGAAGTTCAGAGTTTACCCATATTTCATATAGTTCAGGGTTAATATCCTATAGTTGACCAGCTATTTTACAGCATTTACATCACTTTTTCATAAATATCTGCACTGTTCTGAAGGCCATCAGAACTTAAACAGTAAATGTGAAGCAAATTATACAAAATTTCCTATAATTTTTCAACACCACCCTCTACTAGGTCAGAGTCTCCCATTTTAAGCTTATTTTTATTTTCATTTTCCTGATTATTTTGTGAATCTACCAATCAATGCGTACTTCCAATTTGGACCTGCTAATTAATGGACCTGTTGTTCTGGTTACTATGAGGTGGCATTCAAAAGGACTTATTACAGCAAATTTGATTTTACAGGAGACCAATAAAAATAAAGCATGTACTTCTCTTTAACTTTAGAAACTACTTTTTTTTTATAAAATAATTCTTGAAATTATATGATTAAGAATGACATTTTATTTGAATACCAAAGTAAATTATGAGAAAGTTGAACTAATTACAATTGTAATTAGGCCAATTGATTGAAATTGATATATTTGATTTTAATTTTAAGGCACTTTTAAGTCCTTTTTCTCGAAAATCATTACAGTAGTCGATAGAAAGACAAAACTTCATGCGATTAAAAAAAAATAAATCATTTTTGGTCAAAGTTGCAGTTAGGCCCTTCTGAATGCCACCACCTCTTACATTTTCTGCCATGTTCACTTCACCTTTGTAGCTGCTTTAGCCTCCTATGAGATTGAAAACTGAAATTCATAGGGCTTAATAAATAGTTCACCATATTACTCTACCTGATCATCATCTTTTTATTTATCCTTTTGAGCTTCTTTTGATTATGCCATAAAATTTATGTGAATACTTCATTAGATCATAGTGGGTTCTGTTTAGAGGTCTCCAGATCTACTATTAAGTGCTCTTTATAAATTAAATGCATTTGTCATATAATTTGACAGTTTCTTAAGCAACTAACATGGATTTGGTTTGTAGGTTTATTATTATACAGTAGTATAAGTTACTTCTGATGCTCACAGTCACTGGAACCTATAGCATCATAGTTAGAATCAAAAAACTTTTTCATGTGCCAAAAGACACACAAGCCATCTTTTCAAACTCTTATCTTTCTCAACTGATTGTTATGAAATATGGTGTTATTGTCAGTATTATTTACTGCATCTAATTACCAAAGAGGGCACATTTGTCAGGTCTAAATTGACTTCATGCATAAGTCTTAAGTGATCTAATATTACCTTTCTTTTTATGTTACATGTATTAAGTTTTATATTTTTCAATTGTCATAAGTTTTCATTAACCCCCGTCAGCAAAAATCTAAAAATAGTATTATTTAGAATAGTATGCAGCTCACTAAAATAGTACTATGGAACAATGGAAATATACTGAACGACCATTTTATTAGAGACACCTCTTACGGAAAATGGATCGGCCTCCCAGTGACACCCAAACAATGGAACAGGCCGAAGCGGTGTTTAAAAGGGATGCATTGGATCACAAGTTGCAGTCAGCAGCAGAAGTGGACTGAAGGATTTGAGAGACTTTGAACGAGGCATGATCGTTGGAGCTCGGGTTTTCCCCTGCAACAGTGTCAAGGGTATTCCGTGAATGGAAGTTATGCCAAAAAAACAGCCTCCAACAAACACAACTCCGGATGAAACAGGGTCGTGGATGAATGAGGCCAACAGCGACTGGCACGAATCGTCTACAGCAACAGGACGGGAACAGCCCAACAAATTGCAGCGCAGTTCAATGAGGAAGCATTCCAACCATTGCACTGAGCTGGGTTTAACAACAGGTGGCCAGTATGGGTACCGTCGCTGTCGCCACCAAATAGGAAAGCGCACCTGCTATGGGCACGCAGGCATTGCCACTGGACAATGTGCGAGTGGAAGAAGGTCGCCTGGTCCAACGAATTGCGATTCATACTTCATCATGCGGATGGCAGACTGCGCATTTGGCGCAGACAGCACGAGGTCATGGACCCATCCTGTCAGTAGACAACCGTACAGGTGGGTGGAGAAGGAATGGTTGTCTGGAGTGTTTTCTCTTGGGACACGCTGGGTCCTCTGATACTTGTAGACACATCCCTGACTGCGACACACTACCTGAACATTGTTGCCGATGAGGTACACCTGTGCATGATGACTGTGTTCCCTGGTGGTGATGGACAGTTTCAGCAGGATAATGCTCCCTGTCACCGTGCTCGAATGGTCTTGGACTGATTCGAGGAACATGACGTGGACTTCCACCTGCTTCATTGGCCAGCCCGGACGTCCGATCTCAACCCTATCGAGCCTTTATGGGATGAAGTAGAGAGAACCAACCGACGCCTTCCAACACTACCATCCAACCTGCACCAATTACGGGACGCTGTGATGTCAGCCTGGGCTGCTATTCTTCCGTAATGATTTCAACACCTTGTTGAATCCATACCAGCACGTATTCAGGCATTCTTGCCGCTAAAGGAGGCAGTAATAAGATGGGGTGTGTCTAATAAATTGATCGTTCAGTGTATGTCTTACAGAGCGATAAATCTCAATACTGTACACTTTCCAATGATCAGATGGAATTCTGAACCTTTATATTTGTGATCTTGGTCAACTTTTTGCCCTAAATCGGATTATCATATTGGCTAGCTTCCTGAATTTGCTCTGTTTTTTCTAGACTGACCGAACTGAAAAAAAAAAAATCATTGCTCACTTTATAAAGTGTGACTTTTATACATAATTTTCTATTGAATTAGTTTGTGGAATCAGAACTTAGTGCTAAAATAGAGCATGAATACCTGCTTGAATTCCCCTAATTCAAGTTTACATTGGGAAATATTCTAATATTCTACTTCGCTTAAAAGTTGGTCAGGATTTTTTTCCTTGTGATTCTTTGAACATTTTCGAAGGCTAGTATCTCCCAGATCTTTTTAAATTTCACTGCCCTGAAAGAGCCGCAATGACAAAATAATCGACAGGGCGAAACAATGAATACCATTACCCCGGGTGTCATTTACCCTTGCTATGCCACTGATTCTTATTCTCAGTGGTTTTTGTTATTTACTGATCATTTCCTGTACTTATTTCGTATAAAATTTTACTGAAATATTAAATTAATAAATATAAGTATTAAATAATTAAAATTAAATATCATTATCTTTAGTGGGTAATATTTGGTTAAGTTGAAAGGCAGCTTCGGGGTCTTTGGATGAAACCCTATTTTTCCCCATTGGTTCTATTATTCATTTATCACGGTGGTTTTTTTTTGGGAACCAAACTCCTGTGATAAACGAGGATAGAATATATTTGTATTTTATTTTCTATTTTCATTTCCTGCTTTTTCTAATTAAAAAGGAGTTTAATAAACTTTCTTAGTTATTTAATTATCTAATCACTCTTTCCTTTTTTAATTATAATAAATTTCATCAATATTATCGAACACTCAGTGAATAGGCTTATCAGTAAAAATTATATAGATTTCGATACTCAGCGTTTAGATATTAATAATGCAGAATGCTCTAGAAATGTTTAGTGTGTTCCGTTATGTTTTTCACTTTTATATAAAAAGCCATATCTAGTCTAGGACCATAAACCTGGGAACCAGAAATCTAGAAGACAAAAAAATCCAAAACTTTGCTTTGACTATAAATACTGGAATAAAACTGTATAAAATAAATAATTATAAAAAAATTGTACATTAAGTTAAAAAATGAAGATGTGAAAAAGATAATGCTAATTTTAAAAATGTGGGCACAAGGACTATATTCCTGATTTACAGTGCGTTTCTATAGTCAGGCAACCCACATTTCAGCTGAAATTGATCATGTAATAGATGTTTGAATTTCCCACTCTTGATATATCATAAAATGCACGATAGATGGTTTTTCTTGTGAATGTTAATGGGGAATTGTCAAAATTGTTGTTCAAACAGCATGTAGCAATGGAAAGATGCCACATTCTGCATACAATCGGGCATTCGCATGAGAAAAAGGGTTTCATAATGGCAGAGAAAAGAAAAGAAAAACAATTTTCCTTAAAAGAGAAGCTGCAGATTTTGAATGGCATTGATAGAGGCAGAAAACAAGTTGAGATAGCTAAAGAATTCAGAATTTCAGTGTCTGCCTTTTTACCTTACCGAAGGATCCTGAAAAAATTCAGTCACTTGTAGAAAAATCTCAACTTGGCTCTGAAAGAAAACATTTACAATTAGGTGAAGTAACAAAAAGTAGTATGAATGGAAATTATTTTTGATTAATCAAATGGCCAGAAAGAGTCCTTGTATATTTAATTGTATTTATATTTTAATGAAATTGTATGTATATCAATGGTGTATATTTGATTTCTTTCTGAAACCATATGCAGAGCGGTATACTGAATTCATTGGAAATCTTTTAAAAATCCTCCAGCCTTCCAGTTTCGTTTAACATTAATTTCAGAATAATGTACGAAATTGGATTTCCATTGGAAAATGTTATACGAGGTTTTACTCTACCAACTTCATCCGTGATTCTTTGAGGAAGCTCTGGTAAGTCTCTTGGTAAAGTTGTATGGAGTGAGATAAGGTGACCAGGGATGCCACGCAAGAAGAGCAGAGTCCTTATCAGACTTATGCTCAATCAAATAGTTAAAGTGGCATTGATGTAACCATGAATATTCAAATGAAAAGCTATCATTTGAATGTATACTGTTCTTTTATATGGAGCTTTGCCACTGCATTTGGGAAGGGGTTTCGATCTTAATTTGACATAATAAGTGATTGTCTTAAGAAGTTATTGTTGTTCAAGAACAATTTGTGACCATGGATGACACCTGGATTCATTAATATTTACTGGAAACAAATGGTATCAAAACAGTGAATAGGACATGGTGAATCAGTTCAGAAGAAAGTTACTTCCAGGAGAATCGAGAGACTAGAGAAATGTTGGGCTAATTGTCTTGAGTTTTCAAGGGAATGTGTTAGAAAATAAAATATAAATTGAAGTAGATTTATTTTATTTTTGGTCTATCTTCTTAAATTGCCTTATTTCCAAAGTGTTGATGTGATAGTGCTTTTCACAACATGTGCAATTCTTAAATGATGTGGTAAAATACAGAGCCATTATTCTCTTAATAATATCCCAGGCTACGTTTCCTGGTTGGCCTCATTTCTGGTGTAATTTCAAATTATGATGAAAATACAAGGTGCTTAAAAATTCGTCGGACAAACACCGTATGTAAGTTCTGTACTTAAATATAAGATAGGAATGTCTAATAAATCTGTGTCCAAATTCAAAGTAGTTTAGAGTAAATACAGGTTTTTACAATGAAGCAACTTTGAATTAATGGCGTGCTCCGAGATTAAAATGGCAACTGTTAATACCAACAAATGTCTTCTAACAATACTTGAGAATCCTTTCTCCCAAAAATTATTTTAAAACCAAACACATAAAATTTAAAGAATAAACAAAAATATACAAAAAATTAAAACTTATGATTTACTGTAAGATCACAATAAGAATTAAAATGAAAACTAAAACCAACCTTCTTCCCAGAAAAATGCAACTTAACTGAGATTACCTAACATTTTACGGGGGGGGGGGGGGGGAATCAATCTCAGTTAGGTAATCTCAGTTAATTTGCATTTTTCTGGGTTTTAGTTTTAACTTTGATTGTAATGTTACAATAACTTAAAAATTTTAATTTTTTGTACATTTTTGCTTATTCTTTAAATTTTATGTGTTGGGTTTTAAAATAAGTTTTGGGAGAAAGAATTATCAAGTATAATAGATTATTTCCCAACGTTGATATTAAATATTGAATTTGTCTTCTAACAATAAAAGTCCCAGTTTCTCTCGAACGTTGGTCTAAACTTGTAAATGTTTGGTGGTTTGGAACATGTATGTTAGGAAAAAGTGTTTCCATTAGCAGCCCCCTACACCATGTACAAATCAGCCATCTCAGCATTTGTTAACCTGCCATTGCTACAAGTATTATTGTCACCAGCCACGGCTGATCAAATTCCAGCCAATTATGATGCTTCAAAAGGATGACGTCATTGCATAATTGCACCAACAAAGTTCCTAATTTAAAGTGACATAACTCTTACACGAATCATGTTTGACACATTTTTAATTTTACATTCCTATCTTATATTTATGTATAGAATCTATACAGTATATGGATTTTGTCCAATGAAGTTTTAAACACCCTGCATCTAAAGTAGTTTCTTAACCCATATTTGTTCTCAGTTAAAATTAAGAAATATGACTTAGTTTAATTCTTTTTTAATACTTAATTAATATATTATGTTAAAATATATCCGTAGATTCTAATTCACATAATGATAGTGATGAAGGTTGGGAAGATCTAAGTGATGCAGAGCCTGATCCAGATAGTTTTAAACATTCATCCTTACCATTGTAAGTTGTGTTGTTAATCATAAAATGGTTTTAAAAGTCTGAATCTTTCAAATTATGATTATTTTATTTCTCTGTGTTTTTGAATTCATAAAAGATTTTAAATGTTGGTCATCATTATCGTTGATTCTTTCTGAACCTATTTTTCTTACTGAGCACTTGAAGACTTTAAATGTCACTTTAAACCTCCCTTTAAAGTTTTTTGCCAGAATGCTGTGCAGATTGGAGAATATGTTTATACGGTTGCATTATTAAAATGGTTGCTTATGGTTGCCATGCTAAGTATGCGAGATAAGCTGATCATCATACGAGAAGTTTGCTAGTTCTCCAAGGGCAAGGAAATCACCTAATCACATTATTTTGGCTTACTTATATTTAAGGCTTGAGAATGCCTTTATGGTCTGATTCTTAGTGCCACCTTTCATAACATTACCAATGGATTGCATACAGTTAACTGTAGTAGATTAGAAGGGGTCATGGAGCAGTCTTTCTCCCTGAATATTTTTCTTGCATAGTTTGGCACGGCTGGTGCATGGCTTTTGGCCCAGGACTGGACCGTTAACTACGGGGACCCTGGGCAAATGCAGCTTTTTATTTTAAATTTTTATTTTTTGACAGCGAAAAGGGACCCTTTGATTGAAGAGGGTCCTAGGCTGCAGCCCATAAAGACCATGCCTGAATCCAGCCCTGTTTTTACCACCCATGTGCTTGTCTTTGCATCATATTATACTGTCGAATTTAGACTTATTGGTTTCAGAAAAGCTTGAGTTCAACGAGTGAGCCTGGTACATGTAGATGGTTATCAGAAGTGAATTTCATTCTGCATTTGATGCGAAGTCCTAGTAACCCCAGAATTAATTACTGAATCAATTTCTTGCATTTATCATTATTTAATTACATTTGTTTCAGGCAATATGATGACTGATCAAGGTTTATAATAATGCATAAGGAAAAGCTTAATAAAGTGTATAGAACAGTGTCACACTCAGAGTTATGCTTTTGTCTGAATTCTGATGATTGATAATTAAGAATATTCAGTCTTGTTTGAGGTGGCATAGCTTTAACAACTATTCGCCTCTTTTATGTATAGTGGGTATAATGACACCACAAAAGTATGTTGCTGAAGTGATCCAATCCATAACTTTGTTCCAATGCCTCTAAAGTATCTTCGATGTTATGATTCAAGAAAACATGCAGCTGAACATTGCCATGTCACCAGTGCCTGCAAAATGCTAGCACTATTTCGGACCTCTTTCCAAAAGGAATGTCTTCTTACTGTCTCTAATAATGCTTTAGACTGCCAGTTAAGTATAGGCACAGATAATCCACAATCCTCCAGAATGCCATTAAATAACCTTGCCAAACTGCTGCATCTATAATTCAACATGGTGATCATTGAGCATACTGACTAACATAGTCAGATTGTGCTATCTCCTTGACCAATGCTTTATTAAAGCACCTCTGAAATTAAATTATCTCTTCACCATCTATTTGTATATCCCAGTTGTATCAGTTATATGTATGTTAAGTTTCATCTTCTTTGGAGTAGTTTTCCAGGTGTTAAGCAATAATATACATATTATCGTTCTAAAAATTGGAATATATTAATTTCATCTGATAGACAAACAAAATCACGAATTCACCATCGTAAATCCTCATCAAAACATATGTGTCGTCGATCTTGGTCCCAAACTTTACATGATATGGTTTCATCTAATGAGGATTTATTTAACATAAAAGAAAATGAAGAAAATTATTCTAAATCATCTCTGGTAAAACCTGTTTAATATGTTTAAATAAAGGAAGATTTTTATGGAAATATCTATTATAATTTTTTCTCCTAATTTTTTCATTAGTACGGGGGATCTTTTGATAGTGATGATTCAGGATCAACAGATCCTTCCCATCATTACGAAGCATTATACGAAGTTGTACAACAAGAAAGGACAAACGATAAAATTTCTCACTCTGAAGACTTTATTAATAAACGGTAAGGGAAAATTTTGGTTTACAGGGTTAAAAATTGTATATATTTATAAGCTTTATCATATACTGAATTCATAGTCAGTTGTTCTGTTGCCAATTTTTTTTGAATGTTTTGATTTTGACTTCAGATACGGATAGAGCAGTGGTTGTCAATCTTTTTGACTCGTGGATCTGTTTTTAGAATCTGTTTCTATTCCAGAGCCCCTTAGGCCTGCTTAATTTCTATGTCAGAGCCCTATAGGCAAGAAATCATTAGGGCATTCAGTTCTAGAGAGGGCCAAATCACTCAGGCAGAATGTGCGCAACAGGGCAGAGTAATTTTATTTTATTTATCATTTATTATTATTTTCCTGGACCAGCCACAAAGCCTCAGGGAAGTCCATGGGTAATACAAGTTGAGAAACACTGGGATAGAGCATTAAAAAAGTAAGTAAAAGTTATTATAGGCACACTTGTCTTATCTATTAGAGAACATGAGCAAAATGGCAGTTAAAGTTTATCATTTTGGTCCTTTGAGCTAGCCAAAATGATTTACTTTAACTGCCAATTTGCCCATGTTCCCGAATAGATAAGACACGTGTGCTTATTATAACTTTTATTTACTATTTGATGCTCTATCCAAATCTGTAGTCAAAATCAAAAAAATTTGAAAAAAATTAATGACAGAATGACCAACGTTGCGGATAGAGTAACGATTCTTTTAATTAACATCATTCTGGCTAGCATCTCAACTGTTTTTTTTTTCTTCTTCTTATCACTTTGATAAAGATAAGAATAAAAGAAGAAACTAATTTCATTTGTTAGACATTGCTAATTTTACTTTGCAAGAATGTTTAATAATCGAAATCAGGAATGCAACGAAAAAACCCCCAGTCAAACCTTAGTTGACAGAATATAGCCAGTCTATAACTCTCTATTATCTATTGTAAGGCCTTATTGAATGTAACATAACTTATTACCATAATTGAAAGTAAAAACTTTCTCTGGTGATATTCTTACAAAGAAAATATTTCTATTAGTTCAATAATTAATTAATTATCTTCTTTTAATTGCAGTGTATTTATTTGATTTATAAGGATAAATAAAGTATTTTATGTGAAGAAAAAAATCAAGTTTAATATTATAGTGCTTGAACTAAATCTTTCAGGTATATCTTTTGTTATATATTTTAGGTATAATTATAAAAAGGAAAACGTAGAAGCTGATTGCATAATAGAAGAATCACCAGATGCTATAGATGATAACGATTATATTGTTGGTGCATTTCAAACCAAACATCCTGTCCCAGAAGAAAAACCTAAACAACTCAAAAGGAATTGGTCTTTAACTAAGAGCGACATTCGTTTGGAACTTACTTCTAGATTGAATAGGATTCGAATCAGGAAAACGTCCACTAGTGCTTCTGATGTTCACGTGGAATCGGAAGCTCATGCTAATGATCATAAAAAAAAGGCTTGGTCTTTGAAAACAAAATTCTCTCGGAAAAAATCTAATTCATCTTTATCCCCTGAGTCTCCTCCTAAAGTAGAAAATGCTCAGTTTTATGTCTCGGATTATTTATCTGCTTCTTCAAAGGGAGGAAAGAGTTTACATTCTGAAAATAATGCTGACTCATCTAACCAGAAGGATGATAAATTGAATAATTTAGAACGAACTGAAAAGCAAGAAATAGAAAAATCTTCGAAATCAAATCAAAAATGTCAAACAACTAACACGAATCAGAGTATTCCTCGGAATAAAATTGTCCGTCCCAAAACTGCCCCGCCAGCACCACCATCTCACCCCTCACGTTTAAAAACAAATTCTACTTCATCGGAGGAAATCATTGTTAATGGGAAGTCTTCTCCAATAATGAAAACTAAAAATTCAACAGATGTTGGAATTTGTGAAGATATAAGAACTTGTAAGAAGGTTTTGTTTTCCTTTAATATTAAAAATTGAAAAATAAAATCCTTGGATTAATAATTATTTTAATAATTAAAAATCTTATTTTCAGCATCTCTAGATTCTGATGGTGAGTCAGTATATTCGACTAAACGACTTGTAGACAGTAAACCACATACGATATCTGGAAAAATGATTTCTCGATCAGACAGTACTTCATCAGAGAGTGAAATTCATCAAATAGCTAGGCTTCTTCAAAAAAGGTTATTTTTTTAATTTTATTTTTTTTTTAATATCTTAAAGAAGAAGAAAATAACCAAAAAATAATGATGCAAAAAAATAAAAAACTTTAAAAAAAACTGAGTAATTTTCATCAAATTAAATTTCCATGTGAAGCCAGAATGCAGTTAAGTTCATCATTGTGTACAGTTTATAAATACCCCACTTTTAACTGGATTATAATAATTTCAAATGGCACATGTAAGCCTGTAGACAGTGATCCCCAAACCACGATCTACAGACCCAAACGGCACACGTGACATAACACTGAAGGCTGCGGGATTTTCTTTTGTTATGCTATCTCCCCCTGCACAAACTGAACTTTACTATGTATTGTTGCCAAACTTAAGGAGAGACACCCACAAAACAATTGCTTGTTTAATACTTCAATTAAAATGTTTTCAATTAGGCTAAATATTTGTTAACTTATGGTAAATAGGCCTGTAATTAAACAACATAGTTTAAAAAGACCTAGCATTAGTCAAATCAGGAACGAGTCTATTGGTTGCTGAGGTGAAAATATATCAACTCCTTGCATGCGATGTTCACAATATCTGAATGAGTGGGGCTACTAGCCTATCATACCAAAAAGAAAAAAAAAAGAAAAACTGGGAACACTGCAGTAGACATGATAGAGGCTTGGTTTTGAATACCACAGCTAAGGCGTTTCTTCTGATTTTGTTTTTAAATGGAATGTTAAATACAATATGTAATTATAATTAGAAATTAATGTTTAGATATGTTTTTGAAACCCCTTTGCTGCTGTAAAGGTTTCTTCTAGACTGCATACTTCTCATTTTTGTACATGTTTTATATCAGTCCTGGGCAAGATGTGGCTTAACCAGCACAAGCCACGAGAAAAAACGCTCAGTCGCCGCTTTTAAAACGAGCGCTCTTAGGTTAGATTCCACTTTCACAAAGAGGAGTTTTAATCTACCTAAATTTGCAATTCATTTTTAATTCCTTGAATTACTTTTAAGTACCCTGTTCCTTTATTGCTTTGTTCAAATGTGAATAGGAAGGGAATACTAGATATTGTATTTAGGTCACCACGTTATTTCAGATTTCTGAATCAAATTCAGTAAAGCGATTCCATTTATCGCTTGTCAGTTTGTCTTTATTCAGAATCAAGTTTATCTATTACTGGCACAATATATTTATAGAGTTTTAACCATTTTAATATGCAAAACATATGGAATTTCTCGGAATCACATATTCCATTTCCTTTATGGAGTTATTCACTGACCAGTTTGTGTGTCATTTTGCTATAATTATAGCTTTTTCTTTTTTTCCTTAATCTTTTTATACAATAGAAAATGATCCGAATCCAAGGCTGTTGTAAATTCTGAAGCAAATTTTCTGAAAAATATTTTTTATCATGTAACTTTACGACCTAATATTAATTTTTCAATTTCTACCTGTCCATAAACATGTTATGCAGGACATTCTGTCTCTTTATGTACTATTAAACCAACTTAGTGATGATATAAAGCTGAACATGGCTATCACATCTCAGTATTGTCTTATTACAGTATTGTCTTTAAAATCCTTAAAACTGACTAGGGAACCATACGAACTTGTACTTCATAGTTTCACACGAAATTGAAATAAGAGTCATTCTACGTAAAATGTAACACTTAAAAAGACTACATTTTTAGAAAATGTTCACATTTCTTTTTACACACTCCCTATATTAATGTAAGTAACTCCACGGTGTTAATTGTGACCTAACATAATTTCTTACAAAAATATTCAGTCAAATTTACAAACATTGGCCAGTTAAGGTGTTCTATAAACACATCTTTCTCTGAAATTGTACATCGAGTTTTAATTCTTAGCTCATTTTAAAGCTTAAAATATGTGAATTTTAAAAGTCTGTAATTTCAAAAATAATTTAAATTAAAGAAACATGTATTTAATATGATTTTATCATTAATTTTAAAAATATTACTTTAAAATAACATGTTAAAAATCTATTAAAAAATTAGCATATTTCTTGATGTTTGCTCTAATGGCCACCCAAGTTTCAAAGTGGAATTCCTTTTAGAAGTACACTATATAAAATAAACATAAAATGATGTAATTTAATTAAAAATGTTAACTGATCATGACGTGATTGTTGCTTCAAGGGCGTCGCCTGAGCCTTTGTTGTATCGCTGGCCCTGCTCACACATCAATGTGACGTACCCGACCTCGTAAATAATTTAATACTGATTGTACTATTTGGAATTCATCCTGTAATTTTCGTAGTTTTATGCAGTGGATATGAGGTAATTAAACTATTTTTTGAATAATTTGAGAGCATTGTTTTCAGGTTAATATATGATTTTATAAAATTAAAATGCATTTTCTCCCCTCATGTATTATTTTGAACTCCATAAAGTAAATTAAAGAAAAAGTGATTTATTTCAGCTTCAATTTGACATATATAACAATTCCTTATGACGAATATAACCAGATATACAAGTTTTAAGTGATGCATGAAATTTTGATAACTTTGATAATTAATTATGACTAAAATATATTTTTTTTTATCTGGCAAATGAAACTATCCACTAGACAAAACAGTTAAGGTTTGAGAAAAATCGAAGACACTGAGGTAATTAACACCTGATTTTATGTGATTTGACGTGGAATGACTCATATGTTACCTAAAGCTACCATTGATGCTTGGAGGGAGGGTAATTTTTTAACTAATGAATTTCCCTCGCAAAATAATTCACTTTTGATTTTGGACATTTTTTCATACAATGCTTAGTTTCCGAGATATTCAGTTGTCTCAAGATAAATGCCTCACCCTGTGTAGATCGTTTAATTCATTATTTATTTTATCACACATTTAAGGGGAGGAAAAAAATGTATCATTTAGCTATAAATAAAGATAGTATTATCTTATCTTTATCAAAATTTTAATCTTCATTTACTAAAAGCGTTCAATTCAAAACTTAAGATGAATACTGGAAAACTTACTGTAAAGAAGATGTTAGTCAAAAGAATTAATAAACGGTTGAGTTATTATTTTTGTTTTCTTTTATTGTATATCATAAAAATTTGTAAAATGGCACGTTTATTATGTATAAAATTATGTAGGTAATATACATTCATACCTTAATATGGAACTGATCTTGAAACTAGAATATTTATAATTGTTTTTAATAGGTCATCTTTAGCAAGCACTGCATCCAATAGTTCTTCTGACACGTATATACAAATGGGAGAACCAGAAGCTGCACAAAAAATGACTGAGCTTGCTATAGAGGCCGTTGAATATCGTAGCAAGATGTCATCTGGGTCTTCAGAAAGTAGTGATTATGATATCTCTTATGAAAAATCAAAGGTAAACTTTGCATCATATCACCTATGAGAAGATTACAAAAAAAAAGATATAATAGTGAAGGATGGGAAATGTAAAGAGGGAGATTAAGAAAAAATAAAATCGAATTCCAATAATTTAAGAATTTTTGAGAAAAGTAGAAACATTTGAAAACCTATGCTTTTGTTTTTTTGCACTATTCATATTGTTTTTAGCTTATTATTAGAATTTTGGTCATTAATTTAATTGATTAAATATTTAATTAATGAAAATTTAAAATAAAGGAAAACTTTTATATTGAATAAACATTCAGTCTTGATGATTAATATGAAGTTAAACATATCAGTTGGGTGAATAATTTTTTATAAAATGCAAAAAAAAATAATAGTAATAATAATAATAAAATCTTGTAAACAGTCCAAGGAGGAGCTTTAGCAGTGAAGCAGAAATACATTTATACGTTTATTAAAAAGAAATTAATATCCTTCCCGAGTAGGATAAGGCAAGTCATCTATTTTTACCCCTTCATCTGCACTTTTTACCTCTCCCCAAGTTTGTTTTTTTTTTTAATCAATAAGTTGATTTTATCGAACATAATATGTAAAAAAATATTAAAAAACCTCGTATCTTCTTTCCTTTCTCATCATTTCCGAACGTATGATACATCACATGCCATATGTTGCCATAGTTTTAAGGACCAAGTGATTGCCACCCCCGCAAATCCGATCCAACTGGAACAATTGGGCCTAAACTTCATAGTAATGTAGATCTTCCCTAGAGGAATCTGGATACAGGATTTTACGCCGTTACGTACCTAAATAACACATAGATATGTTGCCCTCTCTGAATCCCACCCCCGTATTTCCGACCTCCGTATACAAATCAAAACCAAACTAAATAGTGCAGAAGGACATGCCCATAGTAAGCTACATTCCGAATTTCAACTTTCTACCTCAAAAAAAGTAGAAATTATGAAGATTATAAAACCAATAAGTAGCTCCATTCTTATTCTACTTACGAGGGTCAGTCAAATGAAAACCGAAAATATTTTTTTACAGCTTCTTTATTACAGACAGAGTTGGTACACTATTTTTCAATGTAGTCCCCATCTTTTCGATGCATTCTGCCATCGAGTCGGGAAGGCATGGATATCTCGGGGAAAAAAAAATCTTCATATAATGGAGATCTTGCTTATAGGAATCTGCATACCGAATTTCACTCCTTTATAAGCATAAATACACCTAGAACTTTTGGTCCCCTTTAATTTTCACCCCCCAAAACTCCGACCTTAGTGGGCTAATCAAAACCAACTGTTTTAGCATGTGAATTCGACTTGAAGGGGTCCACAAAAAATTCTGAAAGGTTGATACGGCCGAGCTAAGACTTTGATGGTCATATTTCTGAAAACAGAATTTAAAAAAGTTAATCCGTTTTCAAGTTATCGTGCAAACGGCGGACGGGCGGCCGACCGGATAAACGTACAGACCAAGGGCGCATTCTTATAAGTAGCTTTTATGCTAAAGCTCCTAATAATAATTGGCTTAAATTTATATTCAATTGTTTAAGAAAAAAGAAAAATGTTGATGAAAGCAAATAACTGTATATTGGAGGAATCTAAGATGTCTAAAGAAGTGTCAGACTTTCAAAATTGTCAAACTTGGATTACAGCTAATGCATTACCACTAATCGTTGTAACCCATATTACCTTGATAAATGTGGAAAATATTACGGTAGTCTTCAGCTTATATCTTTATGCATGCAGCATAAAGTCAAAAAATATGTCTAGATTCCCTGAGACAAAGAACTCTAATAGGGCTAGCCATGAGAAACAGGCATGCTTCCTGAAGCAGCATATTCATAAGGATTTTATTATGCACAATAGCTATAAATTATTATTGCATGTATTCAGGGTATCCCAAGGAAGGTGGAAGGGAGGGGAAGGCAGTGCGAAGCCTCAATCAAGACTCTAAATTTACTCTGAAATGCCTCTACAGAGGGCATTTCACGTTTATGGTGATGATATTAAAACGTCGTAAGACAGGTTTGAATGCAGAAGGATCGTGAAATTTTTACACGTGAGTTCGGTAACAATCGAACATCATTCCCTTCTTCATTTTTTAAATTTGCTGCCAAAATGCCCTAAAAATTGAATAGTTCTGGGGGGGCTACTTTATAGCTCTTTCTGGTGCTGGTCACTCCAGAATAATAGAACAATGTATGGGAAAAGGTTTCACATTTCTATGTATGGCATAACAAAAGTTCTCAAACACAGAAGACAAATGGATCCAAACAATCAACAATGCAGTGCTGCTGAATGAAAAGCACACTCTGTTCTTCCCTTACTAAGGCTAGTACCTTACGGAAAATCCGCGAACACAACGGGTCATTGCAAGAAAGATTGGAACCTCTATTGCATCTATATCCTGTATTATTTGTCAAGATTTGAAATTAGAATGCATTCATAAGGCTTAAGTTCACGCTTTGTTGCCAAGGCACACTACAGAGAGGCAAACCAACAGCAGACAGCTGTATGAATGCTATTTGGCAGGCAACAAATGAAAGAACATATTCACCTTGGATGAGACTTGTGGGTATTTATTGAGAGATAGCAAGACACTGACAATTCTTTATCGACAACAGCGTGATAGGACTCGATCTGACTGGGTTCGTCGATGCAAGGCGAATTTTCCAAAAGGATTCATGGTGGTTGCTGGGTACAACTACAAGGGACATCTGACCACCAAAAAAAGGTGGAATCTAAAGCAAAGATAAATGCTGTCTGCTCTCAGGAAAATGTCTTGGAACATGTATATTGTAACGATATCCCTGGCCCTAGGATGAAGGATGTGTACATCCACCAGGACAAAGCATTCAGTCACACTGCTAGATCAACTGTCCAGTATTGTATATGACTGGAACAGGTAACTGAGATAAAAGTTATCCCATTCTCAGACATCCTTGTCTAGTCAACCGATGCCTCTCCCAGGGATTTTTGTGGATTTGGTATCCTTAGAAGAGCTTTTTTTTTGTAAGACATCCAAAAATAATTTCTGGATTTCGAAAAGCCTGTCAAGAAGAGTGGAACAGAATCGACCTCGCTGTTCTCTGTAGAAGTCTCTTCAAATGGAAACTAAGATGTCGAGCGATTGCTAGAAGAAAAGGCCATCACATAGAGCACAATAGATGGTGGAGAAATGGGTTCCAGCAGACCTACAGTAAGTGTATTCTCGTCACCATAAACATGAAACAACTCTCCTTATTGCTTATTATTTTTTTTATTTTTTTAAAGTCCCTATATTTTTATGATATTTGAGTATACGAATGACACTTCTTTAGACATCTTAGTAACATCTTCAGTACAATGTTATTAGAATTTCCTAGACAGTCAACATTGTATATGAAATAGGGCATCACCTGTTTAGTTGAAGGAATGTCAGATTTTGAAATCTGAATTTTCATCAGAATGTCTAACAATTTATTTAATTTAAACACACTTATTTTTTTTTAAAATGTGAAGCTCTTAAACGAGCAGTGTTCAATACTGTCCTCACACGATGATTTGGGAATGTAAGGCAGATAGTTGCTGGCAGGTGTGCTGCATTACAATAGGAGTTGATTCAAAAATAGAGGGTATGGGTGAGGAATGAAATGTGGACACTTTTTTTAAGCTTTTATTTTTATTTTTTGAAATGTAACATTAATTTTTTTTTTTAAATAATACAAATATTTATAAAACAGTAAAAAGAAAATAGTAATATACCAGTAAATAATTTTTCATCTATGAAACACATGCAGGTAGACTCTCGTTATAACAAGCAGGGAGCAAAAACATTAGTTTGTTATAACAAAAATTTGTTGTAACCAGGATAAAAAAAAAAATTAAATCGATCTAAAAAATAGGAATGGCCTCATCATTGTTGGTAAAGTTTCAGCATAAAAAATATTAGTGAGGAAATAGCCTTCTTTTCTTTGTTAGATATAATGGTAAAAAAAAATATCAACTCAATTATATTATGCGTAGAATTGCTTTATATCAAAAAAATTGTTGTTTATTTACAGATCTATGATAGCAACATGTTAGCATCATTTGAAGATGAGCCACTATATCAATTTTATAATAGATTTGCTCAAAAAAGAGCAACACAATTAAACCTTTGTGAAAGCTCCGATGAATATGATGAATACGAGAAATATGATGACATTACCATTGATACTTGTTTGACTATTCCTCATAATGATACACAGAATTCAGATTTAAGCATTGACACAATTCAAAATTTAATTGCATCTTCAGGGAACGGTCAACGCACTCTCTGGGGTGAAATACCCGAGGTAGGTTTTTTTTTTGTTTTTTTTGATAACTTCTCTCCAATTTCTAGGACAACTTCTTAGTGATATGTACATTGAAGCTTATTTCCGATTCCTATTTCTAGTTAGATGATACTTTTATTCAACTGCAACATAATTTTAATTTAATTCAACTCAGAATCACGTTTTCGGTTGATGGGTATGCAGTTTTGGCAACATAGTCCTAGTATTTCCTTTTGACATTGTTACTACTGAAATCCTATCCAAATTGCTATGAAATCAGTATGTGAGATCATTGATTCATGTTGAAATGCTGATATGAATATTGACTGTACTTTTCTATGTAAATATTTGTTATATAGGCTACATGTACTGATTTTAGCAGATTTCTTATTGGCTTGTGAATCAATTTCAGAAACAAAGCAGTATAAAATTGTATAATAAAAATATAATCATTTACAGAAAATTTTGAAAATTTGTTTAGCTTGTACTGCCCAGAGAGAAGATGAAACTATTGTTGAAGGCATTCGGCCATTTTTGTTTTTTCATAGGACGGTCACTCAGACAGTAATGTCTTCTATTATTTTCTTTTTTAATTTACAAAAAAAACTAAATGAAATGTACATAGCATTATAGCTACAACATTCATGATTAATTTGTCACGTTTCGATGTAACCTCCATCTTGAAAGATGTATTCATTCTTGTGTGATTAAAAACAATGGTATTAGTGCATGGAATGAAAATCCTTTAGTGGCGCGAAAAGATGGAAGTCGATTCGCTGGATGTTGCATGGAGTTATTGCAGTCGCTGCTGGCCACTCTCCTTTTTCAACGGTTTTTTCAGCTTCTGCTGTACAGCGATGAACTCATCATCTAACAATGTTAAATCCACTGTGCATCCCTGTAAATCTTCTTCAGCCATTCAGGAATGCAAATGGGCATTTCATTTTCCGCATTCAGGAATTCCATCATAGCACATGGTCTTACCTAGTCATTTTCTAGGTAATGCAGTGCCAGACATTTTTCTGTTGACTTAGATAGCTGTTAATGCCAAAGGGGGTTTGAGGAATCGTGCCAGATTCAAATTTTTCACATTATGAACTTATTTAAGGAGGAAAAAAAAAATAGGAGGCATTACTTTCTGACTGCCCCCTCGTATATTTCACCAATATTTTACCTTATGACTTTTTGCCTGATGGATGTTTTGATGAACAGAAATATTGTTGAGTGCTTTGTTAAATATTTAATATCATTTCCATGTAATAAATAATATTGTGGGAGAGGTTTTGACTTCATATGATTATGGCATCACCTGATATAAAAAAAAAAGCCCTCTGTGAAATATCATTCAGCATATGTCTATTTGGCTAAATGTCCGTTCAACAGCTTTTTTTTTCTTTTTCAATTTCTTTTTTTTATTTGCATTTTATAGGTTATGTTGTTATATAACTTATTAAAAGTATTTATTCTGGTACCTCATATTCCTACAAATTAATGTTATTTAAACAGCAAATAAACAAAATTTATATACAATCAAAGGCCAAAAAATCATGGGATAGCTGCTTAGTGATATGTCGGATCTCTTTGGCTTGATGAAGACCAATAGCTCGACGTGGCATCAATTCCACAAAAGGGTGGAAGATCTCTGGCGAGATGTTGAGCCATGATGCCTGGATTGCCATCCATTGATGCCTGTGTTGGTAAGTGATGGATCTTGAATGCTCAGGGACCTCTCCAGCACACCCTATAAATGTTCATTGGGGTTCATGTCTGTAGAGCAAGCTAGCACACACTATTTGTTGGAACTCTTCTGAATGCTTCTCAAACCAGTTCTGTAAAATTTAGGCTTGATGACATGGAGCATTATCCTGCCGGAAGACTCCATCTTTGGGAGGGTACACAAAGTCCATAAAGCAAATGGTCACCAAGCAGCTCAACATAGTAGGAAGCATTCAGTGATGTGTTTAGGAAGACCAGTGGACTCAAGCCATGCCATATAAAAGACTCCACACATGTAATGAACCACAACTTCGATGCATGGCTTCAAGGGCTCTGTGCCATCCCCAATCCCTTCCTCAGCCTGATATAACTGGAACTATGATTTATTGGATCACACAACCTGTTTCCCAACTTTTAAAGTTCACGTAATCTGTTCATGAGCCCAAATGATGTACTGTGTCTGGTGTTGTTGCATTAGCAATGGTGCTCTGGTAAGTCTTCTGCTAATCTATGGATGTTATAGCATGCTGTTCTGACCTACTGAATATAGGTTTGGAAACATTTACATTAAATATGATAATGATTTCATTTGCTATGGAAAATTCTAACCAGATTGTGGCAGTTACAGTCAGAGAGCAGTTGCTGTCCATGGCAAATGGTAATGCCTTCCAGAAGGCATTCTTTGTACATATGGGGCAGAAGGTTGAATTTTTGAACAACTTTAGAAATGATAGTTACCATATGTCAGGCAGTCACTATAATACACCATCCCTGAACTCTGCTTCAAGATCACAGCAGCAGAGATACAAGTAGATGTGTGTGTGATAGCGGTGTTCAATTTGCAAAAGACTATCCCATGACTTTTGGTCTTTGAGTGTAAATTAGCAGGCTATATAAAGGTTTCAAATATCCATTCATATACCCCGATATTAAAGTGTGGAAAATTATTTGGATTTTTAAGTTAAGTAAGTAACAAAAAATATCACTTCTTTATTTCTTCAAGGTTAAAGATAGTGGTATTCTACAAAAAATTTCATCACAAATGCGTAAACTTCAAGAAGCAATGTTTGAAGTCATTACTTCAGAAGCATCTTATTTAAAAAGCCTCAACATTTTAACGAATCATTTCATGCAATGCAAAGAGTTCATAGAAGATTTTAATCCTAACTGCATCCTTAGTAAACGAGAAAGACACGTATTATTTTCAGATATTATGCCTGTAAAAAAAGCTAGTGAAAAGTAAGTACACAGATAGACTATGAACGATCAAAATAATACCTTATTACTATTATTAATATAGGAAGCAATTCCATATAATTAAATAGTATTATATTAACTTTAATATAATTTTTAAAATTTTTTATTTTTTTCAGATTGTTAGCTGACTTAGAGAAGCGGTGGCAAGAAAACATTATGATCAGTGAAATCTGTGATATCCTTTATGAACATGCAAAAAACGAATTTTCAGTGTATATAACGTATTGCTCAAATCAGGCACACCAAGATGAAATGCTAAGGGAATTAAAGTAAGTTCTATTAAAGTGAATGAATCTTTCCCCTTTCTTTTTAAAATCGTTTTGTTATTTAATTGTGATGAATTAATGTTTAAATTATTTACACAACAGGAACAAGAATCCTCAGTTTGTTGAAGTCCTTCAGAGACTAGAACGCAATCCTATATGCCAAAACCTTTCAATGCATTCCTTCCTCATGTTGCCTATGCAAAGGATAACACGTTACCCACTCTTAGTTGATTCAATTTTTCAAAGACTAGATGAAAATACTTTGCAGTATGAAAATTGTAAATTAACATTAAATGCTCTTAATAAGGTAAAGAAAAAGTTTAAACCATTTCTGTAAAAAAAAATAATTAGCTTAGTAACATTAATTATTTAGTTAATTAATAATATCACTAATAATATCTGTTTTACAGTGGTAAGATAACCAATAATGTATAATGAATCTTGATCATCAGGGCTATCTTTCATTCTTTATAATGCATATGAGCTTGTCAATTTGTGACAGTCAGTAATTCCCAAATCCCAGAAATTATTTATTTTTATACTCTGTAATTTTTATTATTTTGTATTTTTCAAGGCATTCACTTACAAGGGAATTATCTGAACCTGTATCTCAGTTTCACACAAAATTGAAATATTTTACTCACCTAAAGCTAAATATTGATGCTTTCAACATAAGAAATCATGAAATTTTGTTTCTTTCAAAATAAAATATAAAAAAGAAAGCATTTGAGCCCATATTGCCATACAAAGACTCCATTGTTATACCATAGTTAAGCCGATGTATGTATTAATGCGCTTGACGAAACTTCTTTCCTTCACCACTCAACAATAAGCACAAACCCAGTTCACATGAAAGCAATGGAACTACTTCTTATAAAGTAGCAGCAGATGACAATTGAATGGATTCTTAAGTTTCTAAACAAACTTAATTTTTAAAATAGATTATTAAAATTAGCTAATTGCCATCCAGCAAAATAAATCTGTATAGTAATTAATAACCATTTCCTTAATGTTTTATTTCATTACTAAATTCGGTAATCTTCAAAAATTTTCTGGGGCTGACGCCTTGTATGCGCGAATGAAATGAGAGCAAGGCTGTCGAACGATCTAATGGGGGCCATCAGCCAAGAATGCATTGTGTTGGTGAGGGGGTATATATCATGATGCTTTATAATTTTGAATAAAATAAATATTCATGGATGCTTATCTCCTCTTAAAAATTTTTTGACACAAATAATTTTACAGCAAAATTAAGATTTTGTGCTTAATAACATTGCTGTAACCTCAATTCTTTGGCAACTGCTGTTAACTATCTTTCTTCCAGCTTGCCACCATGGGT
>JAHWFO010057280.1:9733772-9760349 GCA_023313115.1 Rhysida immarginata | reverse complement strand
GCATGCAAACAAAAAGTTCCCCGTATAGGTTTGGATAGTGCCCTTTTAGTTTTATTGTATTTAAAGGATGTAACACACCTCTTTTTACTTTTTTTTTTGCTCAAAAAATGACTCAAAAGAAGAGTCCAAGTTCTTGTGTGTAAAATTGACTTATCTGGTAGGCTGATTTTTACCCAGATGCCTTAAGCTAGAGTTAATTTTATCTAGACCAACTCAATAATACTGTAATATTAGTTGCAAGCACAGGGGATCTTATTATGCCATCAAATGAAGTACTTATTACAGTTTTATTAAAATAAGCAGATTATCTGAAATTATTTTAGTTCAAGATAAGATGTTGCTACTATGAAGGATTCACTTTTCTTAATTTCTAAAAATGTTAGTGAAACTGTTTTTTTTTTAATTGGTTGAAAATCAACTCAAAGAAACATTATTCACTGGTTTGTTAATTCTTACAATGTAGCTTTGTACAGTATTTGCCATAATTCTCCATATATTTACTGTGCACTTTTCTCTCCTGGGATGTGCGCCTTATGCAAATGTTTTAATTTATTTTATTTATTTTAATTTTTTAACTGGGGCCTCCATGGGCAAAAGGAAGTTCGGAGCAAATGCTGAAGTGCAGTATCACTGTATCTCTCCAATTTTAGTAAAAAAATTATCTACCTTATCTATATTCGAGTTTGGGTTTGTAGTCTGTAAACATCCTTTAATTACTTTTAGATAACTCTCCAAATATTAATATGATGCAGGTAAAAAAAGAGTTAAAATCCAAATATTAAAAGATCATTATATTTCTACAAAATTTTAAAATAAATACATATGCATAGATATTTAACTCTAACCATATGATGATTTAATGCAGGGTTTTTCAATCTTTTTTTCTCTTGTGACACACTTGAATCTATACTTAAATTTCCATGTCACACCCTTTTCTAGATTCAGTTATTATTACACACAAAACAACTTATTATAATTTGTAATAAAACGATAACTAAAATTCTTAAAAATATGTTATTTTTTTATGTGTATTAAAATTTTTGCAGCACAACTAAGATTGGTTGAAAATCGCTCTTGGTTATTTTTTATCCTCGTAAGTGCAATTTCTCACATTAATAACACTAATCAACATATTTTTTGCACACAAGACCACAGATAGTGCTCTTAGGAGTAATTTGTACATAGGATTCAAATCTGCTTTTAGATTTTTTCTAACCCATCACATTTCCAAATTATGCACTTAAAGGTTGGAATGTTAAAGTATCCATATTTTGGAGCAGCAAAAAAATTTATCAGACCCCAAACTCTAAATAATTTTAAAAGTTTTTTATTGAAAAACAAGAAATTTATATGTGCTAGAAAAATCTTGATAGCATATTTGAAGATAATATGTTAAAATACTGTAAATAAATGTTTTGTTTTGTTTTAGGTATAAATAACAGTTGTAAAATGTTGACTAGTGTAATATGACATTAAGTAATTTAAAAATTTATTTTAATAATTTTTCCCATAAGGTGGATAAACTATTACTTAATTAAACAACAACAAAAAAAAAATTACACATTTCTCAATAAATTGAGGGCTTACTGTGGAACTGTCACAGGTATCATGAAAGTTTTAAGAAGAATATTATAGTGCTCCCTCCCCTATCCAGCATTCTCCAAGCTAATTTCCTCAAGCCAACCATTTTCCCCTGAATACAACATTTGCAGGCAAAGATTTCCAGTCACTGAATTTGCCAAACATTAATTGTAAAACGAGGACCATTACTTTGAATTTTGAAGATCAGAAAAATTCGAAATTACTCAATTTCATTACTCCCAAATACATATTTAAAAACAATTGAAACTATACTTAAAATATTTCTAAAAGAAAATAAATCTAAAAAGATTCCATTTGCCGTAATTTTCAGGATATAATGCACATATTATGCAAAATAAAAGTTAAAAAAAAATCATCACTGCACATTATAAAAAATTCCACATAATATTTGGATTTTAATGTGAAAATTTCTAGGTCTATATGAAAATTTCTTTATTCTTTAAAAAATAGGTAATTGTAAATATAACAAAAAAACAAAAAAATTGAACTAGTACATTTTAGTGTTCCATAATATCTTAAAAAGTAATTTAGACCATAATTTTATCATTTATATGACCATGTTTATTATTTTTATATATTTGATGAAATGTGTAATTTTTTAATAAAAAATATTATATTTAATTGTATTATATTTGAATCTTTAATTCATTCCAAATATTATTATTATTATTAAATATCTTATATTAAACACTTTTCCAAGTCTGAATTCCATTGCGATAAGGAATTAAAATGCGTGGAAGTTAATTTGGCACTTCATTTGGCGGTGCATTAAGTACTGAGAAATTAAAAGTCTAGCATATAACTTCTGATTGTTACAGACAGTATTTTCCAGAAAAAAATTGCTTAACCTAGCAGATACAATCATGGGAGCTCTCATTTTATATTGTGTGATGTTCGATCTGAAGACTTTTTGAGCTAGGTTGAAATCAAATGTATCTATAATATTTATTTATTTTATTTATTTATTTATTTTATTTATTTATTTATTTTATAAAATCAGAATATCGGATGTTCTGAAGGTCACACAGGACTTCTGTGGGAAACGCAGCATAGGTCTACAAAAATACAAATGTAAACAATTACAATGGAGCAATTATAGTAAACGAAATTAAAAGATGTATCTTAAATTACATCTTTAATCAATACTATTTAAGATACTAAGGGATGCTAAAATGAAGTAGTTCGATCTTCTTAGACCCTAGAAGTTTGCAGCCTAAAGTGCGACCTTTAAACGGCCTAAAGTGAATACGGCCAATATTCGAAAAAATACAGTAATTCTGTTTGCCTTTGATGCCTGCTGTCATCAAATCTATCTTAGTGTGAACCAGACATAAATGAACAAGAGAGTCTAAAACCCCAAAATTTAAGAGCACATTTTGATTCACTTGTTTCATTAAAATAGCATGAAAGTGGAATACTTGTTTCATTGTATAGACCTAAACATTCATTTTTAATGGCCATTATTCCTTTTGCTCAGTTAATCTGTCTATGCAAAAAAATGCTGTTGATTTTTAAAACTTTAATACAGCTTCAACAAACTAGCTAGAATTTAAAATCAAATACATGTATACGATGCAATTTCAAAAGGAAATTAAACAGTTTGTAAATAAAGTTTGTATATTTTATATGTAGGGTGTTAACAAATTTGCAGGAAATCTTTGGGGAAGTGACAGAGGAGTTAAAACAAGCAAAAAATATCATATACATGTGGTCTGTTTCATATAGCTTTTAGTTATACTCTGTCCAACGAAAGTTGGAGTGGGCGTGTCCAGTTAAACTTCCGATTTCAATTGTTAGACATTGTTGCCAAAGTAGAATCATACATAGATACATTTTAGTTCATAATATTTATTTTTACAGATAGTGCTTTAAATGTCTACCATGAGCTTTAATACAGGCTTTTAAGTATTCTTGTATTCTCTGGAATTTCTTGTTTTGGGTAAAAATCTTTAGGAAATTGTTCAGCATACAGATGCGTTGCTTCATTTGCATTGGTTATGTCTATACGTAAGGTATATATCTGCCATTTTCTGATTAGAGTATAGTAAGACCCCAACTTACTTCACTAATTTGTATTCCCCCGGGGGGGGGGGGGGAAGGAAATCGCATTTTTTTGACATAAGTGTGAAACAAACATAGTAACAATGAAACAGTGGTGGAAATTTATAAGTGATGTAAGTGCGGAATGACTTAAGTTGAACTACATAAGTCGGGGTTTTCTACTGTAATGAGTTTTGGCCATATACCAAATTTTCGCGAATATACCTGACACCCCTGGATACCTTGCACCCTTGTATATCCTGCAAAATTCCAATTTTATGTAAAAAAAATATTTTGGAAACCCTGCACCCCTGTAAACCCACGGGATATCCAATATACAGTACTTAAAAACTCTGGATAATATTATTTAAAGCAGGAAATTAATAAATATAATTAATTATTTAAAACACTAAACTGAATTAAAATTAATAAAAATTGTATTGGCAGTATAAAAACTTATAAGAGAAATCATAAGAAATGGAAGACGAGTTTATTTTGCAGGAAAAGAAAAATAGAGCAGGATATTCAATACAGAAATTAGCAAACAATGGATCCAGTACACAAAATAAACAAATGATAAATTAAAGTAAACTAGCACCCTTTTATACAGGGTGAATACAAAAATGAGCACCTTCTTTTGTTTTAGTAACTGAAGCAGATATGTCAATTTTGATGAATCCAATGAATAATGAATAGGAAGGGGTTAGCGGCCTACCCCTTGGTGCACTTTTCATCATCCCAAATAGTTCAACCTCTTCTTGCTTTCCATCTCTCACGTCATTCATGTAAAAAAATTTTGGAAACCCTGCACCCTTGGATACCCACACCCCTTTCCCACGGATGTAAAAAAAAGTGTATAACCTGCAGGGTATATTCGCGAAAATACGGTAATTAACTACCCTCATTAACCCAATAACAAATCTTTAAACTCCCACTATGTATTGTACAGGTAGATCCCGTTATACACGATTTCGGTATCCGCGATTTCGGATATATGCGGTTTTCATTTAGTAGCACCATCGACCGCCAACATGCGAAAGCTCTTCTATTTTTGTTAGGAGTTGAAATCGTTTTTGAGTATTGTTTTGTTCCTATCCCTGTGTTTGTGCACATTTAGCACATCACTGGCTATCTATGAATGATATGGTTGCTATACACATCAGTTTGGACCAAGATCAGCT
This sequence comes from Rhysida immarginata, assembly GCA_023313115.1. Lineage (NCBI taxonomy): Eukaryota > Metazoa > Arthropoda > Chilopoda > Scolopendromorpha > Scolopendridae > Rhysida > Rhysida immarginata. The sequence continues at coordinate 9,755,526 of JAHWFO010057280.1, read as the reverse complement.
GAGTTTCTAATCTGTTTGCGAAAAGACTTATTGTTGTAGGACTTAAAATGCCGCCGAAACGTAAAGAAAGTATTATTACCGAAGGAAAAGCGGGCCCAAAAATCCTACTCGTCAGAAACTGAGTTGGAGGTCCTCGATGAAGATGAAGAAAACATTACAGCCGACCTTCAAGCAATTTTTAACAAAACATTCTGTCACTTCGAACGATCCCTTAACATCCAGTCCGAGCTCCTCTTCCAAACTGTCTTTGGGATTCCACTAGCACTATTACAGGAAGGAGACTGTTGGAAACAGCATCAGAATCTTCTAATACAGATGAACCCAAAGCAATATAAAGTTTAGATTGTGGACACTTCTTTTTGTTGTACGTGTCCATGTATTTTGAGTATTTTAGTGTATCTTGAGTTTATAAAATAAAATAAGGTGCTATTTTAATACTAAAAAATAGAAAACTGTTGTATTACTAACCCTATACTTCTATAACGCAATTATTTAAGTTATATAGGGAAAATAATTAATGCTTATGAGAACCAAACTCTATACAGTATATGTTAAATGGAAGCCGTTTTACGCGAATTCGGTATACACGGCAATTTCACGGAACATATGTATCGTGTATAACGGGATCTATCTGTATATGCACTTGTCAAATGTGATTGCCTGCAACTCACAATACAGTGCTTCAACTTGTAAATGAATAAAAATTGACTAATTGAAAACAAAGCAAAATGATCTGTGTTTATCTTACATTCATTGCTTGATTTTAGTTAATATTTGTTAATTCTTTGTATACATGCTGTGTGATAGTGTGATGCATTAATTTAAAGAAGTGTCACAGGTCGAGTACATATGTCAAACTCACTGTCTGTGACACCTCCTTTGCAGCTGGAAGCAGATTGAAAATGCATATTGCCAATGTATTAATAATACTACTAATATTGCCGGTAGTAATATTTTTAGACACCTACAGACCTTACAGACAGTGTTGTAGCCCTTGTTTCCATTTCAGTTTGACACCACTGATCTGTAACATATTTAACCTTATGCATCATTATACGACTTTTTTTTTTTTATTAATTGTATGTTAATAATTAATAGAGAAAAGTACAGTATAAAATATTAAATAAATTGTGAATAATTATTTAAAAGCTTAATTATTATGTTAATTCAATGTGTTCAATTCGAATGAAATCATATTCTTGTGTGTTAATCAATTGAGCCACTGTGGATGTAGGTAGGTTCCTGGTTCGAATCCAGACTGAAATTTTCTTTTATGTTTTCATCAATAAACTCAATCCTATATTCATTTCAGATATCAAAATAAACTTTCTCATTCAATTTGGATTTGTATCACATTTTTTATTGTTTTCATATTTTTTTTTTTAGATTGTTTCTGACTGCAATGAAGGTGCATCTAAAATGGCAAGATATAAAGAAATGTTACAAATTACTCGAACTTTAGACTTTAGAGATAAGAAAGGTGTGTCATTGATTTCAGCATCTAGAAACATATGGCTTGTGAAGAGAGGTGATCTTAATCGAATAGTGTTCTGTGAATCAACATCCAGATTTGGCTTTCGTCGTTGTTATAAGCAAACAGTTTCTCTGTTTCTTTTTACTGATATATTAATCATCACCAAGAAAAAAGGGTAAGGGCATATTTTCATTCATTCTATATCAAAATATTCTTAGATACATAGATACTATCTTGAAAATTCAATGCAAAAATCAGAGCTGTTTGATAATGAAAACAATGGTATTATGTACAGTGAAAACACTTTAGTTGTACAGAGACCTCTACTGGCAACCAAAAACAAAAAAAAAACGTGACATTCTCTTCTGAATGGTGAGAGGGCCATTCACCTAATGTAAACTGTTCATACGCTACAGCCTTTGGAAATTAGATCTGGACTTTGTGACACCCTGTATATTAAAAATTCTTGGTCAGGGATGATGCTGACTGGTGAACTTATAAAATTAGGAATGACTATCATGCAATTTTAGTATTATTGATTATTTTATTATGTCAAAAATTATTTTTATTTTTCACAATTAAATGGATTTTTGAGGATATTATTAGGATAAGTTTTGCCAAATTTACAAATTTTCAGTATTTCATGTGCAAAGATTTTTTTTTCTTTTATCTGTTTTGAATTTTAAGACTGATACCATTTGATCAACACTTTCTTCATAGTGTGAAGATCATATATTATTGAAACATGTAAGCCATTAAAATCTCATTAAAATTCATATAACATAATGCTCTCTTGTTCCTTCCTGCACTTAAAAATTGAGTTTTGAGATCCCCAGTCAAGTCTGTACCTGATAAATTTCATCGACCTGTAACTGTTAAGAGATGAAATTTGTTGATACAAACTTTCATAATCAGCTGTTCTTTCAAATATTTGAAAACCCATTCTGATTTCCTGCAATTTGAAACTGTAGGATTCTCCAGTTTTTCTGACATTACACAATGGCATATGCCAAATCTGTTATTTTAATGGCAAATTACCAGCAACTTCCTGAATGGGCTTTTGATCCAATATTGTTAGTTTTACATACAGGGTGGTTATAATTAAAGTGACACCATTTAGACGCTTCTAGCAGCCGTTCTGGTAATCAGATTTTGACGAAACTTGAGATATATGGGGAAGAGAATTTTACAATAAAAAAATTAGTTCACATTTTGACCGCTACGTCAAAATATGGTGCTGGTCATGTAAGAAACTATCTGAGAATTTTTACTCAGAGACGTTATGCAAATGAGATGTAAAATTAGAAAAGCTTTAAAATGACAGTGAAATTAAATGTAATGCCATTCTTCATGATGGCTTTAGCTAAAAAGCATCGAGCTTTATTGGTGAAGTTGTTTTATCAGAACTGCAATAATGCTTCTGCTGCACTAAGAGAATATCGACGTTTGAAAAACTTGTGAAATGGGCCTATGTCCATTAATGGTTTAAAAAATACAAATTTGAAGAAACTGGTCATTTGGGTGTGCTGCCAGGGAGAGGACTGAAACGAATTGCAAATGAGACTGGAAGACGCTGCTGCTGCTGTAGTGGAGAGTGCTACAAATTCCCAATATTCTTCAGCAAGTGCTCGAGCCGTATCACGAGATTTGTCTGTTCCGTGGTACAAAAAGTTTTGCGTTCCATTTTAAAGTGGTATCCATACAAGATCCAGGTGGTTCAAAAGTTGCTTCATGAAGATCCGGAAAAACGCACTGATTTTGCTTGCCAGTTTCTGGCTAGAATAGCCGTCGATAATGCATGGCCATGGAACATTTTGTGATCAGATGAAGTACATTTCACTCTAGACACAGCAGTGAATGCTCAAAACTGTCGCATCTGGGGTACTGAAAAGCCGATGGTTGTGCATGAAAAGCTTATGCACTCTGATTACGTGACTGTATGATGCGGATTCACTTCACATTTCATTCTTGGTCCCTTTTTCTTTGAAAAGAAATTCCTCAAGGCACTAAAAGATGTTCAATCACTGGTGCTCGTTACTGCAAACTTCTGCAGCAGAAAGTCATTCCTGCTTTACAAGAAATACACTACTGTCTTTATGCAAGATGGTGCAACATTGCACGACAAGTGAAGGAATTGCTTCATGCTCATTTTAGAGAAGATCGGGTGATTTCGAGAACTTTTCCCTGCATGGCCTCCTCGTTAAACCCTTGTGACTTCTGGTTGTGGGGATATTTGAAAGATAATGTCTATGGAGAAAGAATACGGACTGTCCCTGAATTGAAAGCAAGCATAACATGCCATATCACTGCGATTCCTCAGGAAACCCTTCGCTCTATTGTGGAACATGCAATAATGCGCTTTGAACATGTCATTGACACAAATGTAATGCACCTTGAACAAATGCTCTGATTTTATAAATTTCTCTGCTTCTAACTTGTTTTTGTTATTATCCATGCGCCATATTTTGAGGTAGCGGTCAAAATATGAACTAATTTTTTTATTGCAAAATTCTCTTTCCCATGGTCTGTATAACATATATCTCAAGTTTCGTCAAAATCTGATTACCAGAACGGCCGCTAGAAGGGTCTAAATGGTGTCACTTTAATTATAACCACCCTGTACTTGAAATACTTTAATCATAATATATCTCTTGGATTGGAATCAATTATGTTATATTTCTTTACCTTAAGAAATACAGATCCATCATTAAAATGGCTGATTTGTACCCATAAAATAACTTAATTAACAACATAGATTGCAGTAGTTAAGTTTTTGTTCCTTATGTGAAAGAACAAACAATGGTCTGCATTGCATTCATTTATTTTTTTTTTTTTTACTAAAATTTACAAAACATTGATTTCAGCCTGTCTCTTGATGATCCTCATAATAATAACATGCTGCTATTCTTCAGATAATGTTGTTTGCATCCAAATTTGTTTTTTTAAAAACCTGGCATTTTATTTTATTTTATTTCAGATCAAAATTTTCCAGTGTTTCCATTGATAGCATAGCCTCATTGAACATATTTGGGTTAATTCTGTCAGGAAATATTTATCTTGTTCCTTAAAACTAAAATTCAGTACTCTTCAATATGGTCAAAATATCCATCTAGTATTCCTTCTTTTGGAATGCCACCTTTTTCATTTTTTTGGGAACATAAATGTAACACATGGTCCCAAAAACATGAAAATACAGTAATCCCTTGGTATTTGGATTTTCACCATCTGTGGTTTCGCATACCCACATCAAATTTTTTGCATACTTGTCCTGATCTATTTTTATTGGTGTTCCCCTTTTTGCTTCTGGTCTTTTAGGGAAGTCCCCTCTGTACATGTAGGAAAATATATTCATTGCGAGTAAGGGATTGTTCATAAACCACGTGGTCAAGTAGAAGGGGATGAGGGGGGGGGGTAAGGTAGCAGAGACATGGTCTTTTGGGAATGGATCAAGGAATGTTAACAAGCAAGTCGTTTTGTCACACTTCACTTGGTCATATTCATGTCATCTCATTCTAATCGCCACATTCACATTGTCCCAGAATCATTTTGTCACTTAGACAACTCAACACATTCAGGTCATCTTCATCTCATCTCTGTAGTGGTGATCGTAATTTTCTAGGGCTCCTCATGATAAAGGAGGTGACTATAGATATTTAATAAAACAACAATTATTATCGAATACTACACATATGGTAAAGTAAAAAAATATATTAATGTAATCTATTCTCAATAATTCAGGTAAAATAGAATCTAAAATCTATTATTTTTGACCTCGTCTCTTGATCTCTCGCAAATAGACGAGTTTTAATTTTATATATTGTATTACGAGGGTTGTTCAAGAATTTTTGCCTCCTGGTCCATAACTTTTTTATTTGTTAACCGATTTTTAAAATTCTTTTTGTATCTGATACTTACATTTGTCCTCTATGTAATGCACTATTCACTTTTCGACATAGTCCCCATCCTAGCGCCAACACGTGATTAGTCGGGTTAACCCGTCAGAGAGAAATTCCAAACATGCATCATTGTTTAGGGCATTTTTTGTGTGAAAACTATCAAAAATTTGATTTTGAGTTGAATTCTCTTCTCTTTCTGAGATCTTCAGTTTGGAGCAAAAAGGCGAAAAAAGGTGCACTAAGTAGATAAACAATCCAGGAAGACAGCACTTTGGAGTACTTTTTGCAAAAAACTAGTGTCGAAAATTTGATTTCACTGCTTGTCATGGCTTCAAAAAGAAAACCGTGACAATCCACTTCATGAAAAATGAACAAGAAAGGTTTTGTCACTTGAAAATAAGGTGAAAGTTCTAGCCATATTGACTGAGGGAAAAACAGTACTGATGTCATTTGAATATTTGGAGTAAACGAATTTACTGTTCGCACAATAAAGAAAAATGAAGAGGTCGTCAAAATAAATAACAATTTTCTTTGAGTTGATTGGCAACTTGACATCCACTAACCCCCGTTTTTTTTTGTGTTTTTTTTCCATAAGGCTTTGGTACTGTTATCCATCAATTCAGTAAGTACGAAGGTTTTCGAGAACCTAAACCTCATGGATAATGAGGATTACAGTAGTGAATTGATGCAGTTCTCTTGTAAAACAAACCATATTCCCATTTTATTTTTACTTTTAAGAGAGCAATCTGTTTATTTAGATGTTATAATTCACTTTTTATTTATAGTATTTTCTAATAATCATTTTATTGTTTTTTTTCATTATATTTCAAATATCAGTGAAGAATCATATCAGGTTATAGACTATTGTCCTCGCAGTATGTTACAAGCTATGAAGATCAGTACTATTGACACACTACCAATGAGACCTCCAGATGGCTGCAAAAATTTGTTTCAACTGACATTGCTTCAAAATCATGAACATAGAACTATTGAGATAGTTTTGTCATGTAATGGAGTGTAAGTAAACAATAATATCCAAATTTTGAAGCTTCATAGAAGACTTGATAAAAATTTTAAATTTATATGGGATAACCCTGTTAACTTGAACCATTAGGGAACCAGGTTAATAATTAGACTTATCTGGGGTTTGACTTAAGCATTTGAATGAGAACAAGGCTATTAATTACAGTCGATCTCGTACATAAGGATTCCGGATATGTAAGTGTATGGTATTCCTTCAATGGATGCTGAATGAATGTAGTGTATCAACAATTGAGCAGTGAGGTGTACATTTAATCGAGTGGAATGGAAGCCATGGTTCCTCTGAAGTCATCCTATCTTGACATTCAGGGTGAGTATAAAAAGTATCGGCTAAAGTTTCAGAAAAATAGATTTATTTTCGATATTGCTACAAAACCTTAAAATTCTTCAAAGTATATCCCTCGAGGGTCGACACACTTTTGCCAGTGGCTTTTCCATGACTTGAAGGCTCCCTGGTAGGCAGATTCCGGAAGGTTCTTAACGGTACATGTGCAAGCTTCTTTGATGGCACTTAGGGTCCCATGGTGGTGTCCTTTTGAGAGAGGATTTCACTTTTGGGAATAGGAAAAAGTCTGCTGGGGCCAAGCTGGGACTGTAAGGGGGTTGGGGAATCATCGCGATGCCGTTTTATGTCAGTTGTCGGTCACCTTGGAGCAGGTGTGGCTGGGTGCATTGTCGTGATGGCTGGCCTCACAGGGTTAACAGACTGTTTGAATTCAGCACTTCACGCACATGTTGCATGTTATCGTTGGTTCTTGACGTCGACGGCCATCCAGCATGGGAGTCTTCCTTCACATTCCTTCGGCCATCTTTGAAGAGCTTCTGCCACTTAAAAGTGCAGTTTGTTACATGCTTTCATCCTTGAACATTTGGCGAATCATGCCCAACATCTCCATACCCGATTTCCGCAGTCCAACACAAAATTTGATGGCGTATCACTGTTCAATCGTTCGCTGCATTTTGAGCTTGCACCAAGTCACTCGACAGGGGTCCACTGAAACTTCGATCTAGCCTGAACAAACGCTCACAGGCGAGTGACGCTTGGCGTGTTTTGAAGGTCAGACCCTGCAATACCGAGCACGCTCAGTTCAAGCTCGTTGCGAACTACACTCACGCCAGGAAAAAATTGTTCTTGATACTTTTTATACAAACCCTGTATACATGAGGAAATACATTAAGCTAGATATGAAACCTTGACTACCCTAAGTGGTTATCCATAATATGTGAAAGGAAAATAAGATTGATGATTGTTAGACAAGAAAAAAATGAAAATAAAATATAAAAAGATGAATGTCGTGTAATGTACCATAGGGAATATATATGTACGTAAAAATTTTTTTCCCTGCATATGAGATTTTTAGTTACAGGATCTAATCTAACCTAACCTACATAACATTTTGTTTTAAAGGAATGAAACGCGTGGAAATTGGAATAAACATCCAATTCTTAATGTTATTAGCTGATGGAATTTAAACATAGCAAATGAAATACATGGACAGTCGAACCTACTTACAAGACCCCCTGAATAGAAAACGAGCTCTTATAAACTGACTGTACAAAAAACAAGACAGTTTTTTGGGTAAATGAAAAGTGGCTATTATAAGCATAGTATTCTTTTATCCAGATATCTTATATGAGGATTTGATTGTACTAAAAGAAGATAATGACCAATTTAATAAAATATACGGTTTATATTTAAAATTTTTCAAAATTTTGTTCGACTTAAGTGGTATTAAATGAAATTCATGTTTGAGTTAATAGATGAAATTTCTATTAACTAATGCTTCAGGGGGATGAGACCAAGAGTTTAGTTCGACTTAACCAGGAATTCAACTTAGTAGAGATTGAGTTAATCAGGTTAATCTGTATAGTATTACCGATATTTAATTTTTTTTATTTTTCTTATATAGGAGTGATTGTGATCGATGGATAGATGCAGTTACTCCTCCCAAATCAGAAGACCCAGATGAAAAAATTTATGAACAGTGGGGTAAAGCATTTAAAACTTAATTTTAATTTTAACAAATGTTTTCTTGTTAAAAATTTGCAGAAGTTTAAAACTTATAAGAAAAAAATGTATTTTCAGATTGCCCTCAAGTCCAAGCAGTTCATGAATATAAAGCCAAGCAACAAGATGAATTATCATTAGAGGCATCTGATGTAATCAATGTCTTCAAAAAAGTATCCGATGGTAATGAATGATATTATATCTGTTTAGCATCTATGTATATTATTGAGGATTTGTTTGCAACCCCCAGTTTATTGGCAAAATATATTCAAAGTAAGGTCCTCTGCCATCGCTAAAAGTTTGTACACAGAATTTGTAATCACCTTGTATAGGAATGATCTCCACTTAATCATAATCATCTCTACATAATCATCATCCCTTCCAACTGTCTTACACCACTTTGGAATTTATATATGCTTGCACAGTAAACTCTTGGCTGGTGCATCTGAGTCACTATTTGATAGCAGTTAAGAGGGAATTTTGATCTTCAAATCTCATTCAACAAAGATATTACTTCAGCTTACCAAAGAGATGGTCATTAGTAAGTGCCAAATCAGAACTATAAGGTGGGTGTTGGAATGTTGTTCAGCCAAGTTTTGTGATCTGGTCCTTAATTTTTTGATTGGGACATGACTGCATTATTTTGAGTCACCAAGATATCTTCTTTCTGCCAATGTGGTTGAACATTCCTCAGTTTTCTGTAGGGTTGCCACATATGCATCAGAATTAATAATGGTTTCTTGTGGACATCATGTCCAGAAGAAGGATTCCTTCTGAATGGAAAAAGACAGTCGTCGTAACTTTCCTGCTGAAGGCGCAGTTTTGAATTTTTTTCTTGAGCGAGTTTACACATTGCCACTCCATTAAACTGCCCCCTCGTCTCTGGTTCAAAAATGGTTCAGCCATTTTCATTTCCATCACGAGTCTTGCAGAAAATAATCTCCAACATTTTTATATAAATCAAGTGTTCCGTGCAGTTATTTAGAGTTTCTTTGTGGGCAACTCTCGACATCTTCAGAACTCACCTGGCACAAGCTGTTTTCAATCTCGGCTGGTTCAGTATTCTGCATACACATGCTTCCCCAATTCTCATCGGTAGGAGTGACATTTTTTCATGATTATCTGCCTGTTTTCCAAAACAATGTTGACATTGTTAGGCATTTTTCAGGTGTGTGTATGTGGTCTGCCATTGTAACAGGAATCATGCCTTGTACCCTTTCATCAGATAAACGGTGTGGCAACTAATTACCATACTATAATTGGCAGTCATTTCCATAAACCTTTTTAACCTCATGTTCCCCATTGTCTTATTCAGGGGTTCTGTAACAATACGTTGCTTTTGATAAAGTTAAAGCACAGCAGCCATCTTGAAGCACAGCTATAACTGCACTAGCAGCAGGCCTCGTTTGAGAAGTTAAATTTTAAGACATAGTGGGAAATTTTAAGACTCTATAAACAGCAAAAGCATAGAATAAAAAATTGAATTTAGGTTAGGTTATTTCTTTTCAAAAGTCATAACTTAAATTATGTTATTATCCTTGGCAAAATTTTCTGAATGCAAAGAATAAAAAATGTACTCACTTTTCAAAATCTACTTATCCGTTAGGGTCATGAGGGCAGCAGCCTATGGAGTATCTCCAGCACTCGTGATCTTTGTCATCAGCCACATGTCGTCAATGGTAATACCCATGTGACATGAACCCAAATTCTCCATGTAGTCCAGCCACTTGGTTCTAGACTGATCCTTGATCTCTTACCCACTCGCTTGGAAAATAGCAACTGCTTAGGAAGACCAGTTTGCGGCAAGCATGTCACATGGCCATACCAATTCAACTGAGATGTCTCCGTGCGGAGAAGTAGTGGCTCAACATCTAAAGACTCCCTTATTGTGCTGCTCAACACTCTTTCGATCATTACCCAAGACTCATGACCATACATAAGAATGGAGACGAAAGATAGATTTGAAAATGGAGAGCTTGGCTTTGTGTCCTAGTTAACATTACGTTACCACGGATCGCCACAGTTCACGAAGTGGAAGCGCATGTAGGTCTGACGAATGGCTTGTTACACTGATTGAGCATCCAATTCTCTGTCCTGCTACCCATCACCCATGAATGCAGTTCCGAGATACTTGAACTTTACTGCCTATCTCAATGGGGCTCCCCTAACATTGAGATAGGCTGTCTTGAAAGGACCAGAATCTTAGTCTTAGGCACACAGATTTTCATCCCAGCCTCTTCACACTTGTCTGCAAATAAATTTCCATAAATTTCCATAAATTTACAGGGTATTCCATAAATTTCCATATACAGGAAAATAAACATTATTTTATTCTTCCTATGTTTGGAAATGGAAACAAGATACATGTATAAGTAAAAGAAAAAAATGTTTAAATACAAATTAAAATCATACTGAGCCATGTAGAGCATATTATATAAATAAAAATGGTTTTCGTAAAAAATGTTTACTTTCCTTTGAATGGAAACTTATGGGACACCCTGTTATAGATGCTAAAGGTTAGTGCAAGAAGACCCAAGCAGGACAAGGTCATCAGCAAAGAGCAATTTGTTCAACAAGCAGTCACCCACATCAACATGATCAGCATCTAGCTGCCCCTGTTTATCCAGTCCAGAAAAATAATGACCGTACACACCCTCAGCAGAGTCCACCACCCAAGGTGAAATGGTCTGGACTTAAAGGACAACTCTACAATCATATACAACTTTCTTTAAATCAAAAGCTTAACCTATTTATAACATCATTTATAAAAAAAAATTTAATTTGAACTCTAAATGTGTTTAAAAACAAAAATAATGAGTTCGTTTTGAAATAGGGAGGCATCCATCTTGAGGTGCCCTGGCATGGAAAAATCATCTGACCATTGTAGTCAAATAATAATGTAATCTTCATTTTTTCCATCTTGGATTTTAATAAGCAGTATTTTTTTTATTTGTTGAAAACAATGAAAGTTGGATTGTTGGTCAAGTAACTTCTGCATCAGGGCCTTTATATTTTTTCTACTATGGCCAGGTGACTTTTCTGGGTCAGGGCCTGTCTTTCTCGTTGGCCTCATTTGACTCCATCAACCTCACTTCCGGAAAAAAATGGCTAGTGTGGCGTTTTTCACTTTTCAAAGTGGCTTTTTATATGGAAACTAGCAGAGGACCTGGCATTGCCCGGGATAATTACGCTTGTAGGTAAACAGAACAACCTCAAAATGCTAAATTAAACCTCCAAATTGGTTAAATAATAACTCAATCACTACAATATAGAGCAAAGGGACTATCCATTCTAAGAAAAATCCGAAAGACAGGAAAAAATCCATTCTAGGTGATATACCAGGATTTGATTTACCAAAAAAAATTATTGTAGCCCCTTCAGACACAGACCTTAAATTCGATTGTAAAAATTTTGTTTTTACATTTATTATATTGATACTGTTACATTAACATAACCAGCAGTTTTTTATTTATTAACATTTTTTATTATCTTTTTACATGTATGGCTATATTTGCTACCGAAATATACATACTTATTAGAGAATCAACAGATTTTATTCATGTCATTTATTTAGTACGAAATTTTACAAAACATAAAAAAATACCGCACTTTTGACAAGGTAAACGTCCAAGATACAAGTTGGAAACATATGTTGCCAAGGTGACTGAAGGGGTTAAAGGCTCACAATGGATGGACCTCTCCAAGAATGCCTTCTAGTCTAAATAATTTTTTACTCACGTAATCTTACTTTAGATGTACACTGGATGTTGTTGCAATTTCCTTTCTTTTTTCGATGTCTTGAAGCAAAACTTGGCCATTGATCACTTTGTGTAGTCTAGCGGTCGCCGATTCTTCTATTTACTTGCTTACCATTTGCTCAATACAGCACAGAGCTAAAGGAGTGCCTTCCTCTATCGTCTTCCACTCTTTCTCAATAGTCTGCTAACTCATTATCTCCAGTTACTGATCATTTTTAAAGATTTTCAAGAAATTGTTAAGTACTAAGAATTCTCTTTTCTAAGAAAAGCCTGAATAACAGGAATTCTATGCATTGTTGGTCATGAGACATATAGTGTTGATCCTTGCATAGTGTTGGTGCATTGTGTGTTGACACCATTGTTGATATCTATTTAAATATCTATTTTATTTGCATTGTTGGTCATGAGATATATATTGTTGGTCCTTGCAGAGTGTTTGTGAATTGCGTGTTGTTACTTATTGTTGCAAAAACTTTGTCTTGCATTGTTGGTCATGAGATATTTCTCATTAATATGCCCTGCCATAAACATGAATATCGTTTTTTTATCAATAATTAATATTTTTTCGAAATCTGAAGTAGACAGTGACCTTTCTCATGGTTTGAAGGTCAAGTATGTAAAATTTCATCAAGATCGAAATAAAACTGTAGATTTGCATAAGAAACAAACAAACAAAATCACAAACAAACAAACATCTTTCTTTATATATATAGAAAGAAAAGATTATGGACCAAATTTAAAAATTTCAATGGAAATGTGTTATATTTATATTAAAGAATGGTAACTGTAAAAACTTATAATTGATTTTTTGCATAGAGTTGTCCTTTAATGCCATTTATCCAGATGCACATCTGAGTTTTCATACAGAGACATGATAGCATCCAGTAATAATAATTTATACTTCAGATGGTTTTGTATTATTAATCAGAATACAAAAATAGAAAACTCTTGATAATGGCATAAATTCGAGACGTTCGTCGGGTCATTTATTAGTCCTTTATTAAATTGTATTATTTGAAATCTAATTTCTGTATAATAATAATAATTTAGTTAATAATAATTTTATTTTGGTATTTACATGATTATGTAATACAGTGCTCCCTGTATATAATGGGACTCTATATAACGCCAAATTTATAACTGCATATCCATATAATGAAGATTTTTCCCAGAAAATAAAAACTGCAGGCTCATTCATGTCTGTATGAGGGAGCACTGTATTAAATTTATTATTAAACAACTGATTATTTTTTCCCATTGGACCCTAACCCTCCAAAAGCATCAAAAACAAGAAAAAAGAAAAATAAAATGAAGTTGTGTTTTTTTTTCTTTCTTGTTAATAGGGTGGTACCATGGAGAACGTCTGAGAGATGGCATGCAAGGATGGTTCCCAGCCAATCACACAGTAGAAATTATCAGTGAACATGTAAGAGCACGTAATTTGCGGCAACGTTATCGCCTGCTGCAGTGTTTAGAAGAACAGCGACACGAAGAAGAAAATGTAAATAAATCTAGCTAGGAGAATATCATTGTTTTGCTTAACATTATAATGAATAGTGAAACAAAATTTACATGTCAACTGCCTTTCATCCATCATTGTTATTTGTGTATCATTTGGACTGTGCCTCATGCTTTGCATCTGACTCACCATCCCATTATGGGGAAATGAATAAGAATATCCTTGGCATAAAACATGAGATAAAAAACGAATGCGGTGCCTAAACAATCAGTTTACATTGTGCCAAAAAAGGAAGTATTTTTTCATTGACTGCTTAATGCTATTTTTCTGTTAGGAAAAAATATTTGAGAAGCTATAATAGTAGGTAAATTATTTAAACATTTTGTATATTAGGTATTTTTGTACATAATACTAAATGGCTATTAATATTCATAATCATATTTTTTAGTTTTGTTTTTTGTTTTAGACTATTTGAATCACTGCATTGTCATTTTTCATATTAAATGCAATTTTTTTGTAAATATATTTTAAATATATTTTTGATCAACATAATTATAACGAGGGAGGAAGTTTATATTTTTATGTTGGGTAAAGTGCAAATTACTTTTGTTTAAATTTTTTTTTATTGTTTTTTAACTTTTATTTTATAAATAAAAGTTTTTATAAGAAAGAAATAACCAGGGTAGGAATTTATTTTGAAAATTTCTATAGTGTGTCTGCTCAGTACATGGTTATTAGGGGACAGGTAATTAAATCTTAAGTGTTTAAACATCCCATGAAATTTTGTAATCGGCCAATTTATACAAAACTGTACTTAAAAGGGTTAAAGTGGGCAGTAATAGAATAAGGAATCATTCTGATTATTTATTTAGAAAAAAATGAACATGATTGTATCCTCAGATGGGTTTCTTAATAACTCTCTAACCATGTAATAAGTGCACCTTCCCTTAATAAAGAGTATAGTTAAACCTTAAGATATAGAGCCAAAGGTGTGAATAGTAAGGTTGTCATCTCTAGGCAATTGATGCTGTTCAAATTTGTAACACATGCCCAGGATGCCAAAATGGCAGGCAAAACTAAAGTCATTGAACCCCCCCTTCACCATGAATTAATATGTATCCATTTACTGTTTGCTGTAAATTCTATTTGCTTTTACTTATTCATTTTTTCATTCCCGTTCTGCTTTCGCAGTTCTGAACTGTATACTTAGGTGGCATCTGTTACGTTCAAGTGTACAATGTATCCCATGCACATATGCTTAACAATTGCATGTATCCATGGCGAGTCAAAACAAACTCAGCGAGTCTCTTTCCTCCATGGTTGTGATCTAGCTGAATAAAGTATACAAACTCATGACCAATCAAAAGGGAGAACACAAGCGAACTCCGCTATCTGATATACTGGGCACAAACTAGTATCAGAAAAAAAATTGTTCCTGGCACTTCCATAGAAGATGATAACCTTTGATTTAGAATAGAATGATCAATTAACAAAAAAATAAAAAATAAAAAGGGGGAGTACAGGTGATAATTTAGTTTACTTCCTCCTTTTTTTTTTTTTAATCGATGATTCCACTCATGGCTCTAGATCTTACGGTTTGACTATATCACATAGAAATTTAAGCTTAGTATCATAATTTAAGAGAGATTCTTAGGAAAAAATCCGTTTGATCATTTTTTAAGTATACGTTTTTCATGAGGTACTTCCTAAAGTTAATCATGAAAATCAAATCAAAATACACTGTATAATAATCTAAACTAAACAGTTATTTAAATGTGATATCACCTGGCCTGTTCCAGCAGAACAAACATCAGTGGAAGTCAAATAGTAATTTTATAATTACGGTATGTAAATATAAATCATTAAAATAATTTTTTTCCAATTTTTTTCAGTTGTTAATTGTATTCTGTGTTTATAATGGTAACGAACAAGTATGGATTTATTATTACACTTTCAAAACTTAGTGAAATAAGACCTAAAATCGCTTGCCCAATAAAATGACGAAGTTGGTTTACACTCATTATGAACGACCCTGTATAATAGGCTCCAGCATGTCTGAATGTCCAAGCAGATCTATTGTCACACTTTTCAGGATAGTGATCAGGTGAAAAGTAATCAACTACATAGTTAGAGATAAACCATCAGAATTTTCTAGGCTTGATGTGTATATATATCCATAGCAGATCTATTTTTTCAATAGTACCTACCCTGAGGGGCCACTACCCTGTAGTGATTTTTAGGGAATTACAGAATGGAATTTTGGCTCTGTCCAGTATTCTTCAAAATAATAATTCTGTTTACAAATATTTTCGAAGGTTATCTTTTCTGCATCTGAATTTCAGGAAGCAGGTTATCTATAATTTTTCTAAGGGTAATAATCCATGGCCTAAAAGAGATGGACAATGATTGAAGCATCTAACGATTTCTATCATTATTTACCCATGGCAACAAATGAACATGCACCCAATGAGCTGTTGTGGTTCATTGAAAATAAAAATGAAATTATTTGTCTATGAAATGAAAATCATTTTATTTATAAATTACTCCACTTAAACAATAAATAAACAAAAATTTGTATATATTGGGTAATACACAGTAATAAAAAAAAAAAACAAACAAACTCTACCATCCAAAACTAGAGAGTAATAAATACTACTGTGATCAAAAGTTTGGAGAATATGCTGATATCTCCAATCAGGCTTGGAGAAGAGGGGAACTGTTTGACAATGGCATAGAGGCACATATGACATGAGATGTGGTAAGGAGGAAGCAGCTCCGCAGTGCAAAGTTTTTCTAAAACATTGCATATCAGTGAACTGTAGTTGTTTACGTTCGCCAGAAGGGCATGGTGCATTACAAGTTCGTACTGGAAGGGATGACAGTGAACAAGGAGAGGTACTCTTATATCCTGGCTCGATTCCATGATGCTGTCTGCCGGAACGCCTAGGACTCTGGAAAAGCAATGATTGGGACTGCAACATGACAATGCCACCACCCTTTGGTCTTTCATGGTGCAGGCTGCACTGGCCAAAATGGGAACTTCAACCCTTCTACACCTTCCCTATTCACCTGATTTTGCCTTTTTTACCTATTCTTTTACCTTTTCTCCTGTCTGAAAATGGGACTCAAAGAATGCAGTTTCAAGAGTGCATCTGAGGTTCAGGGAGCAGTAATGGCCACCCTGAAAACCATCTCCTCCAAAGGCTTCCATCACATCTGTCTGAAAAGATTGTACTTCTAGTTGCACTGAGTGTTATTGCTTCACTTCTGCTGATGGGAGGATGTAAAGTGAACTCAAGCTTCAAACTCTCAATCAAACTCAATGAATTCTTGACATCTGCAGTGATAAAGCAATCTCATCTCACTGAACTGTTCTGTCAAACGAATCTGTGTCGGATGAGGCTCCAATGGCATATTGGTATTCCCTGAAAGCTAATGACAGAACACCTCGAGATATTAGAGACATTGATTTTTCATTCAGTGATAAAGTATTTCAGTAGAACTCCATTAATCTTAAGGCCTGTTCGAATTTGCAAAAGTTCAGATTTTCTCGAATCAAAACTAAAACTTCCTCACAAATTACATAGATGTTGTTTATAAAAAACTTAGTTAGGCCCTCCTTTTAAAAAAGTTCTCTGCCATTGCCCCCCCCCCCCCCCCCTGGAAAACACTTATTTCAGTTTTTGTTTTCTTTATATGGATGGTCATGAAAACATGATAGAAAATTATCTGGATTTTCAGATTAATGGGATCTTTGTAAAGGGTTATTCATAATTCCCTCCAGGGTTTTATCAATGAATTGTGCAAAAATATGACAGATACAGCAAAAAAACACTTATATCAACAGATAGATGACCTTCCTAGTTTGTATCTACAACAGGTCCCATGGCCTGCCTGTAGAATTCCCCACTAGAAGGCAGGTGAAACTGTAAGCAACAAATGTGGTGAAAAGAAGGCGCTTTGCATTGTGAATAGTAAACTTGATACCAATAAGCACTTATTCTCAAATATGATCTGTATACCTCCCCACATATGTTTAATAACTGCAAACCTCCTTCTTGTGTCCTTGATAAAGCCAGACAAAAATGGTGAAACATGTTGAAATTAACATTTCTATAGAAAAGCGCCCATATACTTTATAAAAAAATTGAAACATTGTTATTGAAAAAAATAACAATACTAGTAATGAAATTTCAAATACTTAAAACATAGTTTGCTAGATTACACAACACCAACATCAAATTCTTATCTCCAGAAATTTGACCCGACCTAAAATCAAAATCAAATGCACATTAGTGATATTAAGCCTAGTACACACTTGTTACAAATGGCCATTGCATTACACCAGATGGAAAAGTGTACAGATTGCATGTGTCAAAATTTGCCCCAAGGCTAGCAGTGGGCAGGATCGCTTGAAAGGTGATTTTTGCCAACACATCAAAGGAAATCATACAGAGTGAACCTTTCTCCCCCTTCCTTATGGCCCTCTCTATCCTCCATTTACATTAAATCTGTTTAAAAATAAAATTAGTGCCTTTTTTCATTTTTTCTCAAATTTTTAAATAAATATTTATGTGAGTATTATTTATTTACTTACTAAAATAAATCGTAAATTTTTGATCTTACATTCGATAATTTACTCTAAGCAAATCTTTATTTTAAAGTAAAGAAAACTTTTCTATATTTCTATTTTCACATGGATACTTTTTATATATTTTATAATGAAGATGTATATTTTAAATTTATGTATTCTTTGCAAATAAATAAATGAATAATTACAAAGATAATACAGTCGAACCTTGCTATAAGGATACCTGGTAAAAAGATAATCCGTTTATAAGGATACAGAGTGTGCAGTCCCATTTTTCTTCGACGTAAATGCATCCGGATATAAGTATACTCCGCTTATAAGGATATTCTGCTTATAAGGATATTTTTTTCCAGTCCTGAGGATATCCTTATAGTGAGGTTCGACCTTTATAATTATTTATTTATTTATTTGTTTATTTGCATTAAAAATATAAGCAAGGGGTCAAGTACACAATACACAATGGAGAGACCCTACCTTGGAGAAGGAGACTAAAACAAGTGATAGTTGCATTTCCTCATTTCCTTGAGTACACTCGTTTGCAACATTTTGCTAAAGGAAACTGACACATTTTGGGCATTTGTGCAAGTGTGTACTTGGCTTTAGATTGATCCAGATGTACATGAAGTCCTTGACCCATTTCAAACTCTAATATTTTGAAAACTATCCAAGATGGAAACAAACTTTTTTTTTTTTAATTTGAATCTTCAACTCAAATTGATTCAAGTACAGATAAACAATGTGGTTTTAATTAAACTTTTCCTAATTAACCATCTGTATGTAGAAAAGGAGCGATCACACAAACAGGAACTGTAATGTGAACTGCTAAGGACATGAGGAAGAGAAATAATAATTAAGCAATTACATTGAAAATAAAGTTTTAATTTTCGATACGCTTCAATCTGTGCACCATTCATTGCCCAGAGGATTTCAAGATGATATTAAACTCTATAATTTTCTTGCAATGATGGCATTGTATACGGTTACAGATATAAACCAAGTTTTATTGCTGTATTTTAGATTGATTTCCACAAGCTGTGCTTAAATGATGCACAAATGATGCATTCCACAGTTTCTTTGGCTTGTGCTTGAGTACTCTGATCTTCCATTTCTTGAGTACTCTTTCTTCCATTCAGGGATGGTATTTCTCGCTGGAAAATCTGATATTGTGCAGGAAATTTTGTTTATAGCAGAAAACCAAAACATAAACCTTTGAGTTATTGATTTGAATTTTAAAAAAACCCCATCATTTCCATGTTGTGTATAGTAAAACTCCAGCTATTCTCTCCCTAACTGCGATTGGTCGAAGCCTAATCACAACGCGACATCGTGCTACAAGCGCTATGAGCAGTTAGTTCTTTTGTTTATAAAGAAATGCAATTCATAAATTTTTTAATGGTCCCTAAATACATATTTAATAAAACATAATAATGAGCTACTTAAACTTTATTTCTATCAAAGCAGAAATTCACCTTTTAAACTGCTGAACTGCAATTAGATCAGGCTTGCCACAAATACATGGCTGACGATGTTGCTTGTGCATCATGGGGGATAGAAGAGAAAATTTTTGTGTCCAGAATTATTATTTTCAATCCTGTTCGTCATAAAAAGTTGAAAGTTTATTTCTGTAGGTGTTTTTTAACAATCTGTTGTGGATTGTCCAAGAAACCAAGTAACAATGTAATCATACGCAAGGTGAGAAGGCCGACCAATCGCAGTTAGGGAGAGGTTAGATGGAGTTTCACTATTGTTTTTGTGGTATTATTTGGATTCCTCTTAAACCACTTTCAAACTAGTTCTTTCTCTTATGCATTTTTGTTCCATTTTAAGCAAATGCAGCATCAATCCTGGGGAAATTTTTAAAAACCTAAATAAGTATGTAAACTAGCTGAATTTGCATGTTTATACTTCTCTCAACACCAAAAATATTGTTACCATAGTACCTCAAACTGATATCACCTGAACTCCCCTTATCCTTTCACAAAAAAATTCCCAACACTATGAGTGGAACAGGGACCATAATTGTTTCTATAGGGGAAAATATCTTCGCATTGAATGATGGGTACAGCTGCCATTTTTTGAGGGCAAGAGGAAGGCAATCCTATACTGCTACTCATCAAAGTGCGCCATTTTTGCCCGACTTGTTATTGTATAATGATGGTAACGAGTTGTTGCGTGTTTGGATGTATTGTATAACAATGGGATAAGTTCAGAGCCATGGCAGCCAAGGGTCTCGATGCCCTCAAAAGATGGCGGATATTCAATGTTTAGGTTTTGATATTTCTCCCTATAATGTGTTCACATGGATGATAGATAGAATTTGGGAAAGGATAAAATGTCTGTCCCAAAATCTTGCTTGACTACCTGATGACTAACTAAGGTCATTTACCCAAAGGCAGCTTTCCATAAGGGTGTTTGTTTTTTTTGTTTTTTTTTTGTTATAGTTTTCCTTATAATTAATTTCACATGTTGCTTTACAGTGTTCAGAATTTTAATTTTGACCTTTATCCAAAGATTTTATGACCTCTGACACAACATATTATTTACGAAAGGCTCATTTGATAATTGAAAATTTTCCTAGCCTAATTTCCACTGTTTTGCACTGGGTCATTTTAGCCTACTCTAAATCGGGATGCTTTTTTTTTTTTAATTTTATTTTACTTTAGTATGACAAATATTAAACTTTAATTTTAAAATCTAAAATGTTCAGAATATTTAGCTTGAATAATAAAAAATGAATTACCTATCTCACAGGAACAAATATAAATAAAAAAAGGTTGAAGACTGCATATAACAAAACAATTCGTACAGCGTTTAAATTAAATAAAGCAGATTCCATCACTGAAATCTGTTCTAAAAATAAACTGCTGACTATTGTGACTATTGGTAAAGTCGCCCTTATTTCTGAAGTGGCTGATGCTGTTTGGAATGAAAGACATCCAGCAGCATTTATAAAGTTTTGGCTTAACTGGGAGGTAAACGTAAGATTAACTAGGAGATTTTTATTGTAGTTCCCGATATTTCAGCTTTCAAAAGAAAACGTTTTCCACATAATGCGATAGCTCTGTGGAACGAGCTACCTTATGCTATACGTTCCACAGTGTTTAGTTGTACTGAAAGTGTATGTGAGCGCTCGTGTGTCCACTTTAAACGGAGAATTAAGAGATATTTGATAGTCACAGTAATCTTTCATATTATGGTTCCTTGTTTGGTAGATCTTTTTTTAGTGGTATTGGTCAACCTGTTTCCTTTAAAATTTACTCCAGCAGAGTGCTAAATTTATAATAATAATAATAATAATAATAATAAAATTTGACTCATTAGTATCTACATCTACAATATCCCAGTGGATGAGATGTTTCAGGTTGTTTTTTTTAATAATGGTAACCAAGCAAGACAATGACTCTTTTAATAACTGCAAATCCTAACAGTCGAGATGAATATATTAGGACCCTTAATTTAATCGGGGAGGAGGTTAACTAAACCTTAATTAGATTTTAACTAAACCTTAATCGGGGGGGGGGGGGGGG
>JAHWFO010057280.1:9690764-9716614 GCA_023313115.1 Rhysida immarginata | reverse complement strand
CTTAGGAGTTGAAGACAATCATGTTCACCCACTCCATCTTTCAAAGCCAATATCATGTTTCCACTGGGGTCATTTTTCATTCCATGCTTGGTTATTTGTTCCACAATAAAGATGAAAATTGTTTTCCTTTTTCATGAGAAAACTCTTGCTTCTACAATATTGATGATACTCTATAACTTTCCAATTTAAAATTTTTTTTTGTTCTGTCTCAACAATTTTTATTTTACTGATTAAAGAAAGAAGAGTTATTAAGGTTTCTTTAAAAATCCACATTAATTTATTGAGTTAGCAAGATCTTTGTCTGTCTCTATTTTTTGCCCACCTTATTTGTAAAATAAAAGATTTCAAATGAATATAGCAGAAATCTGTTTCTAATATTGTACATTTAAGTCTATTAAGAGATCAAATTATTAAACAATGTCCATTTCTACAATACTCTTGTCTTTTATTTTCTAAAGTTAACTTTCATCCTATTTAGACATCTTCTGTAGTTATTTTTAAAACTGAAATTTTTTTGATGTTATAAATTTCTAACAACGTCAGAAAAAAATGAATCTATTAAGAGATACTCCAAAATTTTCTGTTTTCTGTCTAATAAAAACTTATATGCACTTTAAAAATATATTTAAAAATACATATAAGCAGCAAAGATATTCAGCCAGTATGCACTGATACAGTTGAATTGTTTATCAAAATTTTATTCCCTATTTCAGCATTACTGTACATTGAGCATAGTTTTATATAGCATGCAGGTTGTTATATGTTTTGAAAACCACTACTGTTTATAAGTAATACAGTATATAATGAAGAATTATATTGTTTTTGAGAAATTTTATTGTTGAAAAATTACAATTAATAATTTCTTGTTTATATTTAATTATTAGATATTATTAGTTAAATAGAGCATTAAAAATATCATGTTAAAGAAATTAAAACATAGAGTCATTAAATAAATAAGACAACTATTATGATATTAGTGTATATGACTAGGAAATATGGCCCATTGAGCTACATAGAATGGGACAGAAATGAAATAATAAAACCATCTCTGTCAGTGAAAACAGATTATTAGTTTTACTGCAGTGGGATTGATTTCTTAAATAAAGGATGGTTATTGCAGAACATTTTGAAATTAATCTCTCTTAGGATTTTCAGAACCCTAAAGAATTAATTTTCAGAATCAGCAAAAGTCTTTGAAAAGTAATATCTTGTTTTCAAAAATAAAACAGTGATCTTGCATGCTGTCTATAATTTCATTATATTTTTTTTCATTTATTAATGTATCCCAATTATTTAAAATCATCAATTATTAATGTTGATTTTAAATGGTAAGCATTTACAAATGCAAGGTGAACACAAATGATTGAAGCAGTTTCATGATTTTATTGTAGGTAATATTATTTAGCATATCATCACGAAACTTTACTATTACATAGATCAACTAACAATTTTTTTTTTATTAAATGCCCGTTAGGCGTATGTGGCCACTAGATGGTTACAGTTGCAAAATTGATGATTGGTCATGTTGGAAATGATGATCAAGAAAGTTGCTATGGCCTCCACGCTCCTCTGACTTAACCCCTCTTTTTATGAAGTATGTGAAGGATTCAGTGTTTGTGCTGCCTTTACCAGCTGATCTGCAGATTCATATCATTGATCTTTTGCTCAAATTGGCAGGGACATGCTTCATCAAGTATGGGATGAACTTGATTACAAACTTTATGTCTGTAGGGTCACTAAAAGGGCACATATTGAGCACCTGTAACATGGCAAAAAAACTTGATGAGTTACGTTATGTATGTGTAAAGTTTCATGATGATGTGTTAAATAATACACCTACAATGAAATCATTTATGTTCACCTGTATTAAAGAAACTTGAGATATGGTTTCTATCAAAATTCTCTATTACAGTCTCCATTAGTTTTTGTATAACAGATTTTTCAATGAAAAAATAAAGTAAAATTAAGAAAGATTTGATTAATAAAAAAATAAGAAGATACTATAGTGTGAAATTGCCTGTAAAGGAAGGAAAAATCTCTTACCACAAAAAAAACAAAAAAACATCAGATATGAAACACCGGATATGCATTTCAAACGCTAAGCCTTCCAAAGCGATATCCAGTGTTTCATATTTCTAATGTTCTTTTTTGTTGTTGTTTTTTTATTTTTTATTTTTTTATTTTGTGGTTAGAGGTTTTCTTTCCTCTACAGATACTTGGATTATTGGAAAATATGTTTTAAAATGTAAGAGCACATGATAAAAAAAGAAAAAAAAGAAAAAAGCAGAAGGAATTCTTTTCAGTCTCTTTCTCTAATTTTCTCTAATCATAACAGAATTGGTTTTTATGTATGTTAACTTTTTTCTCCTTTTTTCCTGCTTTATATACCGTAAAATTCTTAAACCATGTAAGAGAAGGCAGGAAAATGTTGTTACAAAATTAGGAACTTTTGAAAAGTACTTCTTTATTATTATTTTTTTTCTTTTAAGTGTAATTCAATATACCCCCCCCCCAATGTAAAGAGTTATTTAACCAAACTAGTTTCCAAAAATTACAGAGCAAATGCGTGCATCTCAGAAAGTTATTGAACCAATTTATTTCAAAATAAAATCAGCCATAAAAAAAAGCAAAAATTTAATATCAGGAAGATGTAAACAAAACTTTTAATATCAGCCACACAGCTGCATCTTAATATAAATTTATGGTTTGACATAAAAACAGCTATCAATATTAGTTTGTTATACACATAGCATGTTCAGGAGAAGGGGGAGCAGAGGGAACCTCATTTAACTTATCTTTATTTACACAAAATTAAAGGAAAATAAAGGAGGAGGCCATAGATATTTGTGTTTTTCTAAAGAAATGAACATTCAAGAAAATTGAGTAGATTCTTGTCCTCCAAAATGTGGGTGTTGCTACATATCACTTAAAATGATTTCTGAATTAGCCATTAATTATGAAATACAAGTCTTCTGGAAATATCCATGTTTGGAACCAATTCTTCTCAAAAAGTTAACTCTGATTCTTTTTTTTTTTTTTTTTTAATTTGAATAGTACATATATAAAAATTGTTATTCTTATGCATCTTCAGAAAAAAGTGTTAAATACCTGAATGATGTTTGCTGATGAATTTTTGTCATCTGGACCAACCCACTGTTCAAGAATAATGCCTAAATTATACACTCCCTTGAGTTGTCCAAGAAGATTCTCTAATGGCCACATTGGAGATTCCCACTCTACTTGGGTGACCGGCCATCCTCCCAAATATTCTAGTATTTCTTTGAGAGGTTCATCACCAATAACATGTATTTGAGCTAAGATAAATGTACATCAAAGCATTAATTAAAAAATAAATCAATCAATAAATAAATAAATAAATAAATAAACAGGAAAAAATTAAAGAATGAAACTTATTTTAATAGTATAAGTGTTCTTACAAGTATTCATACAAGAGCGGTGGAATAATTTAGCTTTTATAGTGGCATTATTGTCTTGATCATTAAAAGACTCATCCAGTAAACCTGAAAGTAATGATTCGGTAAAAATGATTATATATGGTATGCAAATTTAATTTCAGTTTCTCTCATAAATTGTATAATGTTACAATTTTTACAATTAATTAAGCTGACTTGTTTATATAGAAATATTCAAAGTGAACTTGAATAAAAATCATAGGGGGGGGGGGATAACCTTTATTATTGCAAGATACTTAGTCTTTAGAAGGGAGAATCCTCATGATTACTTTTGATCAAAGAGGCAGTCCAGAAGTGAAAGTTTTTTGTGCAATAGCCAAAAGCCAGCTGTATGGGTCTTCATTATTTTTTTTTTTTTTAACAAAGCCAAGACATAGCTATCTTGACAAGTTGATCAACTGCTTGAAGCCATAACTATCTGATGATGAAAATGGTAGCAGTTTATCTAAGGTGGGTCTACCTCTTTTTCACAATGTTGCTAGATTGGATATTCTTCCCACAAGGGATTTTTCTACTTTCTGCTTTGGTTACCATGATCTCCAATGGAATTTTTCCTTTGGAGTGTTATTTTAATGTTAATAAATGGATAAACTTGGTGGATAAAATCATTTTTCAAATTGAATTGAATACATAAAATGACTCACTGCTCTAATTTTTTGAGTGCATGTCAAATTTTAAAAATTTAATTATAAACCTAATCTGGTCACTTAAAAAAAACTAAATTTTTTATAATTTTAACTTATTAGTTGTAAAATTACAAATAACATTATCTTCTTTTAATTCTTTGGTCCGTAGCTGGTGGGCAGGCCCGGCTGAAGGGATTTATGAATGCAGCAGGATTTTGGAACTTTCATAGCGAAGAAATAACTATGGCTAAGTGAAATTAGCAAAGCGTTATTTTATATTTGAGTAGAAAAATAAAATGAGAATAGGTATTGGTCCCATTCCTTAGACTTATGAGAGAATGCATAACTGATGTCTCACAAAATAAATTGAGAGATGTTGAAGAAGTATGACATAAATTTGATTATTGTATTGATGCATGCAAAGCTAGAAGACTAGTGAAGTTGAGTACGGGTAAATTAATATTTCCCTTGCTATCGTTTTCATGAATACTAATAACCATAACTTTAAAAAAAAAACCACTAAAACATAACAACAATTTTGAACAATCCTGTTACAGCTAAACCAGAATTTGGCTCTTGAAGAGAAGTTATTTAAGTCTAAACCAAGCTGGATGTGGAAAATAAGTCATACAATTAAGTAAATGTATAACAAGAGAAAGACACATAAGAAGAAAGCTTATCTATATGCCAATACAAATAGCAACAGTAGCATATGTGGAAACAATATTGCATTACTGGATGCCTGCAGTCTATGCCTAATCAAAGTCATATTAAAATCAAAACCACCATTTTTTTGTTTAAAAACATAATTTTTTATTTTTTGTTTTAATGGAAAAAATAATAATACTTATTATTACCTTTTAAAATGACTTGGAGGTCATCAGCAAGTACTTCAAATGTACTAATGCTACTGCGGTCTTCAGGTATTATGTGTCTTTTATTCCATGACCCACAGGCAAATTGAAAAAAATCTTCACATGGATCGGCTGACCTGTCTATTGCAGCTAATAAAGATGAAGCTAAAACAAGTTATAATAGCTGAATATTAAATGACTAAATATGTTTTCTCTCCTCTGCAGTTTAAAATTCTATAGATCAAATTTTTTTGTTGAAAGTAAATTAATTATGTCCTGAATGATAAAAACTTTAAGATATTTAAATATATGAATAAATATTGCATAGCATACGCGTTTTCAAAACCATAAGATAGGCTCATTTTATTATAACCTTTGTTGTATTATTAGATGTGAATTTATTTATACTCTCTAAATTGACTAAGCAGGTTAACATCTAAATTTAACATCTATTAAGTTTACCTGTTTTCACACATTCTTCTGTGAGACAAATGTTTGAATGATCTGAAATTCAAAGAAAAGTAAACTAATATTGGTAAACGATTATCTTTTTAATGTTTTTTTATTAAGTAAGTTGTCATAGAAAAGGGTAAAAGGAAAAATAAATATTATTATACTCTGAAGGTCATTTCTGGAGTTTACAAATATGTGACATCACATCATACAGAGCAAATTAGAACAAACTGATAAAACACCTCACAAACTAATAAAAAATAATTATGATTATAACACCTAGTGAGGAAAAGTGACATATTGAAACTAAAAGTTACTCAAAAATGAAAGTGGCTTCACAACAGACTCCAAGGAGAGTAGTCACGGAGAGTAGCCAGTAAGAAGGCATTTCTTACCTTATTTTACCTGAATATTAAAATTTATTTCAAATAAATATATCATTAGCAGTTTTTAAGAACGACCTCATTACATTTAATGTTGAGTATAAATTTCATATTTTGTTTTGCAGTGACTACAATTGGTAAAGATAAATTGTTCCAGTCTCTGTTCGAGTCTCAAAAAAGGCATTTCCTGGAAAAAGCAAGGCAAAAGTCCAAGCAGAAGTAATTCAAATTTGGAACAAAATTAAACAAGATGCTGATCTGCGGGCTAAAATATCAGAATTATTAAAAACAAATAGTGCGCTAGAAAAGAAAAAAAAGGGACTTTAATGTCTTTCTGGGTGAAAGCAGTGGAAAAATCAGTATCCACAGCGACAACACCGACTTCTCCACCTACAAAACCTAAACAAGAATTTGTGCAACAGACAGAAAATTTGCAACAATAGTGTACGGAGGCAACTACTAGTAATAATGATTGCTTATCAGTCTCAAAAGCCAGGGTTCAAAATGAACTCAAACAGCAAATTGATTTGAGTAATAGTGATTTAATAGGTTTACTAGCAAGAAAGAAAATGGGACAACTATCAGATCAACATGAGAAAGATTTAAAAGAAAAAGATGCATTTAAGAAAGAATTAGAAAAAAGACTAAAAATGAAAGTAGCTGACCAAATTCGACAGAAAAAATACAGAGATGAAAAGAAACCCGATTTAAGATTTGCTCTGAAAAAAAGACATGCTCCTGATCGCCCCAGGACAGAAGTTGATCAACCCGGATTGCTTAAGACAATAATGAATATTGCCATGCATGGCTCAGCTGCTGAGCAGAAAAGACATTCTGACATATATCGAAGCTTCAAGACACTTGACGAATTAAAAAAGCAATTAGAAATGGACGGTTTCACTATATCAAGGAATGGACTTTATTTACGATTGCTTCCAAAACGCAGCAATTCTATCGAAGGAAAAAAACATGTAATAACTGTTCCAGTAAAACTACTTCGTGCTCAAAATGACGTGCATTCAAATCACATTGATAGAAAATTTTGTGCTGCAACTATTAGACATTTGGAAGAACTGGCATCACTTCTTAGCCCAAATGAAGTATGTTACATAGCCAAGACGATAAAGCTCGGGTTCCTTTAGGTTTAACTGCTGCCGATATTCAGTCACCTATGCTCATGCATATGGAATATAGGGTGAGTTTGCCTGACCATGACTGGGTTGTGGCAGCGAGGCACAAATTAATTCCTTCGGTTTACGCTGGAATTTCAATTGAAAAAAATGGTCTTGGTGAAGCTGGAGCCGTTACTTATTCTGGCCCAATATACATCGCCATTCGATCTGGGAAGCATGCATCATCAACCGCTTATGCACATGGCTTGGACTTTGAAAGAATATTAAAGATTCCCGAATTTGATAGCATCACAAAATTTAACGATATTGTCAAGCCAGTTTTAATTTTTAACGTGGACGGGCTCCTGATGAAAATTCCCGTTATCAGAAAGTTATAGATATTGCAATTCACCACTTTGTTAAAAATAATTTAGATGCTTTATTTATTGCCACCAATGCTCCTGGTCGTAGTGCGTTCAACCGTGTAGAAAGAAGGATGGCCCATTGAGTAAGGAGTTGTCCGGTTTGATTTTGCCTCATGAACACTATGGACAGCACCTTGATAATAAAAGAAGAACCATCGATGATGATTTAGAGAGGAAAAATTTTGAATTTGCTGGCAATACCTTAAGTGAAATTTGGTCAAAACTCATAATTGATGGGTTTCCAAATATAGCCTCGTATGTCAAACCAGAGCAGTCAGAGTTGACTGAAATTCTAAAAAAGGACTGCGAATGGATTACAAATCACGTTCAATCTAGCCAATATTTTACACAGATCATCAAATGTCACGATTTGAACTGCTGTTCAAAACAAAGAAGTTCATACTTCAAAGTTATGCCTGAACGTTTTTTTCCACCACCCATTCTTTTTTGCCAATCTGCTGAAGGATTTAAACAAGCTGATATTCGAGAAGGACACGAGGCAAATTTTAAAAACAATCAACATTAATTTTATTGAAAACCAAAATAAGTTCAAAGTGTTGCCTTATGATTTGTTCTGCCCTTCAGTACAATCGGTACTCAGTAACAGAATCTGCAAGGTCTGTTCTAAATATTTTGCAGCGAATGTGATGTTGAAAAAGCATTTCAGTGTGCATAAAAGTAAAACGAAAGAGCAGACGAAGAAAATAAGACCAATAAGAATAATTGCTCGAAGAAAACATGAGTTCATGTCAGTTATTAGCTTCGAAACACAAGATGTTGAATGGCTAGAAGAAGAGGACTTAGATATGGAGAACGTATCAGTTCCTTCTGACAACTCTCAAACTGAAATGCCATTATATACAATTGAACAACACTTCAATTCGCCGTGGCAGTAAAATATTTGATACTTGAATAATTCTTAATTCTCTATTTTGGTCTACTTTATATGTTGTATTTATTTTTAAATATTTCCACAATTAACATGTTTATTTTCCCTTTATTAAGTAATAAAATAAATAGTTTTAAAAAAACAAAATTTTGTGACGTGACTTGGGGGGGGGGGGATATATTCAATTGTGACACTTTGTGACATGGGGGGAGGGGGGGTTAAAAATTGCCAAAAACAGCGTGACATCATTTATGGACGGCCCCTAAGCTGGATAATCACTAGAATGTTGGCCGTACTGAGCTTTTTTTTTTTTTTTTTAATATAATTTGTTTTCAAAATGCACAATAGCAAATAATATCAAGCTTAAAATAAAATTTAAAAATATCAGTTCATTAATAATAATGATGATTTTATATAATAAATTTTCAGGATAGAAGAATAGAAGAGAGAAGTTAAAAAGAGAGAGAGAGAGAGAGAGAGTACATGGAAATTAAAACAAAAATAGATTAAAGCAGGAAAAGCATTTTTAAGGAGAGGAGGGAAATTAAGTTTTGCGTGTTTTGCCTTCCTGCTGAGTTGTTTATCTGATGCAGCCTCCGCGAAGATTTCGTTTCCAGGAGAAAGCTTCTTGTTTTCGCCGCTAGGATACAAGACAAGAAGAGAATGATTACCCTGGCAACAACTGCCGTCCGACCGCCCCTTCATTATTCTATCGTTGCCAGACGACAGGGTTGGATCTTATAAAATTGAACTTTTTAATCCATAATATATATTATTACTGATTGATTGTTAGAAGTTTGAAAAGGATAAAAATTTATATAAAATTTTAATAAAATTTGGAATTTTACTGAGAATAGCTGACCTTTTGCATTTGACGCACAATAAAGAAAAGATTTAGTTTCATATATTGTAAAAGTTTTTATTAAATATCCAAGGATAAGAAATAAAAAAAAAGACGATTCTGTATTACACTATTACGTTTTAAGAATGTGTATACTAATTGCTTTGTATGTTGAACATCCTGCTTGATTTTGTGGAACTCTATCCATCCATGCAGGACACAATAGAACTTTTCTACAATTGACCGTGCAGGACTTCGTTATATGAAGTCCATACGCCTCAGAGAGCAAGGTTTCCGTTGCTTCCATCTCTGAAAGAATACTATCAGGAATGCTTTATGTCAATATTTAAATATAATTTTTGTATAGTTACTTAACGGAAGCAAGAGTCATAATCTTGGACAGCAATTGGAATCACTTTTATTGAATACAATTTTTCTTGTTGTAGTTGGATATCAATTGGCAAATCCATCATCTGCACAGATCGCAGATTTTCTTAATTTGTAAATGAAATTTTAAATATAACTGTTTTGAGACAGAAAATCCGTATATGAATTATTTGATTTTGCTAATATTTTGATTATTACAAAAACATTTTATGTTTTATAGAAAAAAGCTAAAATTGTTAGCTTTTCACGATATTGAGCACACGATGGGTAAGTAAAATGGTAAGTAGATGGCAGTTCGTATATGCAAATCATCAGAGAATGCAACCAATCACGCCAGTCTTTCGCTTCTCTATTTTATTAGTACACTGAGTGGCCAGTTTATTAGGAACACCCCCTTCCCAATACTGTGTTAACAGAACGAATTCGCCATGGCATGAATTCAATTAGCCGCTGGAAGCATTGTTCCGTGATGCTTGTCCATGCGAATGCAGCAGCTGCTCCCAGTTGATGCTTATTGGATGGTGATGGGTAGCCCGTTCCAGCTCATCCCAAAGATGTTCGATTGGGTTCAATCCGGGGACTGTGGTGGCCAGAGGGTTCAAATCCGGTTGAATTCATTATCGTGCTCCTGGAACCATTCCATGACGATACGAGCCTTGTGACAGGAGCATTGTCTTGCTGGAAGTATCCTTCCGATGAGGGAAACACAGTAGCCATGAAGGGATGAACGTGGTTAGTAACAATGTTCTGGTAGCCCTGACCATTTAGGCGTTGTTCTACAGGTATCAGCGGACCAAGAGTATGCCAAGAGCCTCCACCAGCCTGAACAGTGGAAACCAAACAGGAGGGGTCATCGCTTCGTGCTGTTGTCTCCAAATTCTGCATCGGCCATCTGCATGGTGCAATAGGAAACGGGATTCATCCGACCAGCACACCTTCCTCCAGTCGTCGACGATCCTGTGTTGGTGATCACGGGCAAATTGGAGACGTTTTTTTGCGGTTTTGGGTGGAGATCAAAAGTTCCCGGACTGGCCGTCGGCTGTTGTAACCCATCCTTGCCAATGTACGGCGTGTAGTGCGTTCCTAGATGTTAGTGTTGTACTCCACGGTTAGTTGACGAGTCGGAACGTTTCTATTCGCACGAACAAGCATTCTCATCCTACGCTCACCCGCTTTGATCGACGAGTCGTTTGCGGCTACAGGCTTGTCTCTGGCTGGTTGTTTAACCAGTCCTGGTAAACCCTTGAAATGGTTGTTCGGGAAAAACCTAAAAGACGTGCGGTTTCGGAAATATTCAGTCCACCTTGCCGGACATCAACTATCTTCCCGCGCTCGAAGTCGCTCAGATCCTGTTTCCCCTATGGTGACGGCCAAACCACTTACAGTTGACATGTGTATTCTCGCTTCATATTGGTACCGACTGTCACGTGACCAACTGATATGTAGTAATTGCTATGCCAACGGATTTGCATAGTCATTGGTGTTCCTAATAAACTGGCCACTCAGTGTATATTCTCATCCATAGTTCCTGGTAAATCTCCCGTATATGGCCAAGCTACTTGGATTCGGATCGCCCCATAAATAGGGTGGTCAGAAAAATATTTATGATGTGGATTATCCATTTGTGATTTTTGGCTTACCTGAGCCTGTTTATTTTTCCGTATATAGGGGTATATTTAAGTAATGCTTGTTTGAAATAGTCTCGGAAAATATTAACTCACTGTTGAATCCCTACAGGAAAACTGTGATGCTTTTATACCATTACACCCCCAGATAGAGTAACTGGGATGATTGATATAATTTCGTGTCAAAAAAGGTGCATTGATGTCGACATCCACAACGGAATTGTATATGATGAGGCGATAATTGAAGAGAATTAAATGTATGAAGATAGTAAAAAAGTTTAAAGAAGGCAAATGAAACGATGTTGAAGAAAAAGTAGGTTTGACAGATGGTTAAAGGTGACTTAAATGTATCAGAAGGGAGACCATTGAATAGTACCATGTTACAGACCACGAGATAAACCTTATTTATAATCCTCGTATTTTCTGACCAAACCTGCCAATTCAACTGCCCTCCTCCCCTTAATTATTTAATGTCTTTTATTTTGAAAAAAAAGAAGCAAAAAAAAACAAACAAACAAAAAAAAAAACCCGTGTTTTTAAAAAGAGAATGATTCTTATAAACTCGAATCTTGAATTAATAAGAATGAAACGATTAGACGAAAATTAATAAAAATTTCATGACCAATAAACTTCACTTCACGACTTAAAACACACAACATTCCAACAGGTACTGGAATTTCTTCCGATACTCTATCCAATTGAAAAAAAAAACGGTCGTGTCCAATTTAATTTCCAATTTCAATTGTTAGACATTGTTAACTTAGTAATAACGTCTAACAATTACAATCAAAAATTTAACTGGGAAACGCCCAGTTTTTCTTTTCTACAGGCAGATTATAATTGGTTTTATTATAATAGTGAAATTTCCTTCGGTATATCCGGATTTTTACAGTTTTTTGAACAGCTTATGGAGCAAATTCCAGCAAGATGAGTCAATGGCGGCAATCAAGAATTTATTTCAGGACCGTATCATTTCCAAAAGTTTATGACCATCGAGATCGCCCGACCTTTGGAACACAGATTTCTTTTTGTAGGCATATAAAAGAAATGGTATACGGTAACAAATATCAACGATTGAAGCCTTACCAATGCTATCCATAAGACTGATGGTGCAATGTTGAGACATGTTACGGAAACCATGCAACACCGCGTGTAATTGTGCCTCGCAGCAGAAGGCAGCCATTTCCAGCACCTAGAGTGATGTTTCGTGCTCTACATCGTTGAATGTACGTGCCATGTAATTTTTATTAATTTTCGTCTAATCGTATGAGATATTAACAAAAATTAAAGGTTGGGATTTTTATTAATTACCCTGTCTAATTTATAGTGATAACCTTCATTAACAAGATATGAAACTTAACAAGAGACAAGAATGATTATGATCAGGAATTCTTGCATAACCAGTCACTGTTAAACATTTCGCTAAATTTATGTGTGGAAATAAACATAAATTATTTTAAGTTATGCAATTAAAATTGAGTTTGTATAACCAATCGAAAATTTTCCATGTGATAATTTGAGAATAGATAGAACATGAATTAATCGGCTGGTTAACTTTATTAATGGTTGATAGCAGTTGTTCGTTATTTTACCAGTTCATATTCTATACATTACAATAATTATATGTGAGAGCGAAGAGTTAAAATTTAAAGCATAATTAAATAGAGGAATGCAGCGTTATAATTTGCTGTCGATAAATTCGTTTCGCCTAAGATTTACCAGGATGCCAGAGATATTTCTACTAAATCAATATGTGTTATTTTTTGAATCTTTATTGTATTATCCAATTACCCGATTACTTAAAATCGATTTAAATAGTCTAATAATCGATATATAAATGATATAATAGGATATTTGTTAAATAGGGACCTCCTTGTAAATTCAAACTCTGGATACGATATAGGCAAGGGAAAACGTTAAGCATCTCAAACTATGATATTCCTTTAAAGCAAACTATTGACCTAAATCAAAGGAATATCATAAAGATTAAGCTTTTAAATTTCGTTTTTAATGATTAATGTTCTCCGAAATTAAACATAAGCATTCGTAGAAATATGATTTCAAAAGGAAGAACATTGACATTGAAAGTGAAGGAAATGCTAATCGTCTAATGTTTGATGAGTTTTTTGACCATCTTCTGGTGGAATACTTGAAGGTCGTAAAGAACCCGTGATGTGACGTGTGGACAAAACGCGAGCCATTCATCAACTTCCGCACTTAGAGAATCGTTTCTTCTTTTTTCTTTTTTGTTATTGTTTTTCCCCCTTTAAGCCCAGAGGGCTACGAAGACGTGATCAAACTTTGGAATATTTGACTGTGACTTTAAGCACTGATGAAGCACTTAACGGATGAAGTGATGAAAACCCAGCAGGCGGTAGGAAAAACCTTTTACCTTTGCCATCGAAGTGGAACTTATTTGGCCCCGTCACACGTGCACATTTCATCAAGAAATTGTTTATAAAGCATTTTCGATTTAATAAGAAATACATGTACCTTAAATCTCAATTTCATTTTCTTGAGAGAAAAGAAGATCCACTTTGCGGAAAATGATTTGATTAAGCGTGGCTGAGAGAGTTTCCATGAGCTATATTCTTTTATTAATAATTAATTCTTTAAAATAATTTTTCATGGCATTTTCGGTATCTCTTTAATTCAGAATTTATAGGAGCGATGCCTTTCAAGGTAAAAATCTTTGTTCTATTATAACCAGCCTGTCCTCAACACGTGCCGCAGTCGAATAGCTTTCCTTGGTGTCACCCTAATCTTTTTATCAGCTGCTTGGGGGAATTTAAAGGCGAGTGAGTTCGTTTTTCTTTTACCGGTAGCCTTTGGAATATAAAGGGTTTAATAACCGGTTCTTTGGAAGTTTGCTTGCTTTTATTTTTTTTTCTCTCCTAAAATAACATGGTCGCACGAACCATAGGGTAATGAACTGGTTCTCCATATTCGACAACATCCTTAGTTTTGAGATCTTCCGTGCATTCTTCGGATCAGATTTATTGTTTCAATCTGATTTACAGTAGTTGGTCATTATTGACGGAAAAAATGCAGTTATCTATCCATAACTCTTATAATTAGGATTCGGATTTATATGCATTAAAAAGTGATAAAATATGCGCCAAAATATGCACTAAAAATTTGCCAAAAATTTACTTTCACTCGTTGCTTTCATTGTCATACTTATGGAAATGGACGATAAAACCGAAAACAAATGAAACTAAAGCAAAAATTAAAATTGATTGACCTGAACAATCAAAATTTTTCCAAATGTTCTACAGAAAAGATTTCTCTACAACAACTGGGTTTTATAAGCAGAGTGTACATTGTCTGGTGCCTCTTGGCCCAATCAATAAAAGCATTTATATTGTTTTTTTTTTAATTATGCACCAACGCTCGAAATATACAAAAATATGCGCTGAAGCCTGAAATATGCATTTATATGCACAATAAAACTTATACTACGAGTTCCAGAGGGGGTTAAACCATCATTTATGAGTTACTTGCTCGGGAAAAAAATATGCATTATATGCAAAATCCGAACCCTACTTATAATTTTTAAGACAATACTCTGCAGATAGAAGAATGAAATTTTGTGAAATATTTTGTGAATTTCTGAAAATGATGGCTTGCATTCTTCTGCTGCAGTATTTCCCAAACTAGGATTCGCCAAATTTTTTCTGTAATGGCGGATCATTGTATTGTATGCATGTATGTTTGTATATTTATGTTATGTAAGTTAGTGGTTCGCGCTACTCTGATCTTTGTGAAAGGGGTTCGCGAGTCGGAAAAGTTGGAAATCACTGTTCTACTGCAATAATTGCCTCATCCTAGGACGATAATAAAAATGATCGTCCTAACCTCATCCATATCGCGTCTGATGCAGTTTCTTAAAAATTCCTGATTTTGTAGCAAATATCTTCGTTTTTAAATCAGACTCGGCGTTTATTTGAAAATTTAATACGGGATTGGAGATATTTTTATGTTTACAGATAAATGGAATAGAAGAAAAATTGTATTCACTTGGAGGAGGATCAGCCTTCACCAGATGGACTGAAATTCTGCGGAAAGTGGATATGTATATTTGAAATCAGTAGGCTACTTGTGTTATGTGTATGTATGAAACGCGTCAAATTATGTCCTTCGCTATGAAAAAAAAATATAAAGCAAATTTACCACACAAACTGCAGAATGATTTTATATGCTTCTTATTTAGACTATTTTAAACATGTTCTATGAAAACTTTTTGTACTAAATTACGTGGATTAAACACTACTACTACTTTAAAATTGTGCGATAATTTAGTTATTAGCTTGTTGGAAACATTTTTTTTTTAATATTTTCAATACGTTGAATCCTAGAACAAATGTTCATAAAGCCTGATTCCATTCTTATATCTCAGCACAGTACGTTTCTAAACTCCTTTATCTTTTTGATTAAGAAATTAAAAATATTATTGGAATCACGTTTTGCGCTTATCCGCCGAGTTTAATTTTTTTATTTTTAGGAAGAATTAAGTTTTTCCTTAAAAATTTTAAGAAGAATTGAATTTTTCTTTAAAAGTTCAAAATTGAAATGCTGTTAGTGAATAAGAAAGAAAAAGTCTAAGTAAAAATAAATAGCAATATGAATAAATCGCGCATGAAAAATTATTTTCCACTCATTAAAGATATCTATTAATAACTAAATAGAGAAACTAATTAATATCCGGAAAAATTCTTCTAGACCCATTTTCTAGTAATATCTATTAAGATTTTTTTTTTTAAATTAACATACTCATTATTTAGTGATAGGCAGATCCTTCTAAGAATCTAGTCGTCGAGCTTTGGGTTGTTCATTAAATCGAAAAAATATTAATTTGTTTCTGTTATTGTTATTCGAGAGGAATTCTGTTTTTATTATAGTTTGCTTATTCGAATATTTCGCTTTTTTAATACACCTGGTCTCGATTAAGATTTGAATTGACGCTATTGGGCACCATCTGTTAGCAACTTAATGATTTGAATATCACAGAAACGAACATTCGTAGTCTCGGTGCGTCCGACTTCCTGTGAAATTATCGCCAAAGTTATGATTGCTTGATAGCTAAAGCTTTTTAGGGTTGTTTATTATAGATCAAGTTTAATTTTATGTAGCCATCCATTCAAATGATATCAAGATATTCGAAAAAAGCAATTTCAATAGATCATAAAATAGTGCATATAAATGAAGCAATTAATGTGTGGAAAGGGTGTTGAATTTTGAACGAATTCTGAAGACTCATCCAAAGATAATTCAACATCATTGTGTACATTTCTAAGAAAATGATGGTTATTATATAGATGATGCTACAAAATTGAAATGGATGAGGCTTTATCGTCTCTTAAGATCTGCAGGCAAGGGGAACTTGCCTGAAATTTTATTTATATATGTTGAAAATATATTAAGAATAGGTTTGCATCTTAAAAAACATTTCAGATCAGTTTTAACATAGAAAAAATATTGAAACATCTCAAAATATTCTCCCTTCTGGAAACATACAGTAGGCTATCTTCCAGTCTTCGAAGACGTGCCTTCTTCAGCTTATCTTTTGGAACCGCCTCCAAGCATTTCAAGACATATACTGAACTTGTAAAGAAAATTTAGCTTAGATTTCAAACGAAGAATAGTCGTAAGGCGCTAAATAGAGAGATGGTAGATGGAGGAAACCAGGTGTTTTGGCATGAGCATAATAGACGATATTCACGCATCATCACAGTTACTAGCTTCATGTTAGTCTTCATAATAACTGCAAGAGGGAGACCTTCATTAACTCTTTTGAACTTGAAAATGCATTATCTCCCATACACTTACCGTAATACAGCAGAACCTCTTTAATCCGAACTAACTGGGGACCGAGATCTGTTCGGATTATCCGGACTCAATGCGAAAAACACATACTGTATTATAGTTTATTAATCTCGCCTGTTTTTCCACGGTCATCATGGAAAATTTCTATTTCAACTCAGTCACTACCAGCCTGTGCGTCATTTGCGAATTACGAGAACTGTCAATGGAAACAAGCTGGAGTAAAATTTAGCCTCGTACTGAAGTTGCTGTTAAATGAATTACTGTTAAATTGGTGGCCCTTAATTTATTTTCCTCAGAAGAATCATAATACTTTCTTGTTTGACATGTTGCTTGAGCACGTGTTGAACAAAGCGCACCTTAAGTAGGAAATATGAATGATAGATAAAAGATCTGTGCAGCGAGGCTAAGGCAGCCGCTGATTGGTTAATGACCTTAGCCAATGTCATGACCACGTGATCTACTGCAGAAGGAGCGATTCTTATGCCTTATCTGTTGGACTATATTTTCATATCTGGAGCTGTACCCATAAAGAGACTATCCGAACCAGTACGGGGAACTGTTTGTTTGTGCGCAAGCATACTTTGGAAGCGATGGCGTTGCGCGGTGGCAGTACGGTAGCGGAAGTGAGAAAAATTAACATGGCGGAAAGCTGGAAGCAAATCGTTAACGGTGATCGTCAAAGAATTGCAGTTGCACCCGTGTTATTAAGTAGAAAAGCTTAATTTTGCTTATAAGACAAAAATAATTTATAATTTATAAGATCAGATAAGCATCCATTTTGCCCCCGTTTCGCTCGCGAATTCATGACATTAGTTCCGGAAAATTTACAAAGATTACCGAATTAATTAATAAAATAAAATAATAAATTATGGAAATGTTATTAATTACTATATAGATTTATTTTACTGGATGGCAATTAGCTAATTTAATAATCTAGTTTTAAAAAATTAGTTTGTTTAGAAACTTGATAATCCATTCAATTGTCGTCTGCTGCTACTTCGTAGGAACTAGTTCTATTGCTTTCATGTAAAGTGAATTCGTGTGTGGAGGAAAGAAGCTCCGCCAAGCCCATTACTACACACACCGTTTTAACTATGTCGTAACAATGGAGTCTTTGCATGTACTCAATATTTAGCTTTAAGTGAGTACATATATCAGTTTTGTGTGAAACCGTGAGGTACAGGTTCGAATGGTTCCCTTGTCAGTATGGCCAGGAGTAAATGGCATCTGCTAATATGTTCTTGGTATGGCGAGTAACTAGAACAGCAGAATTACTATGTGCTCAATGAAGGATAAACTAGATATCCTAAATCGTTTGTACAATACAGAAAGTGCAATAAAACTTTCTGCAGAATTCGGAGTTTATATAGCGACCTTGTTCGGATTATCCCAGGTCTCTGGGGCTGTTTTCTTAAGCGAAACCGAATTTAATGACTATGCTGTACTTCTACATATATCTTTCCAAAGAGGCGGCAAACGACTTGTCTCCACGACTATCAATCCCACAGCAGGATCGATGCGTGCATGGTGCTGCTACCTTGTGATCTTACTGAAAGAAAGGTTGTTTTGTTCACTGCCTACTAGATTAAATATCTGGCAGTAGTTTTGTTGTTGTTATTTTATTCTAATTTCCATATCGCGTGTTTTTCTTCTGAAAGATTGCTAGGGAAAAATCTCAGTATCGGGCTTTATTGAATAGCCTATGTAATTAATTACAATGAGCTTACTAGAAATGTCCTTATGAGCTTCCTATCACACGTTACGGAATTCTGATGACTAATGAGCTGAATATATATAGCAATTGGTGATGACAATTGGTTATAAATTCAGCACATTGGTCATCACCGATCAGTTTTTTGAAATTGCATCTATGAGAGGTCCAATTTACAATGCATTAATGATGGAGAAAGAATAGGTGTTCACATTTTCGCAAATTGCCTGAAGCAGATATAATTTTTAACAATCCTCGTCTCTTTTTATTTTTTTTCTCTCTCCCTATTCTCTAGCACATGCAAAACAGGAAGTTTTGTTGGCTGAATACGATGCGTCTCACCGGATGCTTACGTCTACCTGATGCCGAACAATCTAAATTCAGCCATCACCTTTGAATCTTTATTTTCACTTCTCTCATCACGCATCAACTAGATATGCCTTACAATAAAGAACGCCTATTAAATGCGCTTTAAAATGCATAAAGCGCAAAAATAGCATGTTAAAGTCTTAACTATTAAACGTTTTTTATATAACTCACTAAGTGCAAATAGTTTATTAAAAAATGGAAAACGCAAATTGAGCAGGAAAACTGAATCAAAATTCCGGCAATTAAGTTTAATTCATTTCTTTTACATCTACTTATTCAATTATCACGTGACACTGAAGGGCCAGTTTGGACGCCCTTTTCCACCACTTCACCCGGTCAACCCCCATTTTTTTGCATTCTTAAGGACTCTGTAATTGTACTCCTGTTTAATTTGAATATTACCTATTTGGGGGCTAGTCATTAATTCAGGTGACGTCATTTTTTAATTTTCTCCTGCCATGCGAATAAATTGTATCCTCGGGAAAATATCGATTCGTGACTTACTCACGACCCCTCGGTGTCTTTCACCGTAGCAGTCCAGGGTCTCGGGTGGGACGGGCGTTGAACGCCCCTTCTTCCCCTTTCCCCAATGCCCCTTGACACACCTCCCTCCCAACCTCACTCACTCACTCACGATGTTGCTTGGTCTCTGGCTACCCTGTTTAAAGATTTTATCTTTAAAGATTTTATTATTTTCTTAAAAAATATTATCTATGTTCTTTCGCTTTTGTTTTTTTTATATATAATTTCTTTAATTTCCACAGGCGATTCCATGTATTTTATATTTTAATAAATTCTGTATCATAAAACCTGGAAATAAGTATAAATGTATTACATCACATTAAAAAATAGATGAATAATTTTAAAATTATGTAGCCATTTTCTTTGCTTATCATTAAAAAATGCCAGATGAATATTACAGGATGAACATAAAGTCTTTATCTGATAAAAAGAACTAAGAAAAAAAAAACGAAAAAACTATATCAAATAGATACTTACGGTTTTTTGTATAATGATCTCCATCTCAAAAAGTTTTTAAACTGCTGGTACGATAGGAGCCGAAGCATTATAGATGGCGCTAACATCGGTCATATTGAAAATGGCGTCTATGAGAGAGAAAGCTCAATGCTTTCTGAGTACCAATCATGGGTAATTTATCAACAGGACGGTTCCCCGCCACATTGGGCATTATCAGTTCGTGAATTCTCAATTCAACGTTTCCCAACTGATGGTTTGGAAGAGATGATCCTACAGCACGGCCCCCACATTCTCCAGACGTAACACTCTTAGAACTTTTCCTGTATGGCTATATTAAGGATAAAGTGTTTGCTACGCCGGTTCCCGATGTGAACACATTAAAGGCAAGAATAATGAATGCGATATTGACGGTAACAGAAGACATGCTGCGGAATACGTGGCGAAAAATCGATTATCGTCTAGATGTTCTCGAAAGGTGCACATGTTGTAGTGTACTAACGATGTGAAGAAAAACTTTTTGTGATGAAGACTATCATACAAAAAACTGTATGCATCTGATATAGTTCTTTTTTAGTTATTAATTTTCTTTATCAGGTAAACACTTTATGTTCACCATGATTTAGGCTTGTACAGTCAACTAAGGGAAATAATCCACACGAGTTTAATACTTAATATTACATTTCATGCTAATGTGTTGTTTTAATAGTTTTTTTAATTATAATTATTTAAATTTAATAATCTTAATAATGTTAACTCTAAATGTAATATTAAATTATTAAAAATAAATTAATATTGAAACGATAAAACTTAGAGTAAAATTCAAGTGTGGATTATTTCCCTTTGACGACTGTACTTAGCCTTTATAATAGTCAACTTCTAGAATAGTGCCAGAAACTGTGGACAATGTTTAACCACCAGAAATCCACACTTTTCATACTTATTCTTCATTATAAACAATTAAGTCTTTCTAAACGCACTTAAAACAGTAAACATTTTGATCACTTACGGGTTGTTTTAGTTCGTGAAGTTGTGGACCAAAATATGAACAAATAAGGAAACCACAAATCTGGTCAATCTGTACACAGTTTCAAGTTTTTGTTGTTAGGTGTATTGAAGATAATAAAAACATCAAATGAATCAAACGAAGAACTTTTGCTTT
Source organism: Rhysida immarginata (assembly GCA_023313115.1). NCBI lineage: Eukaryota > Metazoa > Arthropoda > Chilopoda > Scolopendromorpha > Scolopendridae > Rhysida > Rhysida immarginata. Next base: position 9,695,503 of record JAHWFO010057280.1, on the reverse strand, counting down.
CTGACATATTACATAGTTTATAATGATATAGCGGATGTGTACTAAACATACGGCAAAAATTTAAGGAGTGATTCTTTGGGTTATTTTAAGAATCTTTTGTCCTTTGATGATTTTCGGAATGCCGCTTTGTTTCGAAGATACAAAGCGATAAAGGGTTTTCGACAAAAACAATCTTTTATTACCTAATATTACATGTAAAGCTTCTTAATCGACAATAACTACTGAAAATGACTACTACCAGCTAAGATGCATGATTCCAATCTTCTCCCCATTGACTGTCGAATTCTCTCAAAAACACCAGGGTTGTTTCTTATTGCATTACACCCATCAAATATCCAATTTTTCAATTCTTCTACATTTTCTACTGGAGTAACATAACGAACGACTTCAGATATCCCCATAGAAAAAAATCCAAGGGATTTATTTCCGGGGATCGAGCAGGTCATATGATGTATAATATACCCCCTCCCCCCCAAAAAAAACCAAAAAAAAAACCAGTCGTTTTTAGTAATCAGAATGTTGTTAAAAGATATCAGTATTGTTTTTGTCGAAAAACCTTTATCGCCTGTATCTTCGAAAATCATCAAAGGACTAAAGATTCTTAAAATAACTCAAACAATCACCGCTTGAATTTTTGCCGTATTTTTAGTAAACACTCTGTATAGTAATCTAACGCATACTAATTTGTAACATTACTGTTAATTTTTTATACAAAATAACAACAATGAAGCCACCGGGAAAACTTACCATTTCAGAAACTTCTTTCAATTAGTTAACGGTTGATGTTTCGTTTGTTTTTACACAAGTATTTACTGTCATCCTAATTCAAATGTTAGTTTAATAATTCATCATTCAAATAAAATTTTCATTCTTCAGCCTTAAAAGCAAATTTTATCGGGAAATATTAATCGATTTTTCGCTAAAAGTGTTTGAATTATGCGCAGAAATTTTGGTTTTGCTTGAAACAGTTCTTCAAGTGATCGCAGTTCTCTGCTGTCTTTTTTTTTTTGACATTACCATTTAGCGGTTTCTATTCACAATGGGCAGGTTCTCAAGTATCATTAAAAAATGACTTGAGAATAATTTATAATTTAAAATTTTTTCTTGTTCTGTACTAAAAAATATTTTAAATACATCCAATTTGACTATTGAATAAGAGCAGTAATCGTTGCTTAATAATGGTGGTATTACGCATGCTTATTAACGATAATTCTACTGTAAATTCAGGTATTAAATCGATTGGAAACATGTCAAATGACGACTTTTACTCATAAAAAATAACGAAATTTGTCTTTAGAATGTTTATAATGCGTAATCGCCTGATGATTCGTTGAAAAGAAATAAATTACATTCAGTCACCACTTTAAAGACCCCATTGTTGCTGTGGTTTCAGTCCCCATTTTGGATATCTGCTAGAGCCTTTTACAAACCGTGTTCCTAAACTATAACTCTATAGACACAATTTCTTCTTGAAAGGTGATAATTTAAATTAAATTCGTAAATCACAAGCAGAAGGGTCTACAATTCGAAATAACCGAAAGAGCAATCTCTGCAAGTATTCGTTCGTAGCTTTTAGCGTCAGTGGAAGAAAACGCCTCAACTTCTATTCATTCCAATAGTTGAAGTATTGTTTACCCCCCTTACAACATCTCCACGCGGGTTTTGAATAGAATCCTTTGTAGAGGTTTGTATATTAAAACTCACGCAGATTAAGGCGGGGTCACAGGAGGCACGTGTCCAAGCCCCCTCTCCATATGAGGAACCACCGTATAACCGACTGCGGTCGGATTTCATCCACAACTGTGACAGGGCTAACTTCTAAGCAGGGCATCTTGATGCAAAGTTTACGTATCTCAGTAAGAATAAAAACAGGTCTCGTGAATATTATAAGTGCCTCGAATTTCCCGAAGGCTAAACCGGTCCTGCCAAAGGCTCATCTTTCCTGCTCTAATTCTTGTGACATTTTCTGGAAAGAGTTTTTGAAAATTTTTCATAACCAGAATTCAGAAGCCATTTAGCTTAAAGCTAAAATGTTTTATTGATGTGCAAGAGCTTAATCTTATAAAATTATAAATAAACTCCAAAATTGTTGTTTACGATATTTTTTTTCTTTCTTTTTTACTCTATGTCAGTGTTGTAATTTCAAATCAAGTCTGTTAAAAAATGACATCGAAATTTTTCATGAGGAGAAGCGTCCTTTTTTTTCAGGAGCGATCTCCCATCCATCTCATTGGATGCAGCAACGCCATCCATCTCTTACAGGGAAACTGAATGGAAACACTTCTTAGACTGCATTTCAAAATTAATTTTTAATGCATTCCTTGCCCCCCTATGTGCAAAGAAAGCTTTATGCACGTCCGCCGGATCTGCAGGATGTAAATCATTCAATGGAATTCGACGAAATTGATATTTGAGGGTTACATTTGTCGAAGCAGTTTCACATTCGTTTCTTGTGGAAAATAAATTATTTTTTTCGAGGAAGAAACAGATATTGGAGAATAATTTTCAGAAACGGGGGCTCTCTCGATTTTGATTAAATTTTCTGCATTTCTTTGGAATGTTTGAAGAAATCGAACATCATAATTTCTGAAGAATTTTGCCAACAGCATTTCATTTTTGGGCGAACTTCTCTAATAATGACAAAGAATATATGGGAAGAAGAGAGTCCCAATTATTGTATTGTTATTGCTCGGATAATGTTTTGAGATGGAAATTAATTCACAAATTATCAAAGAAAGCATAAAAGAAAATCAAGATTGAAAATACAACTACCCTTGACAGAAGAAAGGACGTGAATGACATCGTTTTTCTTTTCAGCAGACAAATTATCAAGACTCGAAAAGATTGCTTAAAAAATTTAACCTGACTGTGGCTTATAAATGTAATAACATCATTAGATAGATTGGTCCTTGTATTGCTGGAGAATTAATTTCTGAAATCTTATAACTCTGCTAATGATCATAGATCGAAATGCGCGTCACTCTTAATCTTTTTAAATAAATACACTGATTGCTTTCTGGTCTTTATCTATTTATTAGTAACATCAACAGAAGATTGATAGGAGATGTAAAATATTAACAGAAGTGGAGTGTATGGAACTGGTTCAGATTCGTGTGAAAAATAGGTATATACGTCAAGCAAAGAAAGAGTCCTATACCAGGATCCCAACATTTTTCATGCATAAACAAATGGCAATAACATTTCTAGTTTTGCTGGCCAAATTTTAAGAACTAAGCATTTAACAAAATTTCCTTCAAGATTCTACCTACGGCGAATCATCCAAAATTGCTAATTTCCATCATTAGAAATTGCTGATAAACCAGCCAGTGAGCATCTTAACTTTAAGGTCTGTTTCAAATTAATGCGGACACTTTAAATCTTGAGTTTTCAAAGGTTTAATTTCATCTGTTTTTTTGGTAACAATATTTTTTTTCTTTTAATGGACCGCCTTTTGTCATACTCTCAAAATGAGACGTCCTCAATTGACCAATGCCAAGGGTACACGCACAGAGCTGCTAATATCTAACTTCCAGGGTTTTCTGAGCTTTCCCAAAGAGTGGACCACGGATCACATGACGTGGAAAGACGAATGGATGGAGGTGCTGTTTACGAACGAAATAAAAGTTCAACTTGCTGGACCCGACGGGTTAAAATGTTACTGGCTTTATATTCGTAAAGAGAAAAGGTGTTATTCAACTATAGACTTTTCTCTCCCGTTTTACGAGTTTTATGCTTTTGTTTTCTTTATGCAAAGAGTGGATTTCTTCTAAATCGGTGATGCTCTGCAACTTTGTAATTGGAACTATTTTCTCTATCTAACATGGTTCAAAAGTCAGTTTTCGTAACTTCTCAGCGCTTCTCAGCTCATGGGCGCTGAGAAAAGTACCGTGTGACTTTTTCCTGTTCCCCAAAGTCAAATGACCACTTTCCTGAAGACGTTTTGAGTGTATTGAAACCATAAAACAAAATTCGCAGAAGGTGCTGAAAGCCATTCCGGAAAATGCCTTTAAGAAGTGTTTATGCATCAACATAAGAATATCTTTATTCAATGGTTACAGAATTCCTTAAATATACAGAAATGAAAACAAACAAATAATAAGCAAAATTCAAAATACAGGCGTTTCTCATTAAAGCCGACAGTTCCATTTTCTGAGAAATTTACTAATGATTTCAGCTCAGCTCTGAGAATTGCTGTGAGAGAGCGACCTTACTTGTCATATCAGTTGAGCAATTTTTTTGCTGAATAATAAAAATACCTACAGGAAAGACATTAAGCGACTTCGAAAAGGGCCAAATCGTTACCGTAACTGCTAAAGGAAAACTGTGCGACAAATTGCTGCATTTTTGAAGAGGGAAAAATTAGCAATTGCTCAATAGTTGACCAGGAAAAATGTCGAATACCCTAAAAAAAGCTCCAGGACCCAAACCAAAGCTCAACGGACGTGGCCATCGCCTCAGTAGATCTCAGTACAGGCCTTGAAGCGTGAACTCGGCTTCTGTGCAGTTCGACAACTGCGGGGCGTTTTCTTGCGCACCCAACATACACTGTCTACCAAAAAGTAATCGGACACTTTCGATTTTAGATGTTTTGCCGAATATCTAGAAAAAAACTTGACGAATTATCCTTAAACTTCAGGGGTGTAAATAGCATGTTACATCTCATAAATTTCAGCGAAGGTTTTGTCCCGAAGCCAAATAGGGGACCAGCAACAAAATGAACCATAAAAATAATGTTTGGG
>JAHWFO010057280.1:9612928-9689188 GCA_023313115.1 Rhysida immarginata | reverse complement strand
CCCCCCCCCCCCCCCCCCAAGATAACGTCCTGGCTACGGCCCTGTGGATGATGCTATTTGCGTCAATGGGAACTTCATTCTCAAGATTTAGTGTGTCCGCATTAATTTGAAATAGGCCTTATGGATATTACTGAGTGATCAGATTTCTTTAAATAACTACACCGATTCCTATCACTGTTCTCATATTTAAATAAATAATTTTGTGGAAAAAGTGCTTTCTTTTTTTTTACCACCTCGTTTTGAAGAGCATAATTCGTTCTTTGTTCTTGCAGGAAGCACAAATCTGGTGATTAAACGGGTGCCAGTTCGCGATGTAAATATTGCTGCATGGCCAACTGACTACGTAGGGATTTTGTTTTGTCTTGTAATCTGCTAGAGGTAGGTAGCCCCTAGAGTCAGTCGTGAAATCATGCACTTGGCTCGAATTTGATGCCTCGCTTAGCATGGCGCCGTAGGCTGTTGCCTGAATTTGGCTAATGGATGCTCTTGCCCTCGTCAGCTGCTAGGGAGCGATCGCGGCTGAGCTCACTAATCGTGCTCTACGAAAATGCATTTTTAACATAGTAAACATAGTTCGAAGTTCCCTCGCGGCACCTGCGCGTTCAAGAAATTTTTTTGAAGATTTGCGAGGTACAGAAGGGAAGTAAAATCCTGAATTCTGGGCACTGATAAGCTAATGCTTTTATTGCATTTTAAAAACTCTGCATGTATTTTAGGTCTGTATGCAGGAATATTTTTGAGCTGCACAAAATTTCCAATAGATAAACTGTCATAAAATTAAGTAAGAAAGGGCGTAATTTATGAAATATATTAATTCAGAAAATATATTAACTGTATAATAAATGATAAGTGCTGCAAGTTTGCCTATGACGAAATTTATAATTAATGCGGAAAAATTTATTATATTTTCATAATTTGCCTCTCAGTTGGGATTCTCTCTCCCCCTTCTAATCAATATTGATATTACATTCTTTGTTAAACGCCATTATCATCGAAATTCTGACATGTCAGTCCCCTTTTGTTTTATCTTGATAGGAAAAAGATTAATAATAATAGTTTATATGCCCCCCCCCCCACCCACCATTTCTATGTCATTTTTATTTGTCTTCACAACAATCAGCAATAGAAATTAAACACTGGCGTGCGCAGAAAGCCTTCAAAGACAACGAGCAAGCGAGGAAGAAGACCCTGAAGGGGGGAAAGCTGGCTATGCTAATGGAAGGGTGTAAGGGAGAGAGAGGGAGGGAGGGGATCGCTTTGGGCCTAGGCTTACCTCTCCACCGAGTGTAGTAGGGGATGAGCATGTAGAGAAGCGTGAGACACGTGACCGACAGGAGCGCCACGAGCAGCAGCAGGATCTTCTCGCGCGAGGAACGCACCCTAGAGACGCCCTGCGAATGCACCAGTTGCACACGCACCGTGCCCCCGGGGTCTGGAAGCCCCTTTTCGGCGTCCGTCGTCGTCGTCGTCAGGGCAAGGGGGTTGTTGTGAACGTTTGAAGGCCTGCCGTTCGTCATGGTTGTCGTCGGATCGAGGGAGTTTCCAGGTTCACGGTCATCCTTGAGGGGAGCAACAGTCAGGTCACCGTTGGGTTGGAGAGCGGTCGACGAATTTACGGGCTCCATAGGGCAAGTGGCCGGTGGCGGCGTCGGCGGCGGCGGCGTCCGAAGGGAACGACGACGATCGTTGTGGTTGTTGACGGTGGCGGTAGTGACATCGGCGGCATGCGAGCCGCTCACTCGGGTCCATTTAAGCCGTCATTTTACTCGCTCTTGGTGCTCCACTCCTGTGCTCCTGTGTTGTTCTTGCTGTTGTTGTTCTTCTTCGTTGGATGCCGGTTTCTCCTCTGCTCTAACCAAAGACGGTCACAATCTAGAAAAGAAAAAATGGTTTTTTGTTTTCACTTTCAGGAAACTAACGTTAATTTGTTGTAAAATATATTTTTTACACAATTTTATTATTATTATTATTATTATTTTTATTATTATTATTATCATCAACTCAAAATTCATACGAGGCACAAAATCGAAGACAAACGCCACCTTAAATTCGAAGTTTGTTTTTTAATTTACAAATTTATTGCATTCATAATAGAGAATTTCTATTCAGGAAAAAATATAAATATCTGGAATTTTTTTTTCATTAGTAGATTTTTTTTTTTTTATTTATTTATTATTTTTTGTCGTCAAATCCTTCCAGGAAATAATTTCTCAAAAAAAAAAAAAAATTAAATGATAACAATAACAGTTTTGAAAATTGAATTCGAGAAAATTTTATAATGATGAGATGTTTACTAACTTCAACCAAAATTTTAAACCAACAAAAATAATTACATTTTGTTTTAAAGTTCTAAATTTTAAATTGGTTTTCTATGTAAAATTGAATTTTATTGTTTGTAATAAAACATGTCAATGATTTATAGTTTATTTATTAAAATTTTGGTTGGAGTTGGTAAACACCTTATCTTATTACTCAGTTATACACCTCAGCCTAAGCTTATTATTTGATTTCTCGGTTAAAATTTGAAGAAGAAAAAAAAAAACAAGTGATAAAAAAAATCACTAAACATTTTTATACTCTCAGTGCTGCCATTGAACTATACAGGGTGTAACAAAAATAGATCGCTAGCTTTATTATAAAACAAGGGAAAAGTTTATACAAGTTTATAACGAACTCGAAAGGACCAAGAATTCAATTCGTTATAAAGAGAAATTGTAATAAGGAGGTGGAAAAACAATTGAAGAAAATACAAAATTAACAACAAAAATATTAATTAAATAAAATCGGTTATATAGATTGATGGAATGTTTTTGCACTTAATAAGTTGTCAATGTTTACAAAAACTTTAAAACATCCACAGGAATGTGACTTTTTCCGTGTTTACTTCTGATCATCGATCGCACTCAGCATTAACAAAATTAAAACTGTTTGTTTAGAAAACCAACTTTATTATTAATGTATGAAAATCTCGGTTAAGTTAATAAAAACTAAGAATTACTGCGCAGTACATGGTTACATTTCACTTGCCGAAATGTAAACTCGCGCCAAATTCACGTACGAAAACGAGATTTCAGGGGCAAAAATTCGAAAATACATGTACAGCTATAAGAGTACCGTATCGTGTTTTAAAATTATCAACTTCAGTTCGCTATATGAAGGTGTTAGGAAGTTAAAATAGAATTTTTTTCTTTGATATAAAGAGAACTTCGTAGTAAATGGGTCTATGTGTCGCCAACCAAACTTTAAAAAGAATTCGTTCTGAGAAAATTTCGTTATAAAGAGGTTCGTTATAAGGGGTTTTGATCTGCCCTAAAATGATTCGTTGCTGAGTTTTAGTAAACTAATATCTACATGTTTACTTAGCTCGCTAGATTAACAATTGTTTATCTTCATTCAGGTTAAATGAGTAACATTGAGCACGCGAGGAATCAATAGATACAATCAAAACAAATATTCAAATAAACTCCACGAGCCTATAAACATATATGCACCATAGCCTACAAATGTTGGGAGGCTATGCTGGTACATAGCGGAGCGCGTCACACTGTACATAGGCCAAAAATTCCTAGTGTGCCCCTAATTAAAAAGCATCTGTCTTCCGCTCTCTGTTGAAAACCCTCAATATCATGAACATGAGTGGAATAAACAATAGGTTTTAGATGTCCCCATGCATAAAATTCCATAGGGTTGAGATCGAGAGGTCTAGCAGGCCATGTTATACGTATTTGAAGTAAACGTTTTTATAGTCTATATAATAATGAGATTAGACTTCGGAAAGCGTAAATAACACAGGCCAACAAAAAGTAATGCTTTTTATGCTTTTTTGTGTGCTGAATTCGTATCTGACCTGCACAAGTTATTTTTCTATCATCCACAGATTTCTTGTTTTTCATTGAAACATTTTAAATTATTCAGAGTTTGGGGCCTGTTAAATTTCCTTGTGGCCCAAAAATATGGATACTTTAACATTGCAGGCGCTTCTCTTCATGCCTATTGCTTTAACATTGCAGTCTCTATGTGCATAACTTGGAAACGTGACCTGATAGAAAAAATCTAATTGCAGATTCGGATTCGGCACATTAAAAAATACAAGAACAAAGCAAAATCATTTAAAAAGGTTTTCTCATCGTTAGCCTGTGTAATTGTCTAACATTTTCCCTTTTAATAAGTCGATGCAAATGAGAAAAAGAATTCATTTTAAAAAGCTAATTTTGTAAATTTGAAATTTTTGCATTTTGTTCATATCTACAGCAATTTCACTTCAATCACACTTTTAGCACATTGTAATCCCTGTAATTTGTTTCAATTACAAAATAAAATTTATATATGGCCTCTTCAATGAAAATTCTTAATGACTTTTCCCTTCACTCAATTATCTTTCATTGCCAATTTGTTATTTAAAAAGAAAAAGAAAAAAAAAAAAAACTCTTAGGGGAATCTTATCAAGGGTAAACGAATTTTTTATCTCTTATTATTTAGATTAAATCAAATTATTTAAGCAGAACCAGATGCAACGTAGAAATATTTTAATAGATGCACTCGAAATAAAATTGAAAATGCAAATTCTGATGAGAAACCACCCTATAAATAAATCCTCCAGAGAAATTTGTTGCAAGAATTTCAATGTTGCTTTAAAAATATCCATGAAAATTTTTTAAATTTCCCTCTTCCCCCATTAAATTGCTTTGGAATCCGCTAAATTTAACATGGGAAATTGGCAACACAAGTGGTCGGATCCATTCTTTCTTTTACATACCTAAAAGATGAAATTTTATTAAGCTTCCTTATTTTCAAAGGGGGGAAAATGAGAAGAGAAAAAGATTGGAGAAGTTTGTAACCTAACCAGAACGTTTTATTTGCCATTAAGTATTTTATATTTGATTTTTAATTTAATATTTTTATATTCCTTTTTAAACTAAATGCAACATTTTCTTCAAATGTTTTGCATTGCATCCAACGTTAATAGCATTCTGGGTCTTATAAACAATTTTTTTTTCCTGAGCTCCATTCTTTTCAACTGTCTTAATAAATCCAAGCGGATGCCACAGTGAAAGGATGGGAGAGAGAATAAGAAAAGACCGTGTCAGTGAAATGAGTACAATGTCCATCACTCGTATACAATAGAAGACGAACGGTCGATTCTCTCCATCTCATTTGCAGTTTCACCGGAGGATCAATGGATGGCGCTGGCGGATGGAAAGAAAGCCTTTAATGCCTAATACAGGTAGCGCGCTGGGGATGTGAGGGGGAAATTATAAAAGGAGGGGGAAATTCAAGATTAATTTTTATTTTTTAGAAGCTATTCATTATATTTCAGAGTATTTACATCTATCAAACGATGTTTGCTTTTCTTTCTTATTTTTATTTTTTATTTTTTGCCCTCTTAATTGATATACGACTTTTCATATCTTTGTCATAGTCGCAATTTGCATGGGCAATAAAACGACAAAAGCCAATCGATATGACGTAACGTTTTAATTGCATTCCATAAAAGATTAAAGTAAATAAAAACAAACGCCGGAAGGGGCCACGAAATGATAATAATTAGCGGAGAGACATCGTCATTTTATATCATTTTTCATAGATCCATTTTGCTCCAATAGATACTTTGCGTGCCGCATTCGTTCGTGAAATTTGGTGTTTATTCATCGCAAAATATTAAAAAATATTTACTTTACGCGGCAAAGTTTGGCTGCCGAGCTGGAAAAGGGAATTCATCGGATATCGATTGTCTGGAATAGAAGAAATGGAAGATATAATATTTAAAAAGTACTTTTCCCCTCCCTTTTTCGAATCCTGTCGTCCTTATCCTGACACGGCGCATAACGTATGAACCCAGAAAATATTATTCTTTTATATGGGTTCCTTTAATGGCTTCCTTATCGTAATAAGTTTTTAGCTAATCGATAAAAGAGAATCTCATTTCATTCGCTTCCTATTTTGGTACGTTTTCTTGAGCAGTTATATTCCCAACTTGAACTGCAGTTACATTAAACCTTAATGTCTGCTAGTTTAATATTCATTAAGGAGATGGGGAAGCAGCAGAATTGAGAGATTATTTTGAAAATATTTTATGAATTTGAATTAAATAATATCCAAAAGTCTTCCAATTTTAATACATATTCTCGAGAGTGCATATCTAAACATGGAGTCAATTCTGGATTTCATTTCTTGAATCAAGACAATAACTTTTTTGTTTGTGGGTTATTTTTTTTTGTTTTGTTTTGTTCTTTTTTCCTTCAGGGAAAGGGAACGAATCTTCGTTTGCGCATTTACCTTATTAAAATTTATGCTTTGCAGTTTTGTTCGGTGGGAATTAAGAGAAATGATGGGCGCGAAATGCTTCGGGAATTAATGAATCCAATCGGTTGACATCAGACGGGCGCCTATAGGTGTAAGGAAGGCGCCGAATCCGCGGGAAATCACTTTAACGAACAAGAATTGTTCTCACTGATTAAACTTGTAGATTCATCCTCTCCTTATTTTCGTTTAGTAGGTTCGTTTCTTTTTCTTCTATTTTCTTCTCCTGCCTTCCCCAAATTGTCTTATTATTCTTTTCGAACCCCATAAACGCGAGATAAAATTAGGAGGGCGCCTTCCTTTCTGGCCTCTAAATTATTTATTACGCACTAGCCTAATAGCAATTTTGAAGGAAGACACATTGGCAAACCAAAAAATTTTCCTCTAAAAGTTAATGTGAACAGGAGGAGCTGAGACCTGAATTGGCATTACCACTGAATTTTTATAGCTATTAGCTTTTTATTAAGGTTTTTCTAAATATTTTTCTCCTTATATCCCCCCAATTGATAAAAAATTGATTTTCGCAAATCATTCGGACGTGATAGAGTCATGTGCTATTTTTATTTCATCTTGGGTTCATTTACTGTAATTTTATTTTCCCTCCTTTCTGCGTGGAAATGGGGTTCCAGAAGAATGAAGGAGAGCAGCGCACTCTGGTGTCGAATCTGCTGAAATTCACTCTCATCACCACCATCACCACCACCACCATCATCATCATCATCAATATGTAGATTTAGAATTGATATTCATCGTAAAGCTGGAAACATAATTTTTAAGCAGTACTCCTGGTAAGATTTTGAATAAGGAAAGGAAAAGAAGAGAGCCTTGTAATAGAGGATCAACGGGGGGAAAGAGGAAGAGATGAAATTGAGTTGGGAGACAAAGAAAGGGAGTCCTGCTGCTGTGCTGCTGACAAACGGTTACTATGGGAATCGGCAGGAGAAAAACAGAATGAGAATAATGGTACGACTGAGACTCGTGGATGTATTTTCAAACTCTGCGATTCGCGCCAACGAGCACACGTGTTTTGAGAAAAGGGAACGGATAATATAATGGAAGAAAAATATTTATGTAAATATAAATAAAAAGTTTCTTTTTTTTTATTTTATTTTAATCGATAAACGTCCAGTATCGAAGGGACGGGCGCTCTCTGCACCTGATGGTTCCCAAAACTACATCGAGGGCGTTCTAATTCATATTGATCGGAGAGTGAGTCCTTTGTGCTTTACACAAATAGGGGGCTTCCCACCGTCCATCCCTTCGCCCCCTTCATCCATATCACACACGGTTGGTTTCGACAGCCATTTCCCCCTATGTTTCCACTGGCGCAAGATAATTCCAATAGCATCTCCATATTCGATTCCAAATTTCTTCTCCCAGTAGAGTAGGCTAAAATTCCCTCATAAGCGCAACCTTAAGAATTTTTCTCTATTAAAAGAAAATAAACCCCAAAGCGTAAAATGCTTTTGATTTAAATTTCAAACAGATATTTTTTAAAAAAATAAAAAAATCGATGATAACACTGAACTTGCTTTGAAGCGATGAAAGATGAACAGGAAGACTGGAGTACTTCATCAATGATGTTTATTGATAGCGTGGAGTGGCTGTTTATTTTAGTTTTAGTCCATTTATAAGTATTAAGACCATCAGCTTTACGGGAAAGTATTCGTATCGTTAAAATCTTTTTACATTCTTTATAGCTCTTTACCTCTTAAAGTTAAAATAGTAGTAGTATATCGTTTTTTCTCTAATGAACTACGATTTAGAGAAAGTCTAAATTTAAAAATTCTCAAAATTATTCCTTAAAAGCTCAAGTTGATATTTTTCGTTATTTGCATATTTCAAATAGCAAAGAGCAGCGTTGTTAACACCTATCACAAACGTTATTGCAATTTTGGGAGGGAAAGCCTCTTGACAACTCTCTGATCCTCTGATCTTATTACCTTTTTCACCAAAAAAACAAATTAAAAATCTCTTTTGGATTTCATCAGTATTTTTGAATAGGTTATAAGCTTACAAGGAAACATTACATAGTTTCATTTCTTTGATGAAATTTTGTGTATGTTTGGTTTATGATGCACAAAAGAGAAATTTTCCAAAATGTGTATTGTTGAAGAGATGAAATTCAAAGTTTTTATTGTCGGTCTTTCACATGCAGTTTTATTTATATTTCGACAAAACGTAACTTTTTAAATGCACCTAATGTTTTATTAATATTTTTATTGTTCTTTTCTGTATGAAATCATAAAAAATAACAAAAACTATGGCAATAAAATGTTTGATTCCTCTCATGTAAAAAAATAAATCCTTATATAAGCCCCAAAATATCCACTTTTAAAAACAATACCTCTCAATATCTCTTCAACAATACACATTTTGGAAAATCTCTTTGTATTGAATTACGTGCATCATAAGCTTCATCAAAATCCCTTTGTACAATTATGTAATATTTCCTTCTTAGTCAAATTTTGCATTTTCTTTCCTGGTTTTTAGTTATCTGTTGTATCCTAGTTACAATATTTTTTAGCTTATTTGTAGCCTGCACGCTATTCTGATATCTCTTTAACAGAAATGATTTTATCTAATATTCCAGTTTCTCGAACTATGTCTAACCTACAAATAAACATATAAAATGCTTTAAAAGACGGTATTTTAAAGAGATAGATATACCTCTGTAAAATTTGCTTGATGAGTATTTTAAACTGTGCTCTTTGAATGCCAAAAGTATCATACCACTCAAAAGTTAAATGATGTCTCTTCGCAGACTATTTAGAATCATAGATTTTGCCTCATGTAATGTTATAGCTGGTATTGTTTCAGTAGACAATTTTTTCGTATCTGTTGGAGAATTTTCCCTCGTCGTTAGCATTTGTTTTGCATCTAGTACATCTAAAGGTAAAAAAGCTGAGAAGCCGACAATTAAATTAGCAAATCAAATTAACGGAGAATAAATTTAAGAAGGGCACCTAATTTAAGCCTGCTACATTATGTACCTTGGGCGCCAGATACTTTATGACCAGACTTCTTCGTTTGGAAATATGTCCAATATCCTGCATCAGATTACTCTGAGTTTTTTGTAGCTTCTTAACGACTCCAATAAAGATGTCACCGTACAGTTAAAGTATATCAGCACTGGAAGAAAGTATTCATTTGACGTAAATAAATGATTACGGCAGTCATCGATTTTTTTTCTTCCTTTTTTATATTTTTGTACCTCTGGTCGATGGACTCCATCCTTCTGTGCTGTTCAATATCCTTATCTGCATCTGATGTGACATTTTTATCGAAGAAAATCGGTTTTCCCTCTCTTCCCTTGAGGAACATTATTAAATTTTATGGGTTTCCCTCTTAGTTTCTCTCGTAGCTTTATTTTTTAAATAACAGTTTATTAAATTTATGTAAAAGCGGTTGTGCTTCTTACAAGAAGGTGAGACATCACTGTAATTACATGGTGTAATAAAGATAGATAATCATTTAGGTGAACAATAATGTTTACAATGTCGTCCCAATTTGCAAGTATGTGAAATTTATAGGGAATCAAATGGAATCGCTAGGCAACTGTGTCTACATGTTTCTGGTTTAAAATAAAATAATAATAAAAAATCTTAACAGAAAAGGAAGGAAAACTCACAGTTTTCATAAGGGGCTCTATTGATTGGAGTAAAAGACTGTTCTTTATGTGCTTCGCCGGCGAAGGCTGTTTAAATTCCCCGGTGATGGTCTCCTGTTAATTGCAATAAATAACTAGCGGCTTCGTTGCAGTTTCTGTACTTCGCGATAAGGGTGTGGGGATCATTATTTTATCATTATATCTTCGTATAAATTATGCATATGCAAAAGAAAGAAAAAATTCTATAAACCAAAAAAAAAATTCTATATTTTCTAACATTGAACACTTTATTACAGGGAATTAAATTTTATACCCGGAATTTCGAATTTGAACCCAAGTAAAATGCTGGATAGGCTCTTAAGTAGATTGCTACTTGGAAAGTGTCCTAAGTCGAATTGTTCGATGAGGAACCAAATAAACTGTTTTCGTCCACTGGGTTGTGCCTTTAGACAAAAGCTATTGGGCACTTTGCCCGTTTACTGAAAGCGATTTAATTTGATCGTTCGTTTAGCAAACCAGAAATTGGAAAAGAAAACGAGTACCTTATGAAGTTATATTCGTTTGAATAGATTCATTTGCGAGTTAACACGCGTCGAGTAAGAAAGAGAACTTTAGTCTGTTACCTGTGATTTAATAGATCAGTCAGTTTCTACTAGTATAAACGCAAAAATGCGTAACATTTGAAATGGCCAAATGCGTAACATTCTGAAACGATCTGATGTCTTCTAAAATAAAAGTAAAGGGAAAAAAAATCAAAAATGCTCTTGCAGAATCAAGGAGAAGGGATGCATTTGAAATTGTAAATATAAAAAAAGACCAATAACACGCATTTCTAAAGCCAAATTGCCTGCATGATTTGTTTATGAGAATAATTTCAACTTCCATAAAATCAATTATTTTCCAGTTTTCATTTGTAGAATATACGTCAAAATACTTTGTATTTATTTGTAAAAACAAGCTCGTTATATTCGTTGTTAATGGATAACAATTTCCTTATTAACTTTGTCACCAGATTTTTATCTAAGCTGATAAGCAACGCACTTTGTTACATGCAAACTCGCAATTACCCTATTTCACGGCTAAAAGGGCTCTATAATCAAGTAGAGCAAGGATCTCTAGTGCATTGCACGGTTGAAAAACAGCATCAACTACAAGAGACAATGGATTTCGTTATCAAGACGCACTGCTGCATAAGCCGCATCTCCCTCTTTTCCAAAGACTAAAAGGGTTCATTAAGTACATTTAAAATTTGTAGAGACTTAAATATAAATAAATATAGAGGCATATTAGTTTAGAAATAAGATAACAACCATAATTATTATTTGCTACATGTAAAACTTCAGAAGATTCATTGGTTTTTACTAAGTCTTAGGAAGGAGGTTTTTTGCCAAAGGAAAATGCGTTTCCTTAGAAGTTGATAAAACTATCCTTAAGGGGCAGAATTGGATTTCTCTTTTTTTGCACTCAGTTTTTAAAGTATTTTGAAATGGTTCTCCTCACCTCTATCGCCGGAGAAGTAATTTATTCATTTCGATGACGTCGACGCGCCGACTAAATTTTCTCTCTGAGTGCGTTAACCCGTCAATTTACCATTCCTTCTCTGTCAGCATTTGCGTGAACTTAAAATCTGTAAATTGGGTTTTTAAATTTAAATTAAGCACGTTATATACTGTATATTCTGTAAAAATAAACAGATGGTCCTGAAACAGAATGAGCTATTTTTTTAATAATCATAAAAATACAAGCTTTAAGTAAAATTGTCAAACTGGATAAAGGAAGGGAATCTTTATTTAGACGCCTTCTCTAGTCAAGGTGCATAAGAATGATGAACAATCGTCATGATTGAATCGTCATCCGAATCTAATTTTTCTTTAAAAAAAAAAAAAAAAAAAAAAAGAGATTAATAGTTCCCCGCGGGAACTGCTTAATAAAAATTTATGAAAAAATAAAAAATATAAGAAACGGGTATTAATCGATTGAATAGAAGTATTTTTGTTCCCTGTTCCTTCATACTGCGACGAACGGGAGGAATCGTAGTCGTTATTAGAGTATTGAAGTATTGATCATCATCTGAGAGAAGTCGAATAGCCTCCTGCACATACATACACATACCCGCGCACACACACACACACACACACACACATACACACACACACACACACACACACACACACACACAGAAGCACAAAGGCAGGCAGGCAGGGGGACAGGTAACGCCCTCTGACGGATGGTCTCTTCTCTCCCGAGGAGAAAGGATGAAACAAGAGGCGGGAGAGGAAATATGAAAGGGGGGAGGGAAAGGGACCGTCACTAATGGGAACCTAATGGAAGTTCTCAGAACATCGTCTGCGCTCAAAATGGCCATTTCTCGAAAGAAGAACAAGGAGAACTCTGTCAAGAATTGCGGTAGTAAAGCAGAGCAACGGGAGGAGGAGTAGGAGGATTAGGATTCATTTGCAATGACTTACCACTTCATCCACATACTAATCCTCATTGATTCGCTGTCGATATTGCCGTGTTGTCTATCGGAAATGGGATAATGAAACGGAGCGAAATCTGAATAAAGGCGTGAATTTTGGTTTTATTACGGTTTGCTCCACGAAGAGGAATTTACAGCGTCGTTAAAGAATATGTGAATGAAGGAAGAGGAAAGAGGTTTTTTTTTCTTTTTTTTTTATTTTTATTTTTATTTTTTTTTTCTTTTTAATTTGGTATTATAAAAAATTGTCGGTTCCATAATTTCTTCTTTTATATTCGCGACAGAGAGACGAGAATTCTATTGACCTTGAGTTGCACGATAATTTCGCTCGACATTTAAACAGCCCCTTTAGGTGTGTCATCATCCATTGGTCGAAACGCATGCATTCTTAATTCCCTCCTGGGATCATAGACAATGAGGAGAGGGTTGCCGCCTACTGTGTTTATTTCTGTAAATAGCCTTGTTTTTGAGTGTATTTTAAAATCAACTTTCAGATTGGATTGTTCAGTTAGATTGAACTATCTTAATTGCTGTGATTACAGGGAAAGAGTGCTTAATGAAAAATAGGAGCTGCCTCCGTAATACTAAAAATTTTAAATTATTGGGAACAAGTATACTCTTAAAACTTTAGATACATTTTTAGAATAAATTAAAAACGAAGGCCAATAGCCAGTCTCCACAGGGTGGGAAGACTCGCAATTTGGCCATGTCCTTTAAGGGGTGTCGCCAGTCATCTGTTGAAATGTTTGTTAAAACTCTTTATTGCGCATCTGGCAAACAGATTCAAAGGACCCAAGTTTGAAGGAAAGATGTTGTTTTCCATGAATCGAACCCAAGACATTTAGATCAGGGAGGAGGGAAGGGAACCCCCTTCCCTCCTCCCTGATTTAGATATAATCTCAAGTAGTCCATCCATGCAGATCTTTGTTTTGTTTGTAATAAACTTAAAAAATTTTACTTCTCAACTATCTACTTTCTCCTTTAAGTGAAACGAAATTTTCTTTCCGTTTCGAAATAGTTTTGTTGCAATAACAAAGAGAAAAGCCGCTTGAAACGTCAGAAGTTTTTCAGAGTCGTTGTTGCTTCCACATATTAAAACGCAGGTTGTGTAGATGGTTAGCTTCAACGACCCTTTCAATTACTGCGGTCAGAAGGTTACATAGAGTCGCTGGACAATGGAATGTGAAATAGTTTGCCTCCGTGTTAGGTGTCCTTTAACGCTTAGGCGATTGCAAAAGTGGATGACGACAATGGCTTCTTCTACCGAAGAGATAATGTTCTTGTTGGCGTCCAAGACATAATGTTCGTGCTCCTCCACAGGGAATCGAACCTGCGATTTTAAAGAGCATCCACAATTACGACAACTCCACGGAGGTGAACTGAAAATGAGTATTTAGCAATCGCGATAAAAAACTGACAAGACCATTTCATTGTCGCGTGATTAAAAAATAAAGCTTTTTATACTTTTGAAAGATATTACAAGAATTGAATATTTTGTCAATTTTTGTAAGAGGCAAAATTTTAGCAACTATACGAAGTCGTTGATCTATATACATGTTTCGTTATAGCTTTGATAATCATTGAACAAATTAATTACGATTTGATCCCCTAAAGGACTTAATCGATTTGTTAAATTAAATATTCTGGATTCAAATCAAATTCAGAATTTAGAACAGACGAATTTAAAAGCTGGATTTATGGATTGATTCTTTTATTGTGGAATTTCATACGATGTTTAGAGTTAGATTTTATACCAAAATAAATGTTGATCGCTTAAAAGAAATTGTGAGCACGTTTCTTTTGCAAGAACGTTTGAGAAATACTTTATCAACCGGTGGCAAATCTGTTCCAGTCCGCAATACGCTCGGGTAATTTTTTTCTTATTTGTGTCCACATAAATCCATAAAATCTCTCGAAAGAGCGCGAACATCATACCCACTCGTTCTTTTTTGAGCTCATAAACGGTAATAAAACTTTTCGGAAGTTTCTTCTTGAATTTTATTAAAGAAGTCTTCTTATTTTTCACCAATGATAACGATTTTATTTAGTTCCATTGAAAAACAATAAAATTTTTAATGAAGTATTTCAGACCGTGTAGCGTCAAATAAATTTTCCTTCTTGTAAATTTTCTTTGTCAAGATCGAATGTTCTGAACCCTGATTCTCGAATGTTCAATCGCATCGAGGAAATCGAACAGTCTCCAGAGCAAATCGCCAAGAGAAATTGATTTCTGGAGGAAACGCATTACCATGGTTTCAGTTTCTCCGGCGATAAGACTGCACGGTAATTGAATTGGCCAAGTTTATTCATTTGTTATAATTAAAGGAAGCTTCGCCTTCATAAAAGTTCATTAAATTATTATTATTAGATTCTACTTTGGTAAAAAGGTTAATGATTAACAATTTAATTTGAAATATAGTGTGAAGAATTGACGACGAAAGCCTTGTAATAAAAACCACCTAAAAAGAATTTTGCTGTGTTTGTAAATATGAGCTTTTGTTCTTTACCCTTATAGAAAACCGTTTAGAATACATAATCTTCATTAAGACGATGTTGGTCAGTGTTTGGTTACTGTATACTTTCCAAAAAAATGCCATATAATATGCGGAAATATATCAACAAATACATGATTACCAACTACTATCCATTAATTGGTTGATAGATTTGCATTCTTTCGTCCAACCTTTATTAAGTTCCTTATGATGTTAATAAAAAGTAAAAGATATTTTTTTAATATGAAATTTCTTGTGAACTAGACGTTAAACATGAAAACCCCCCCTTTTTTTCCCTTTTTCTATTGAATTTTCTATTGAATTATGTATGCAGTTATGTGTTAGCCAGCAGAATCCAAAATGGTCCTGCTTTGCAGGAGATAAACACACATAGGAAAAAGTATTTTATAATGAACGCTCTTTGTGTTGCTCTTTATGCATCTCACATTTAAAGCAAGTGTTCCGAGAGGTAGGTCATTCGCAGATCCAGCATATTGAACTCTATACCTAAGGGGCCTTGCGCGTTAAATATTCTAATACTACATCAGAATTCTTATAAAGTCAGTATTCTTTTGGGTCCCATGGCTTCTAATGCTGGCCCAGATTATCAGTAGCATTTTATTTAAAAATAAAAAGAAATTCCGCGTAATCTTTCCCTTTGTTTCCATTATAGACGCTTCTGCCATCTAGTGACAAAACAGAGCTCACCAGAAGTATTGTGAGTGAGAATATTTATTATGAATTTTTTTTTAATATATTAAGTTGTTTTTTTTTATTTTTAATTAAAATATTTAGAGTTTAAGATATCTCCTTGGGAGTGTGTAATTTAAAAGTTAAATCAAAAGTAATTAGAAGCACAACAGATTTTTATGAATAAATAAAATGAACATAAACCGCATTGGCCTATTAGAAGCAGAATACATTTGCCAATATGGTTTTAATGTACGTAATTATAATGCAATTATTAAGTCATAATTAATTAAGTTTGTGTTTTGATCAAAATTAAAAACCCTTGAAAACATTTCTCCGAAAGAGATTTCATATGAATAAGGAAAAATGCAACGACAAAAGCATTTATTAACTTTTATGTTCTCTTTAGCGAAACCAATTTCTTTTGATTAAACTGGCTTATGCAAACAAACCAAGAGAAAGCTTTAAGACGACGAATACCGTCTATTGAATTAGCCTGCAGATATATTAAAAGTTTGCTTTGAGAAAATACTTAGATAAGATGATCCTCTCTCCCCCAGCTTTAGAAATCGATAGAGGAAATTGGAATTCTCATCATCATCGTTGTTTGGTCATCTTGTAGCAGATGAAAAGGCTTTATAAATTGCATTTTGTTTAAATTCCCTTAATTTCCCCGTCCGCTAATCTAATATTGGCGTAAGCCTTTCTCGTTAATAATAAGGAGCAATTGCTTTTATCAATTAGTTCTTCCACTCTGTGTACACGTGCTCATCCTACTCTGAAATTAATTAGAGGGAACTCGCTTAAAAGTTAATGACTAAACACAAGTAACTACTCCGCCCCCCTTAAACCCCCTCCCCTTTACAAACCTCCAACCCAGACCCTTCCCCCCACTTTAACTGGGGGTCACTCTTATCCTATTATATTGAAACTTTAATAATTAAGTTTGAATCAGTTGCATATTTGCTTAGAACAGTTCTCGATACGCAATGTCAAACAGCCTGAGAGGCAATATTCTGTTCAAAACTCGTAAAATGTCAATTTAATGAAAAGAGCAGCAGTTTTTGTTTTCTGGAAGTCTTGCGGCTGTAAAATATTGAGCGTTTCGTCTTATAAATTAGAATTTGCTTATTTAAAATTCAAATTAATTAAACTGGACAAACAGAATAAACAAAGCTACCTTCGGGTTTGTTTCAGTTGGTATAACTTTCTTTTTATTAGGAACACTAGTTTCCAAAATGATGTCGTGTCTTCATCACTGTCATGATGATCGTAGTTAGTAAAAAAAAAGTTGATGAATTAGATATCTGTTGGAAAAATACAGTATTTGGCATGCAATTTATAAAATGGATATGCAAATGTGATCGATCATCGATCAACGCTACTGAAATGCTCCTCAACAATCAGATCAATGACTGTTTTTTTTTGTTTTGTTTTTTTCTTTTTTTGGTGTACCTGGGGAAAATGCAAAGAAAATCCATTTCTGTATTGACTGATGGGAAAGGACGGTCAACGAGAGTAAATTCAAGTTACAAACTTCCTGGATCTGTAAGCAATGAAAGCTAATAAGTCAGAATGAAAACAAACAAGAAAACTTATATTTTGGTTAAGTTACTGCGTATGTGTGGTATTTTTAACCGGAAATATAAGAGATCAGTCCAAAGAAAGAATTCCTATATCTCAGATTACTGGTCATTTCACTCATTCTTCCACCTATTTCTTAGATGATTCAAAATTGGGATGGGTCGATCTGATGGGGCTGCATGAAACGAAGCAAAAAAGGCAGATATTATCGGATGGACTTTCTCATGCTTAAACAAATTTAGGTTCTTAAACGAAAAACTCGTTATCTTTTTACTGTTTTTGTATATGAAACGCATATTTTTTGCTGAACCCTCTTTCAATAAGCAACTTTTATCGCGAACCCCTTTAATACAAACTTTATTTATTAAATATAAATTCCGTTTTAGAATAAAGAAAAAGAGAACGGGATTCAGTTATTGATTTAAGAAATCGGAAGCGAATTCAACAGTCTTCGGAGATTTCCAGAATTTTAGCAGCAAATAACGAAGCGTAGCAAACGAGTATGCAATCGATAAGGACATATACGTCAAGTACATTTTACTTAAACGAACAAGTGAGTTTCTTAACAATATTAATGGGGACCTTACAAGTGAGTTTGAACGAACAACGAATGTTCAGCGTTCGTGATTTGAGCAATAACGCCGTTTGATCAAACGGCAGAGGGCAAGACAATGGTGCGAATTTCATTGCCCTGCGTGAAATCGCGCTCTAGCTTTTGAATCGAGCAGTATCCCCTTTCCCGTTATCATAATGGGGCATATAATTGAACACCGTTGTGAATATCAAATTTTGTGCACGCTTTTATAAATACCCACTGAAACCTCACAAATACCGAGTATGATGACGATGATGCTGTGTCACGAGCTAACGTGTTTGTGTGGCGCAAGAGGAGGACGTGCATGATGAGATGACGATATAGGAGTGGCGCAACTATAACCAATCTCACTCCTGAGAATGTTGATCGGATCAAATAACTTGTCGCCTCCGACCGGAAATTAACGTGCAAAATGATGATCGGCGGTAAATAGAAAGGAAAAAAAAAGACTCGAAACATGGGTCCAAATTGTGCATCATGACCAATGACGAATTCAAGATACCAGTCCTGAAATTCCATTCTGTTCTTCGGAATTAAGACCAGTAGGATTCTGGTTGTTCCAAATCTGACGATTTTTGTCGTTGAAGAAATTCAAATCTGACGATTTTCAGAATTGGAAAAGTCGTTGTTAAATTTGGAGGAGATTACTGTGAATCATATACAAACCAATCCCAAATTTCAGTCTAACGATATGTTTTCTCGTCTAATTTGGAAAATTAGTAATAACGAATTCAAACACCTTTAAGAATAAAAAAATTATTTATTGGAGTCAAACCTAAAAATATTGGCTAACATACAGGCAACTGCCATCTTTTCCTTTACTCCTTTGTTTGATTTTGTGGTATTATCACAGGTTTCACGCCAGTTCTGGCGAGAGGCGGTAAGCGAAATCAACGAAGCAAGATGATACTGTTTTCTTCTCGATTAGAGCACCATTACTTCTTACGCAGACTCTATTCACAAGCACAACATTAACTGTGCATTGTTAAATAGTATTAAACCGGTCAAATGGCATATTCACATATTCCTGAAAAATTAGAATGGTTCCTTGTAACAAAATAATCGCCAAAGTGTATAAGTATTTATTCGCTGAGAATAACCTATCTCGCTAATGCCATCTGCGGCTATCTCAAATAACAGAAATAATTGACAATTCCACTTTGTTTAGCAATGGGAAAAATTTCCAGGAAACTTTTATAAATTGCTTGATTCTGCAGCCAATTAAGTATTATGAGTTCATACGCTTTTGAAATTGCCGTGGAGTGGCAGATGAAGACCTAATTGTGATTTTGTACTCGTATAAAGCTAACAGAGTGCCTCGCCATCTGCCTTCCCCTGTTGCGATGCCCGTTGGGTCTATGAAGAACCACGGCTCTGATAGCCCGTCGCCCATATGGATTGTAACAAGCACCCGCAGAGATGAAGAAATAAATTACTTCTGAACATAGTGTGTTTTCTTTTATCCGTTATGAGACTCAGTTCGGCGTCCATTCCGTTTCTCTTCCGTTGTGTTTACCGGGAACAGCCCCCTCTAGAGCAGGTTCTGGAGTTCGTCAAGCGTATATTCGTCAATGTCACGAAGCTGTTGGACCGGGCGAATCTTTGGTATGAGCTCTATTATAACATACAGGGGTTAGTAATTGAGAAATCCATGATATTAAAAGGACGTTTATAAACAGGGTCATCAATTGATGATAATGAATGGTTCCGTGCTCACGCGATTTTTTTTTTTATTTTTTATTTTTTTAGATAATTTTTTTTTTCTCTTCAAGACTTAATTGCTTCTTTAGGAATTGTTCCTGTTAGCTGAGAAATTACTTTTGTAAACGTTTAGTTCTAACACTGAATTATTAATTATACACAATTTGGCATTTTCTTTTAGAACGTCAGAGAGGTTTCCTGTGCATTAGCAACCCTAAAGAAGGAAGGTTTATAGGATTTAGGAGGGTCCTAATAGGAATTTGTGCAGAGGGCTCGAAGAAAGCGTAATCCTCCGCTAATTGACCACGTGTTTTGCCAAACCATCTACTGTATTGACGATACTTCGACCCAGTTAACTTTTCTCCTAGATGCAAAAACAGAGACCATTCCTGCACGCCGATAAATTGACCATTGCCGGCTCAAAACTCACAAATGCGCATTTATAGACTGCGTGCTATACAAATATAAAGCTCATTTCAGTGGCAGAAATATAATAAAAAATTCATCTTACACAGGATATCCTCCAAAGAGGGTGGCATATGGTCGCGATAACTATTATTTCTGTTTCTAAACGCTACTCTGTTTCAACGTCTGCTTCTTGCACACATCCAGGGACTGACTGCAATTGGTCCCATTTGGCAATTCTCCTCCCTCTTAATGATTTACACTCTCTTTGAAGTCGACACGTCCCTTGCATTATGATTGTTTCTTGTATCTGCCCTTGTTTTCCCTTCCTTCCTTTGATCTTCTCCATCATCTTCAGACTCGGCCGCTCTATTTATTCCTTATCTATCTCGTTACGTGTGCCTAACGGGAAAATTTGATTGGTCCTAACAAGATCTACCTTCCCGTCTGAGGCGCACGAGCGCCCTCGCGCTTCCTGAGATGCAGATAAACCCGGTTAATTGAATAGCAGGCGACGTTTCTGTCCCAAAACTCCCGTCGTCCCTTGCCACTCGCCTCGCGCCAGGGAGCCCCGTTGTCATGGCGACCCCGCTCACATCTAGCCGTGATAGCGGACGCGCGAAAATGCGCCAGAAATCTGAAAAGGAGATGGTGCACTTTTAAATTTTTAACGCAACACACGCTGTTAAGAAATGTAACTAACCGAAACTGCTGATAAAAACGACAACTTTTTTTTTCTCTCTCTCTCTCTTCCACCCCCTGTCTTCCGTTTATCTTTGAAATTTCGTTTATCTCTAAAAGAAGTTGTTGGATTTTCTTGTTATCTTGTTTTGGAGTTACATTTTACTGAGTACTAACCAGATATTGCGCCGCTGCAAACTAGTAGTGCGTTTAATCACTTGGAATGATACCGGTTAACTCCTTTTATGATAGTAATGAATAGAATAAGACTTGCATACACGTGTAAATGCATAGCAATTCGTTGTTCTCATGTCCTTAGAGGGAGTTTTGTATCTAATCTTCACTAATTCCAAATCCATTTTAAGAAGATAGGGAAAGATAACCCATATCGCTATTTAAATACGCGCAACAACAAAAATATTTCCTGGTAATTGCTATCTCTGAGAAAACAAAAATCTAGAAGCTTTCTTGTTTTGTTTCCAGTCTGTTTTGTTCATTGAATTTCCTATACTCCCCCAAAAACTTCTCCCGACAATCAATACATCCGAGTCGTAAGCGAACTGAATACGAGCCATTTCAGAGATGCAGGTGAAATTGGTGGAGGAAATGCTTAGTTTGTTGACTTCCTCTGAGCAGCCTACGAAATAACACCTTAGTCCGCATTAAGCTTATTGGTTTATGATGGCAACCACACGCCTAGAGCAAACATCCACTTCCGGTTTCACGATTTTCCGACGCCCATTCGTCTTATCTCGTAATGCTCTACATAAACTTTGGCGTCGATCGGTTGATTTAGAGCGCCCCGTGAGAGCGTTTCTTATCTCGCAAAGGCACCCATGTGACAGACCTCTCTGCGCAACAGCCTGAAAAATGCTATTTGCGTCACCTTGCAGTGCTGATATTCGCGTTTTCAACGTTCGGGATTTATTTCTGGAAACATAATTCTCACAGGAATTGCTCTTCGGTTAGCCCCCATAGGCAGGAAGGCTGCTAATCCTCGATTCGAATCACAGGAGCGCATTTGTTTATTTCTCCTATAAAATATTTACCGAGTGTAATCGAACTATGTTTTGATGCATACTAAAAAAAAGAAAGCGAAGTTGTTTAATCTTCAATTTTCAATCAATGCACGCAGAGAAGTATAAATTGGTAATGTTAGCATATTAATGAAATAGAAAATTCAAAGATCTATAAGCATTTATAATACGCTTAATCTTCAAATTAATAACTTAACAGGTATTTCAACTTGCAGTTTGCGTAGCCAGCATTCACAACAAAATTAATTAGTCATCGTAGTTAGACGAAAAGCAAATACGCGATCTAACGATTTTATGAACCTGAATTCCAAATGGGTGCAAGGATTGCGATTGCAATGTGAAAGTTACTCTAAAACTGCTGACGTTTCTGGCAGAAGATTGCTCTCCTTGAATTGCCGTTGCTTGAAAATCGCGAAGAAATTGGAAAATTGTAGAAAGGCCGTTTCTTGCCTGAAATACTAACGAGTTTCCAATTGGAATCTAGAGCTGAAAATGAGAAATCTCGGCTCTTGCAGTTAGGATTAACTATCTCCACTTGGGTTATGGCGTTTCTTTTAGAGCACTTTATTCTTCATAACATTGTTTAGGAAATATTGTCTCCAGCTTGTCTGTTTTGTTTTCATAAATGTAATAATTAAAGATAATTTAAAACGTAATCATTTTTCTCTTTTCTAGTCTACATACGCAAAAATTCCGGTATTGCCTTAATTAGTTCTTCAAATGACCGCCATAGTCTTCTTGCCATAGTCTCCTGTTGCCATTTTTGCTTTTACCATTTAACAATTTCTATTTGCAATGAACAGTTTCTCACGCAATCATAAAAATTTAATTTCAATTAAATCTTGTTTCTTCTAAATTAATATGACCCACTTGTTTCTGTAAGGAGCAATAAGGAGCAATAATAGCTTGCCTAATAATGGCGATATTGCGCATACCTATTAGCGATAATTCTACTGAAAATTCAAGTATAAACCAATCTTGAACCTATCAAATAACGACTTTTAGCCATTAGAATATAAAAAAATTTTTCCCCTTTAGAATGTGACCGCATGTAATTTTGGCGCTAAGTTTTTTTATAGAATAAATTATTTACTTTCGATAAAAGTGCCAAGCAAAAGCAAGCAACTGTGCAAAGTACCAAAAACATCTAGGGTCCATTTTACGAGGGCTGTTCAATAAAGAATGATCATAGTTTTTTACAGACATAATTTCCTTGCGACAAAAATGGCACTGCATAACTGATAGCTTAATGCGTAATGTACACATGGAAGAAGTTTCAAGATCGTGACGTTCGATTTCCGATTGTGTGAGGCGTGCAAGTCCAGGGATGTTCGGTTTCTTCTACACCACAATGGAGTTGCTGCTCTGAAATTCTGCTTTCGTCTCAACAAATCTTCAGCGGAGGCTTAGGCAATGTTACAGGAGATCAGTGGGGAGTCTCTTCCTCACTATAGCGTAGCTCGCAGATGGTTTAAAATGTTTAAAGAGGGAAGGCAATCAAAGTCTAAGAAAGGTGACCCGGAATTCCAGTTAGGGCTCGTAGAAAAAAAAACCATTAACAACGCCGCTTAAATTGTGAGAGAGGATCGTCCTTAGATGTCCTGAATATTCTGCGAGGCCATATCACGAGAAAAAGGCCACATTTCCGTGAAAGAACCTGGACGCTTCACCACGATAATGCACGGCCGCACATCGCGAATGTTGTTGCTGAATATCTCATAAAAATTAATGTTAAGTCTGTCCCTCACCCTCCCTATAGCCCAGATTTAGCCCCATGATACTTCTTCCTTTTCCCCTCTGCGAAGAAACACCTTCGTGGGAGGCATTTTCCATTACCAGAAGAGCTACTCTCTACCTTACTCCCCCATTGGCATTACAATGGAAATGACCACTTGTCCGACCATTGAGGGTGACATCACACTCCTTTCCTCAATTATGAGCTTCATGAAGTTCATTATGATATCATTATTCTGGTCAAGGTCATCGCCAAAATGCCGAATAAAATAGGGAGTGTCATACAATGCGGTATAGGTTGAAGCTTCTCGCTATATTCCGTTAAATTTTGTTGTCGTGCGACAGATGGCAGTAGAGATGCAATCTGAGAAAATGGCGTATTTTTCATACAGCTCGCGTAAATGAAAATGGGTCCTGCCCGTGTAGCATTTTTGATACTGCATTGAAAAAAAATATTCTTATATCGGGACCGTAGAGGTGTCCATTTTACGATTTTGTTTTAGTAAGTTTGATATTTTTTTTTGTTATTCGAAGGGAAGAGGGGGGGAGGCAAATTGAAGGACCGCCCGGGTCCTAGTTAGGCCTTTACCAGTATCTTTTCGCATTCCTGGGACAAACAACATCCATGACCATGGTAGAATTCGAACCTACAATCTGAGCAACACCTCCTCAACTACCGTAGCTATATGAGGTGATGATCCGAAGGATTCAAGTACTGGAAAGCCTATGCCTCAGCGTTTTCGGTCACAGGACCAACTAATAAGTTAAAGATGATTTAGTTTAGGTTAGGTTGGCTTGGGTTAAGATAAATTATACTGTGTTCGCACTTAAGAGCGACCGCTTAATGGGGTCCGTGATTGGTGTCATGAAGGAGTGCGCATAATAATACACTCCCTTTTGAAATGACTTCATTAGAACTTTGGGCTATTTTAAAAAGATTAATTTATTACTAATTAAATTTTAACAAGTCCCAGAAATTAATGGATTAATATAACTCTCAATATAATACCAATTAAATTAAATTTTCCAATATTATATTGCGCCTGAAGAATTCATGGATGAGATGCCCGAATTTAAATCAACCAATCCCAGAGCCCATCACACAGTCACTCTTAAGTGCCAACAATACCATAATTAAGAAACAAAATGGCAGCAGAAATGAAGATGCTTTATGAGAAAGAATTTCACCTGGGTTTTAAAAAAAGAATTGACACGAGAATAACCAATATTAGCAAAAGTTTGGTCATAATTTTCTTTGTGCAAGTGCACCGATTTCTAAATCGTTCAAACGTTTGGGAAAGCTCTGAAATTTAAAGTACCGGTTTCAGTCACGCACCAATAACAATACATTGATTTGGTGTGTCATTGTTGTTTGAGGTTTTCAAAATATCCTCCTTCTAAAGCATTATATAGAAGAGCGGCACATGACGTCAGAATTATAGCTGCCCCATCTATCCATAAAATCAAAAGCTTTTTGGAGTGGCAAATGAAATGGCGTTTCTATATACGTTTGAGCAAACTTGGCGTGTCTCTTTCTATTAAAACATAAAAATCGGTGTATTTTTTTCTCAAATTAATAAATCATATTCAGTCTCAACGTTTTGTATTTTTATGGTAAATATGAATGAGGTAGGTTTAGTTTTAAACAATACTTATTGACTTTTAGCTTACGCATTTCTAAGCCTTCGCATCATCAACAGAGCTATTCAGAGCGGTTGTTTTGCCACTCGATAGTCCACGTGACACCACTGTAACGTCACTTGATGACGTTGGTGCCGCCCCTCTATAAAGAAAGTATAGACAACTGGTTGCAGGAAGCCATTTTGGTTCCTATTTCATATGATGTCTGCTTCTTGTATTGCAGTAAATTCAAACTTGCAGATTGAACACTTCCTTTTTGACAAAAGTTAGAGCGAAATGTGCCTTTGAAGTTTGAATTTACTGCAAAACAAGAAGCAATCATCATATGAAATAGGAATCAAAAAGGCTGCCTGGAACCAGGTGTCCATACTTCCTTTACCTCCTTCTATCTTTCCGCCCAGCTGAGTTATTCATATTTGTTCGGATAAAATGATTCTATTATCACTCTGTATATTCCCTTATAGCAATAATTGAAGCTTGTTTTCCTTCATGTTCTTGTCCTCAAATAGAATTTGTAATGCTTTCCCAGTGTTAACTTTCCTCATCAGCTAGGAATGACTTAAAAAAAATGGAAATCACTTCCAAGCTGAGTATTCAGATTTGACAGAAGGAAGAACAAAAAATGTCTGCCAAGTGAATTGCATTCATGAATACACAAACGAGAATTGCTTAAAAGCGACTTCAAAATTATAATGCAACAGAATTTTGAGGATTCCATTCACCATAAAGTCTTCTTAACAGGGAAGCTATTATTATAATGACCGATCCAGAATATGTCTTAATGTTCAGAACACGTACAGCTGACTGAATAATTTTAAAGCACAGACGTTGCGGCATCAGGTGGCTTCGTCAGGGAGGGAAGTCAAAAAAAAAAAACAACGCCGAATTGATTTTTCATGAAGCTCCAAGAGGAACACCTTCCATTGTTTCCTGTACGGTGATTATCATTCATTTACTAGACACGAATTTACTTTTAGAGAAATCAGAAACGGGAAGTCAAATGGAGAAGGAGGGCGTTCGAAAAACCGGTCAACCCACCCACCACTCACCCGCTTGCCTCTCCCGAAAATGCCATCGATTCAAAAGTGCCAACGGTGGGAATAAAAGAAGTGACTGCAGGCAACCGAATGACAATAGGGCGCTGCAACGACAACGCGTCCACAACGGATTACAAGGCGTTAAAGCAAAGAAGGAAACGTTTCACGGATCATTAATTCCCTTAAAGTGATGCTAATAATTTGTTTATTTAAAAAATAAATTGGATTTTTAAATTTGTTATAAACAAAAATAAATAAACAATCGATGCCATTTTTTAAAAGGATGACTCGGTATTTTAATATAGGAAAACTGAACTTGTTTAAACATTTCCATTGCAGTTCTATTGCTCATAAGCCAAAGAAAAAAATCCCTCAAAACCGTTTATTATGGCTATTAAACGAGGTTTATTGTTAAGCTGACGAATCTAACTGCTTATTATGATTAAAGTACAGGTACTTAAAAAAAACGGTTTACAGCCAATTAAAACGAATCATATAAATAACTTCACTATCCCCAGTGTAGAGGTTAGATAGAAACAATGTTGCTTTAACTGCATCGACAGAGATATTTAATATCATTTCGTGTCTACATCGTCTTTTTTATTACCCTCTAAGTACATCTACTCGTTCGTAGGTGGTATATTGTCTGCGGGATTCTTGTTTCGGGACGGAGTCTAACGATCATTCGTATATAAATGCCTATATAAGGGGCTTCTTGAAGAGCGATATAATGGGGGTGGTGGGGGGGGGGGGGGGAAGAGGTCTGTTGTAATTGCAGAACATTCCTCGCTTTCCTTTAGTAATTGTATGTTCCCATTGAAACGAAAGGCGTAATTACGTTTCGTGTTTAAATTTCGGGAGGCAATTAAAGTTTCATTCCTAGCGCACTCAGTGCATTTTAATTGAACCCGAGCTCAAGCCGCAAACGTTAAATTACCTGTTTGTTTGGAAAATAAACCAACCAGCCGCTTTACTTGACTCTCTCGTCCTCGAGTTAGTTTGTCCTGTCAAACTTTTCAAATAATTTCTCGAAACTTTAAAGTTACTCAAATGTTTGTTTAAGAATGTAATTAAAATTTAATCTACTAAATCTCTGCCCGTATTTGATTAATTAAACTCATCACCGTGAGGATGGCGTGTTTCAATTTAAAATATTATTATTATTTTTTGTATAAAAGGATTAATTTTTATTAAGCAAATTAATGAATGTCGTATACTCTTCATCCAGAAAATCATTAAATGTTCTTTTATTTATTACACGCTTTGATTCTAATAACGAAGAAGTTTTAATCTTGCACCCCATATGCGTCGATAGCCCACTTGTTACAGTGCTTCTTAGAGACATGAAATGAGCATGTAAATTTATATTTCCTAATGAAATAAACGATATCTCTAGCTCCAATTAATTATGTTAATATCCACAGATCACTTAAAAAAGATGCAATGATTAGATTCTACAATGATTTATCATGTTATAATAAAATATGGCCACAATAATGTCGAAATTGTTATTTGTAAACAAATCAAATTATAAACAAAAAATTACCCCCTCCCTTGAGAAGTTCGTATTTTTTATCCCGTTCAGAAGCCCTACGTTCGTCTATTTTTATCCCCCTCTTTATTTACCAAAAGTAATTTTCTCGAATATAGTATTTAGAATGAAAAAGAGCTCTATCTTCCTACGTTTCTCATAATTTCCAATCGAATGACATATCACAAGTCGTATGTTGCCATTTGAAAACGTTATAGCTCTAAAGACCACGTGACTGCTACTCTCATAACTCCGACCCTGGACAATTGGGCCCAAACTTCACAGTAACGCAGATCTTGCCTAGAGCAATCTGCATACCGAATTTCACTCTTTACTTACCTATATACCAAATAGACAAGATGGTCCCCTCTAACTCTTACGCCCGTAATTCCCACTCTAGTGGACAAATCAAAATCAAACTAAATAGTGAAGTAGGACATGCCTATGGTAAGCTATATTGCGAGTTTCAACCTTCCACGTCAAAAAATGTAGAAAATATAAAGGGGACGGATAGACAGAAGACGGACATTGTAAAACTAATAAGTAACTTCATTCTTCTGTTACTTAATAAATTATAAAAAAAAATTATTTAACAAAATGCAAGAATATTTTAATGACAAGCAAAATCCAATAAATGAAAATAAACAATTTCGCCAACAAATCTTCATGCCACTCCTACATACCATTCTGGCCATTGCTTTCTCGTTTACGGATTATGGAGTTTTTCGGATTAACGAGAGTCTGGATTAACGTGCAATGCTTTATGGGCATTTTCTATTGCAATATACGGAATTTTGGGGGAAGTGATAATTTTTTTTCAAATGTTTACCAAGCCACAATTATAATAAATTGCAAAGAACATAAAAAGAAAACCAGAAAAAAAAATTGTATCGCGACATTAAATTCTGGCCCGTGATTCTTTTTTTTTCCCTCCCCTTTTTTAAACATTTAATTTACTTCCAAATTAGTTTTTTTTCTTATTCCCTCTGCACATACGATTTATTTTAATAGGCAAGAATGTTTGACCGTGCGATATGCGCGCGGTGTCATGCGAATATTATCCTTGCATTTATTGGGTTCCCCTCCCCTTTGTCAGCCCGCGAACATGTCATTAGCGTCGTTCGTCCTTCGTAGAGGAGGGTCCGACGGCAAAGCAACCCCCGCTGGCGGCTTCCCTGCATGGCTGCCTGGGAACACCGATAAGAGCGCGGGAATTTATCAGCAACGCACACGTGCAGTTGGCACAACGGACTTCCCGATTGGGAGCCGGACATGATGGATGACTTAACGGCAACGCGAAACATCCAAGCCGTTGTGCCTAAAAGTGGGGAGGGAGAGAAGAAAATTTTACGAATCGATGTACTAACAATACCCGAGTGCCAATACATGGATTCGTTATGATTTCCGAAATATCGAAAAGCGTTTGTTATGCAAATGCAAATCACTGCACTGATCATGCCGTGATTTTTTTTTCATTATTATTAATGCACATTTCGTGCTCAATAAATGAGCATTGATTTTCCTCTTGGGCGAAAAAGTGTGCTTGCCTAAATGCGTTCAACATGTTCATCTGTTGGCATTGCTGCGCATCTTAGAACTGCTGCCTTGTCTTGGGGCTTTTTTTCCCACCTCTTCTCCCACCATCTATCCCTTCCTCTTCCTTCTAATTTCCTGTGTTATTATTCAGCGTGTTAACCTCGAAATCATTGTTGCTAAATTTATCCACTATTATCACAAAGGAGTGGGTGTGAAGAGACGAAGAGGAGGAAGCGAGTGGGGAAAAAAATAAATAAACAACGAAAGCCTAAGATGACGTACTGGGCACGTGCAGGAGGACTAAGGGTTGTACAGCAGTTGCAAACATATGGTCGAACAAGGAGGGGAGGAGAGGTAAAACCACCTACCTGAGACAATATTGCGGGGGCGACCTCGACCAGACGGTGCCACACTGCGGGGCCATGGCACGAAAACCAAAACAACGGGGAGCTAGCGATCAGCTGCTCGTCGGCGGGCGGAGGCGGCGTCGATGACGGAGTGGACAGGTACGGGGGCGTTGCGATCTCCCGATGACACGACACGGCGACCTGGGCGTCGTTGGAAGCTAAATGCGCCAGCCTCAAGACGCCACAGATGACATCTCCCTACCCCCTTCCCCCGCTCCTCCTGTCTCTCTGCAGAATCGATCCAGGCACGCAATCAATAAACTCACGCTCGCTCACGCACTCTTCTCAACGCGCCTCCGTCAACGACAATGACAATTCGGCGCTGATCTACCTGCAGCGGAGAGCATCGGCGACAATAGTTTCGACACGTAGGCATGCGCACCTCACATTTACCCCCAACTCCTGACGAACTGTTATCAAAACGGACACCCTCACCCCCCCCCCCCCCCCCCTTCCCTTTAAAGCTTTTCCGCGGGCAACGATAAAACATGTTTCGTTTTTACCTCGTTCTCGTCAAAAGCGATTTAATAATGCTCTTCGTGCAAATGATGAACAACAGAAAAAAAACTGAAAAATATGAAGAAAAAAAATTCCTAACAACAATAGCAATTTCTCCCCCCCCCCCCCCACTACATAATCAAAATAAATGTTCAAGAGTCATTAAAAGGGGGGCGTTTTTTATTATAAAGTTTAAGCATATGTTAAGGAAAAAAAAAATTCAGCCTAATAACATCCCCTCCTCTTCATTTGTCTTCTTCCTTCCTTTTTGTTTTAATTGCCTTCGTTGTTTCCTTTCGATTGCAAATTCATTTTGCTTCTTCTCATTCTTCGTTTTGACCTCCTGTACTACTTCGCCGAATTCTCTAGCAGCGGAAGAAAAAAGTTTTTGTCAACCAAATCTACAGAATTTCAATTCAGACTTCGAACTTGTTAAATGAAAGCTTAGGAGAAAACTTTTTTCCTCTTATTTTATCTTCACCACAATTTTTCTGCTTATTTACGGGGAATTCTCGGGGAAAGAAATAAATAAAAGAAAAGGTCTATTGCTCCTTAACAATGCTATTTTGGATTATCAAAGAAAAAAAAAACTAGACGAGAAAAAAATACATTCAAATCAATGCCCAATAATTAAAAGGATACTTTGTTTCCTGTATTGAACGCTCAATCCTTAATGAGCGTTCCATAGCATGAAATCCACTGTACAAGGAGATAAAAGAAAAATTGATTCGCATAGATTATTTTTTTATAGCTAAAAAAAAGTTAAGTTTGTTTTTTAATAAAAATTTATTACATTAAGTTTCATTTCAGCAAAAGCATTACTAATACATTAAACATTAATGATTTCCGTTTCCGGCTGTATGGCAATAGTAATTTTCTAGCAAATAAACTTTTTTTTATGCTGAGAATTATTTCTTCTTTACTATAATCAATTATTCAAGAAGAGAAAATCCAGCAAAAGCTTAAAAATCATTATTTAAAAGCGAAAAAAATAAATAAATATATAAATAAAACGGAATGTTATTTTTTTTTGTACTGAGTCATTAAAAAATAATATTTTTTGTCCTCTTAGAACGCCTATAAAAACCACTCACCCAATAATTATGCGACTATAAATTTAAATGATAATGGCACGCCAAGCCCTAAAATGAATTACATTTAAATTGTGACGAGCTTTGAATAATTTTTCAGTGTTAATGACATTAAAGCAACAGAGATTTCTGAAATTTTGTGTTTCAAGCATTAAATCAATAATTAAAAAAAAATAGATTAGAACTTCATTATGAACATTTAACGAACTTGTTTATTAACATATAAACTAAATACATGCATAATAAATAAATAAAGACAAAGTCCAGTTTTGCTTACAGATAGATATAAATTGATTATATCCTATTACATAGATATTATACATTTTTTTCTTATATGTATAGTTTTTCTCAATTTTTTCACAAATCACGGATCTAAAAATTACACATTATTTCATAAACTAAGCATTAAAATAAAAATCTTCTTTCAAAGGTCTATTCATTTCTTCCATCTCAATTAATTCCTCTAAACCGGCAGATATTTAAATGATATTTTTTTTACGCACATAGATTCCACCTTATTTTTAATAAAGCATAAAATTCAGGTACTCGACTCGAATACTATGCTCTCTTAACTAAAAAAAAATAATCTAAGTGGCATAACCTAAGAATATTAGATCCGGGAGATTTCTCCAAAAAATACAGGATGTCCATAAATTATCTTTACAACTTTAGAATTTAATAACTACAACGCTATACAAGATAACAAGAAACGGTTTTCAGCATGTGATAAGTAAACCCATAAATTTTTTTTTGTTTTAGGTGAAGCAGTTTTGACGAGAAATGTGGACTCCCACAGGAAAAAGCTCAGTGCGTTGTTTGGTTCATAGAGACTCGGTGCGTTGTTTGGTTCATAGAGAAATCCAAGTGCAACGGAACCAGGTCCGATTCGGTGGCCGCCTCGATCACCTGACCTCGTGCCACTGGACTTCGATAACTGGCCAAGGTTAGAGACCTAGTGGACTTGAAGGCACACATTTTCAATGCTTTTGCACTCCACGAAAGAAGCACACATTGAGGTTTATGAATGAGGAAAAAAAAAACTTTATGAGTTTACTTGTCACATGTTGAAAACCGTTTCTTGTTATCTTGTATAGTGTTTTAGCTATTAAATTCTCAAGTTGTAAAGATAATTTATGGACACTCTATATGTTCAAGCGAAGTCCCTTCAAGCTTAGAATTTCCAAAGTTTCACTATGTTTTGCACTTTACCGAAGTAATAAAAACGTTAGAAATATAAAAATTCACAATTTCTGATATCATTTGACTAAAATCAGACGGAAAAGTTTAAGAAGCCGAAAACTGGCCCAAAATATAGAAAAGAATAAATACGCCTCTTCCAGAAAATATAGAAAAGAATAATAAATTAATTCTCTGTTTATGTGAGATGATTATAGTATGTGACCACCTAATTGTCATATATTATTTATATTTTGAGGATTAATTTTAAAAGGTTTGATTAATGTTTTATTATACGCTTAGCATATACATAAATTAATTAAACAACTACCGGATAATGATTTTACAACTCGTTCTAAAGCGAAAAAAAAAGAACTGTCAGCTAAATGTATAAGCATAGGTTAAAGCAAAAGAAAAAAAATGCATTCACGATATCCATTAAGTAAATTAAAATCGTATGAATATTTGAATACATTAAATTGGATTAGTCTGATTGTTTCTTTTCTCTTGATTTTCATTTTATAAATCAATTCTCGATCAATGGGGGAGATCAGAATCATACCAATTTACAACGTCGAAATAAATTGTTTACGTTGAAGAAAACTAATGCAAAGCACAATAAACTAATCCAAATAATCTTAATGTATAAAATTATTTCGCAATGGAATGGAGAAATTATGCTGACATCAGGATTACTGCCTTAATGAATTAATAATTATTAATACAGATTTAAAGGGAAAGTCCTCCGTGCACATTTACTCAATCGAAGGGGCTTTTGGGCTAAAAAGGAATTGAACAATTAATTAGTCATAATGTAAAATACTTAGAAACTATAAACATAATAATTACGATTAAACATTCATGTTTTTATAATATTTTATTCCATTGGAATGCTGTAATATTTTAAATTAAATTAAATAGTAACCATCATTATGAATCTGTATTGCGATATAGATTGCGATATATAGTAGACTAAAAATTAAAAATCTACTTATAGCTGGGTTGCTTTTTTTTTTTTTTACCAGCAAAGAATATTAAATTCTGTAATATCTATAAATGACTGCCAGATTCAGTAATTTGTGGAAATCGTAAATGTGCGCAACGGTTATAAGCAACTTGTCAGACAGAGCGCGCAAGTTCAAAACCGTTACGATTTAAACACACTTTAAAAAGCAGCACTTTAATTTAAACAAGTAAATTGACTATTGACTTTATGAAAATGCAACCTATCAAAAAAATCGAAGACTTAATGAAAGAGTAATAAGTTTAATAAAAGTTCGTCGTCTTTCTTACTCAGTACAACCTGTCGACGGTAGTAATTTTCCCTCCCCGGATTATCGTTGACTGAGGAAGATTAATTGAGCCTTTTTAGACAACAGCTGCTTTCATTTCTTATAACCAAAACACTCGTTTGCCGTGTGACTTTACTTAAAATTAATAATAAAGAAAAACTTATAACGATTCAATTACATTTGGCGCTGTTATCAATTCACTGTTGTTACGTCTTACAATTTTACATAAAAAATTTTGTCGGCGTTCATGAACTTCCCTTAAGTGAATGGAAGGAAAAGGCGGGAAAAATCCGCCTTCTCTAATAAGCAACGACACAAAGGCCCAACGTATGTTTAAATGGACTTATCTGATACTCTAATCTAAATGATAAATTGCTGTCATATTTTAATTAATAATCATTAATTACATGCAATTATGACTATATCCAAGCGAACAGAGAATGGAGGTTGATGACGCTTATCATTGTTGATACGACTACCAAGAATCCCTTAACAATGATAATATTCACCAAAATATAAGATGGAATTGCAAAGAGGAGACTGAAATTCTTAAGCACCTTGGTACGGAGGGTTGTTTACAATCTATGGTAACGATTTGCATGGCGCGTGACGTCTCAACCAATCAGCGTAGGTATGCAAATTTATGTAAAAGTACAGGTGAGTACTTAAACATTAGTGTGGCAGGTGGCGGGTTAGTTTGCTCGGAGAAATGCCGCCGAAAGTGTCACAGTTTTGGGAAGGGTACACGACAGCCCTTTCCGACGCGAAATTCAGTTATTCCGCAATAATTACGGCATGTAAGAAAAGAGGTTTCACCATTTCGAAGAAAGGAGTTCATAACGTGTTGGCTGGTGTTGGTTTGGCCCGTACAGAACAGATTTTCGGGACTGCAAAGCAAGCATATCCAAGGACACCTACAAGTCGCACAAAGGCTGTCATTCGGAAAGTCAAGAAAATGGTGATGGGGAACAATCCAGCGACCCAAAGGACCATTGCTGCTAAGGTAGAAACATCTCTTCGTACCGTAAACAAGATTATCCATAAAGATTTGGGACTGCAAAAGAGACATAAGAGCAAGGTTCACAAGCTCTTGCCAAGGCACATTTCAGAACGTAAGACCAATTGCAGAAAACTGTATGAATGTCATCTCGCTGGGGATAAATGGAAGTATGTGGCCACATTAGACGAAGCATATGTTTATCTGTCGGACTGCAATAAACTAAGGGCGATTTTTTATCGCCCACTGGGAGCCAAATCGTTTCCAAATTGGTACAGAGAATGTCGTGAAAGTTTTTCGAAGGGATTCATGATCGTCGCGGGTTATTCCTATAAAGGCAAGCTACAGATACGGGCAGTGGCTCAAGATGTAAAGGTGAATTCTGCGTACTATCAGGAACACGTTCTGACACCAATTTATACAGAGGAACTACCTGCTCTTTACGGAAACGACGTTGACAAGGTCCGTCTCCATCAATACAAAGCGTCCAGCCATACGTCCAAATCGACACAGAATTTTCTGACACGAATGGAACAGCAAACAGGAATCCAGGCTATACCGTTTACCGAGATACCAGTGAAGTCTCCAGACGCGTCGCCCATGGAGTTTTGCGCATTTGGACTATTAAAACGAGCCTTGGGAAGCCGACGTCCTCGTTCATTGGATGGACTACGGAAATGTTGTCAGCAGGAGTGGCAACGTATAAGTCTTACCGTTCTTCGCAGTAGTCTACTGCAATGGAAATTGCGCTGCAGAGCGATAGTAGTATCCCATGGTCATCAAATAGAGCATGATCGTTGGTGGAGAAAGGGAATTTCGGGGAAATAAGACCGAATTCGTATCGTTACCATAGATTGCAAACAACCCTCCGTATTTTCTAAACAAAAGTTTTAAAAGAAGTTTGTTACCAAAGGTGGCAACGAAATTTTTTAGAATTTTCGTATTTCGTTCGACAAAACCTGTCATGACCAAACGGTACATGGCAGTCACATGACCAAAATGCCACCTATCGCATTTCGCCTTTCGTATATCGTTTGAGGTTGCAAAAAGTCTCTATTGTCTAACAACTGAAATCGAAAATTTAATTGACACGCCCGTTCAAACTTTCACTGAACAGGGTATCGCTTGCGGGACAGCGAGATTGCTGTAAAAAATATGGGGCTGTCCGCTGAATGCGTGACACATGGAGCGCCTAAGAATATTTAATTTCGGTCTTACCCCGAACATTTCGGAAGTGATGTTATCATTTAGGCAAAAAGAAACAAAGACGACCGCTATAGAATGAGTACTGTTTAGTGCAATTTTTCTATTTGTAAGTTTAAAAATATTTTAAGCGTAACTTCTAAAATTTACTGAAACCTTTCTTATAGAATACATTTCTTTAATGATTATAAGTAATGATTATACATTATCAATCATTCAAAATTTTTTTAGCAAAGTATAAATCAAAAGTTCCTGTATAGGCTAGTATCTTATCTAACAGCATGTCGCATTTCATTTTGTAATAGGTCATGCAGGCTCTTCTGAACAAATCTATCCAAGAAGCATAAAAGATCGCGATTTGTCCAGGAAAATCATATACCCCCAGGCCAATCGAAAATTGCCCAAACTCAGAAAACGCTTCCACGAAACGGCTAGCCCGCTAATCGTTCCAATTTGTCCATTACTCTCGGAGATAGGCGGTCACTGCAGGATATAAACTACACCCTTGTGCAAATTAATTGAAACAAACAATAAGCCGTCCAAGTTTCGTGGAAATGCACAGAAGATCTTTCTGCTTCTGCACAGAAGCTGAGTTTTTAGCCCACGTGTTGCGAACAAAAACTTGACGTCTTCACATTTCAAAGTCATTTTTCTCGAAACGTATGCAGTTATAATGTCGTATACCACTACCACTACATCAAAATGATGCCACAAAAATGACGCGTGACTAGATACAGCGAATTACGTTAGCCACAGATGACAGAAACTAAACCTATGGAGAACAAAATATTGCATACATTCCAAGGAACTTTAGCTGCGACAAAAAGATCGTCACGTGCGCGTGCCTAAGTCCACAATGCTTAAAAGATACATGTAATCAGTAAGGAAGCCAGAGCCGTGGCGTGCTATGATGCAGAGAGGCAGCCGCATCAGGCCGCACCGTAAGGGGGCGGCATAAGCATAAGAATAAAAGGGGGGGGGGGGGTGGCCTTTGCATAATTCTTAACGGTCACTGTTAGAGAATGTGCAATCGACTTGAAGGGGTCCACGAAAAACCCTGAAAGGTTGCTAGAGCCGAGCTAAGACCTTGATGATCATATTGCTAAAAACAGAAATCTTTATTCAGTACCACTATATTCCACTTAGACCTAGATTTGATGTGGAAGGATTTGATGTTTATGATAAATAATTAATCCTTTGTCTTATATCCTTTTAGAATTAACTGGTTTCGCTTGGGTGTATGGTTTTCATGTAAGTTATCGTACAAACGGTGGACGGCCGGATAAACGTACAGACCAAGCGTACATTCTTATAAGTAGCGTTTAGCTAAAGCTCTTAATA
Organism: Rhysida immarginata; assembly: GCA_023313115.1. NCBI lineage: Eukaryota > Metazoa > Arthropoda > Chilopoda > Scolopendromorpha > Scolopendridae > Rhysida > Rhysida immarginata. The sequence goes on along the minus strand of JAHWFO010057280.1, from coordinate 9,652,130 downwards.
ATTAATTTGTAAGTGCAAGAAACCTGCCAGAAGCAAAATCTTGAATTCCAGATAAGACATTTAAAATGTTATTCATAACATTATCTAATTGTTCAACAACAATTCTTGATGGTAAGAAATAACAGAAAGAGAAACCATAAATTCCACAAACTTATTTTAATACCACGTATACGCAGGCTATTCTGTACACTTTTTTGTTACGCTGAAGAAGACGACTTGGTTGTCGAAATGCGCATACGTAATATTAAAATACGTTTGCGGAATTTGTGGTTTCTCTTTCTGTTATTTCTTACCATTACCGGATTTCCACAGTTTCCTGGCACCATCGAATTCCTTTACAACAATTCTTGAATCATGAGCCCATAAGTCACCATCAGATTCGACTAATACCACTAAGTGAGAAAATTTAGCACTATGCAGTGAGGCAGACGGCAGTAGCTCCCGTATACTCAACATTGAAAGGCCGTGTTAAAGTAAGCATTTTTACTTATCTTGCTTGTTTTGTATTCGTGAAAATTTCGTTTCATTGCCAGAGATATTCAAATGGCGAATCAAACAAAAAAAACCCGAGTACGCGGGTTCGATCCCGGCCGAGGACGACGAGGATTTTTCAGGGGTAAATCCTGAGTTCACGCACTTCCTTCGGAAGGGAAGTAAAGCCGTTGGTCCCGTGTAGTCGTTTGCCGGCTGCACGTTAAAGAACCCTTGCGAGGCAAAATTTGCGGCCCCTATAACGCCGTCCTGAAATGACCATAGCAGTTGAAAAGGACGTTAATACCAAACAAACCAAACCAAACCAAACAAATAAAGGTTAGCAAAATTCCCTGTTTTATTAATAGGAATTAGGAATTAGTGCCTACGGGTGTTATTGTTATTGTTATCTTGTTGATGATTCGATCGCCTTCGTACGACACGTACAATTAGTACGTACAGGGTGTTGCAGATAACTACAGGGCAGTATAACAGGTCCGTAGTCGGGGGGGGGGGGTCGACGACCAACCCATTATGGAAAAAGGTCCGACTCAGTGAAATTTTTGAAAATCGACCCCCACCCCCAAGATATAACGTCCTGGCTACGGCCTTGTATAACGGGAAGCCTACCCGCTCGATTGCAGGCGCCGGCTCGACATCAAATGATAAATTGAGTAATTTTATCAAAAACATGACAGTTTGACGTTCACCCCCCCTCCCCGACTGTGGAAACTGCTGGCTGCTGCAGGCCACCTTCATTTCCCTCCATTCTGCCAATCGAGCGGGTAGGCTTCCCGTTATACTGCCCTGTAATTATCTGCAACATCCTGTACAGTTTGAACTCCCCTGTGAGAGACCCATTTTACCAACTTTCAGTGTATCTCGGAAATTATTGCACAGAAATGGTAGGAGTATTCGTACAAATACTTCTTTTTAGTACATAATACTTGTACTTTCATTAGATGCTTCAAAAGCTTTTGTACGATCACCTACTTCTTAAATATCCTGCGTTTAGTCCGGCCCCTGCCACATTCAGTGATGAATTTATTTATCCATTTATTTAAATTACATTGCATAGATTATAGATGCTTGTAATAACCTTTATTCAGTACCGGTGAGGCTTCTTGATAATCCAGTATATATTTAAAATGCCAAGAGATTTTTTCCCATTTTCAACTTCACCATCCATTCCAAATAGAGGGCTTTGTTTCGAGGAAATTTATGAAAGCAAGTGTTTTTTTCTCGCCCATAGCGGCCAGAACATCCTGGCACCAACAGTATCGTACCATTATCTGTTAAAAATAGTAGTTTGCTTTTCCTTCAGCCAGATCTGCTGGTTAATGTTCGGTAAATTTCTATCTGTTTCGTTTTCGGTAAAACGCGTTCCTGGATCTGGCTGGCTAACTCTGTTGACGGATAAGTCGAAACACGCCAGCCTCATTAGAGAATCATTTTTGCATTGCTATATGAAGGGCTCCTCAATTATTTACCTCAATTATAATATTCGTTATAATCAATAATTTAATGAAACTCGCTTCATACATCTACACCAGAACAGCACATATTTTCTTAACTTCAGCCATAGTCTTCGCATGTATTATTTGGAAGAATTAATAAATGCAACAGCATATCTGCTAGTATCACACGGAATATATTATTTAATATCTAATAGTGCTAATTGAAACACTCATCATACTATTTTTATTTTAAAGATTTGTCCAGAAATTTTAGTCCATATGGCCCTTAAAATTCTGAATGATACATGCAATGGAATGGCGTACTAAGTGTCCCATTGTGTGCATTAATAATTATGGAGCAAGGGCTGAATGAAGCATTTCCTAAATAATCTCCTTGATATGATATTAACGTACAACATTGTCTAGAGCAAGTATACAACGAATAGTGTAAAATAGGGAACACTGCAGCTTGAAACCACGCAATGGATATCGACAGATGTCACAGAAAGTTTTCCAGAATCGCAACAATCAGTCGAAGAGCCACAGTGAAGCAAACAACCTTCAATGATGGTACAGAGAACTTCTCAGAACATTCACAGCGAACTCTCACTTGGCTGCCATCTCCAATATCACTGTTCTCTACGAAAAACAAGAAAGCATGAACTCCAGATTGGTGATGACAGTTTTATTATGCAGGAAACATTTTCAAGAAGACATACTTGAGACTGGTACCCTAGCATTCTTCAGCAATGTTGTCGACCATATGAGGCCATTTATGGCAATACATTTATTGCCTGAATAGCATCCACCGAGGTTGTCATAAGGATTAGGAATGAATTCTGGACATTGACACGTGTTTTAAATTTATGAACTCTAATAACCACAACACAAAATAATCATATAGAACATGTAAATAATTAATATTTTGCATGCCACTTCCAACACAAAGAACACAGTTCATGAATCTGCACCCTGAAACCAGTTATTACTTTTCAGTACATGAAACCCATTTCAGCAATTCGTTATTCTCATCATGTAATCATGGAATTCCAACATATTCTTAAAATTATACTGAACCACGAGAATTGCTTTGGTGATTTTATTTGTAACGCAAAACCATGATTAATGGACATGTGGAGTAACAATAATAAAAAAAGTTACTTTAAAACAACTTAAAATTTAGGACTTTTCATATTAAAATAGGAACTCCAAATTTATCAATAAAGATAATGCACCATGCGATAATCACAGAATAGTTCATGGAACATGACGGCGAGATTACGTTGCAATGGCCTGCACATCTCACCGATCTCAACCCTACAGAACATTTATGAGACGAGTTGGAGCGGACTTTTCTCAGCATGTCTTCGCCAATGTCAAACAGGCGGGGGTTACATGATATATTGCCATGGAGTGTGAAGAAATGTTTCTGACACCTTATGGAGTCAATGCCAGGTCGCATTCAAGTTGTAGTAAATGCAACAGGAGAATCTAAAGGTTACTAAAAAGTGACCCTTTTAAATTGATATATCGGTGTACATTATCGTATATGAATTACAAAAATCGTGAAAAACAATAAAGAACAAAAAAAAAATATATCGTTCGAATAAGATCAAAAACAAAATTATTGACTAAAAAAAAAAATGTATAGTAAAAGCGTATCAATACAATGGAAATTGAATGGGATCACTTAAAAGTCTTCCAGATTTGGTAGCTTTGATTCAATGAAAATATACGAACAATAAAGCCGTTAAAGCAAGGAGATGAATGCGTAATGAGCTTTTTATAATGGCATTAAACAACAGTCGTTAACTTTTTATAGCCCTGACATTATTTTTGGTTTCCTTTTTTTAAGGCAAAGTTTCAAAGACAAATTTTGAACAAGTGAATTTCACCTTTTCTTATTATAAACATTAATTTAGTTTTCGTATCAATATTCCTTTCACATAATGTATAAAAACAAAAATTATAGGTGAGGGATTTCGAAGAATGAAAACACTAAAGAAACAGACAAACACCTGAATTGATGATAAAATAAGCATTTGCAAATTGAATGAACGGGGAATATTAAGTAAATAAAAACAAAGAAAAGAATAACTGTGGAGGTTTACTTACAGTAAGGAGAGGATAAATCCGCTGTCCCCAATGATATTTAATTCATACGCGAATGTATATTTCGGCAGCTAAGCTGCCTTCGTCAGCATGTGAAAGTAGACAGATACATGGAAACCACAGAATTATGTACAGACAGGTAGTCAATCAGAACGGTAGTAAAGAGAAAAGGTACATATAACAGCCAAAAAGAAAACCAAGTGTGGAGGTTTACTTAGTGTAAGGAGAGGTTTACTTACTGTTTTGTTAATTATTCTTATTGGGTATTATATGTACCTTTTCTGTTTACTGACATTCTGATTGGCTGTCTCTGTATAAAATTCTGTGATCTCCATGTATCTATTTACTCCCACATACTGACAAAGGCAGCTTGGCTGCCGAAATGTACATTCGTGTATGAATTAAACGTCATTGTGGACAGTGGGTTTTTCCTCTCCTTACTGTAAGAAACAAAGAATTAAATAATATTACCAATGCACATTAGCACTGAGAAGCAAAATATGAATGAAGTACAAACCGTAAAATGTCGATTTTAAGAAGTCTACTCTCGTATTTAAAATTGAATTAACCGCAAACTATTCATCATTTGCTGACATATTATCAAGGGATGCAGGAAAAATCTAATGTAATCTTTATAAAAGATATTATAGATTTTCTATTCAAGTACGAATTATTGTGGTATATTTCGATGTATATCGTGTGATCTATATTCTAGTTTCGCCTTAAGATCAGAATTTTCGACTATTGATTGATTACTTCATTACCTTCCAACACCTTGCGGAAGGGATTGGCATCTGCAAGCACACACTGGAGGCTCAATTATAGCGGATCTCAATTGCTCGTTAACGACTGCGTTTGCGCCTATGAGAGTTTCAGGAGAATCTTGCCTAGATTTGATTCACACCATTTTCAAATTAGATTTTTTCTTTACACAATTCAAATTATTAATTTAAAATTAAAAAAAAATCGCATTAAGGTATCGACCATTTTAAGCCTTGCCTTAAAGGTCCTGCTTTCACTGTAATTATGTATTCATGCATGCTCGAGTTCCCCATCAATATTCGTGCATACTATTTATTTTCCCTCAAGATTTATTCATTTAATTTGGCTACATAGCTCCTATATAGAAGGGGCGTTTTAATTCGATGCACATGTTTTTCTTTCTTTCTTAATAATAACAATAATAAATGTAATAAAAAAAAATCCTTCTGTGCAATCTTTATTAGTTGCTAGAAGCATCAAATTCTCCCAAATACCGTCGCGCTTTGTTCTTGTGCTGCTTCGGCTAATGCATCGAGCGTTGGGGCCTCCTGGCAATGCCCGTAATCAATCGGCTCTTCCCTCCGCTGGGGCCCGCCTTCCCTCCCTCTCTCCTCTCTTTTTCCAATTCCATAATACGAAGGTCGCGCCAAGTGAGCTCCAACCGTGATTACAAGCTCCCTTCTTCCCTCTTTCCGGCTCCCCCGTCTAAATCTCATCAAGGGCTGGACTTTGGCCGGGAATTTATGCTACAACGAACGAGGAGACCAACTCAGAGAGACAGAACTCGGTCACCGTGAGCACCAAATGCAGTCCAGAAATGCAAGGAAGGCTTAAAAGAATTGTCTGCCATTGTCTGTGTACTCGATCACATACCTCACGCTTATTGATAATTCTGCGTGACACTAGTTGCATAATTGATCTGGAGTAGGGGAGCGGGCAGGAAGGAGTTATAGCATGAGGCATATTGAATTCTAGGAATAATAATTATTTTTTTTAAATTTTTAAGGACTTATTTTTCCCTTGTAATTTACAGCAAACAGATGCCAAATCAAATCAAGATTATCTCGTGACCGACTATCTAGTCTGCCTCACCTCATTTCACATCACCTTATCAACAATGGGACGCGAAAACTCATTTCATTGGCTTCTTAAAGTAGCGATAATGTTCTGATATAAACAATTGCTATAAAAACTGATGACGATGAAAACAACAAGTCATTGTTAAGAATCAAAGAAAATTGCTACATCTCATAATCATCATTCAAGATGGCCGAATATAAATATTGCGAACTTTGTTGTTATTGTGCTTCTCGTGCAATATATAAATAATTTTTTTCGAGGAGGAAACTTCCAAAATAATAACAACACCCATCTTCGATGAACCGTTTCGATTGTGTGTGTGTTGTGAATAACTCAAAAAAGGTAATAATTATCACTATAATAATAAAAATGAATAGATCAATCAAACTTCCTAAGATCCATCGACGCTATTGTTCGCATATCGTTATCCGCCTATTACAACGTGCAACAAACAACAATACAGCAAGAAAAAAAAAAAAACGCTTTAACGAACTCGTATAAATTTTTTTTAGCCTTCCAAATTTGAAAATCTACTTCCGCCATCTTTTGACGGCATTTAGAATCTTTTTTATCGTCGCTTTTTTCCTTTCAGGGAAGTGGCGCTAATTTAGGGTTGGTTGTGTTCTTATGCTAAACGCTGGTGACGCGAATTAAATTCATTCTGCGCAAATACCTTAGCCAAGTTGCGTCCACGTTTCGCTGGCTGTAACGATCTCATTTAATTACGAAGAGAAATAGATTCACGAATGCCACGCAGAGAATCCGATCGAAGACTGTGACGTCATGGATGAGTCATTTTCGCCCTAACCCTGGGGTCCTAAACGACGGCACAAAATTAAGAGTTTTAAAGGGATTTAGGAGTACTGTTCACCCAACGGTAGCCTTACATTGTCTTACGAGGAGACCGTTTACAACTTGTAATTCTCAATTCCGGCGTTATAGCAACGGTCGTAATTGACGAGGGGTTGGTTATTTCTGTTCGTTTTTAAAAGCCACATTAGTTCAATAGCATGAAAGAAAATTTCAATCATGTGACGTCTTGTTATCTTCGTCCAATGAACACTGTTCAATTGTGTTGACGTCACCGCCAGAGGGAAGTAGAGACTTGTAAAAAGGTCAGCACTTGGGGTTGGCTTACATGGAAACCGAAGGATGGCACGAAATTATCAGTTAATTTGGGAGAATTCCGTTCGCAATAAACGCTCGGACACTCGCATCTGAGTGGAAATTCGTTTGATTCGGCATGATCCTAGAGCGGCCTCGTCCTTACATCGCCCGTATGGGAGCGTAGAGAGTGGAACTCCGGGTGGAATGGGCGAGTCGTTATGTGTTGATTTCGACATCTCCTTCGGGTCTCTCGCTTGATGATTGCTTCCCTACGAGAGGGCAGGTAGTCTCCATTGCACTCGGAGTGTACGACACGGGGAAGAGGAGTCAAAGCCTCTATTCAGCCACCCGGAGAACAATTTTCCTTCGCTGGGAAGGGGGGAAATAACATTCTCAGTTTTATAAAGTTTTGCTATATATAAATATAAAGGATGCCTAAAAAAACTTTATCAAATCAGTAGAAAGCATCGAATTGTCTACAAGAAAACGTCCAAGTGAGAAGAAATATTGCTCCGCCCCATTCTGTGAACAGAGAATGAAATGAAAAATTTCACTGTTTCGTCCCGATTGCACTTTGTTAAATGAAAACAGTGTACTTTGATAATATCGTTTTAAAAGTGCAAAGCTAAACTTATTTTAAGTCCTTAAAATAGACTCAAAATATATTCACATAAAAACATATCATTTGGACCATGCTGAATTTTATAAATAAAAATAATAAAAAAATAAAGAGCTTTTCGACAGTTAAGAATTATAATGTTATTGACGTGCATGTTGCTGCAATGCTCCATTATCTTTATTTTCGTTTTCGAGTGATAAAATTGTGAAATAAGGCCACAACTTTTATTCGCTTCCCAAAGCCGCCTGTATTTGCTATGTATCTCCCAAGTAGAGAAACTCGCATTGCCCCCCCCTATTGCGTGGAGTAAACTCGTCCGAAATTGAGGAGGTACTGACGTATCCCGAGAGCGAAGACAGCCAGCCAATGGTAACGAAGGCTTCCTCTTCACTGGTATGGTTTCGCGTTTTCCGGTTGTACTACTTCCCGGGCGTTTAAGGATTTTTGTCTTTCTGGTGAACGACGGCTATGGTAAGAAAGAAATCCCATTTTTATTTTTTATTTTTAAGAAATTATATATCCACTCGAAAAAGCCGCGTCTTCCGTCTGCTTAAAATCTGTACCGAATTCGCTCCTTTTCGTCCACTCCGAATCTGTTTGCTTTGTTGAGCACTTGAGTACTTTGGTCTGGCTATCCGGGCACCATTGCTGCCTGCAACCAATCGTTCCTCGTGCTGATGAATTTAGGCGAAGCTATTTTTCATCAACATCGAGGCTTTGGCTGCCTACCGAATCGAAACTCGAAAATTCGTTTTGGAAGATGGCGAAATCGCCGAAACGCGATAAGGGCTCGATAGCGAGTGTGGGTGAATGTTGTAAGATGAGACTCCCTCTCCTCTGCTCGCTCTCTCTCTCTCTCTCTCTCTCTCGCTCTCTCGTCAGTTCGGCGATGTGTAAACACGCGGGCTTCCATCTCATATAGCGCAGCTGGTCAGACAGGCGTAAGATTACAACAGTGACCCAGGAGCGAGGGGCTCCTTTTCAAATTCCACCTTCACCTCGAAAGAATGAGCCAAAGGAACACGATCAGGCCCATTCCTCTTCATGTGCTCTGAATTTATTCACTTTTAAGCTCTGAATTTATGCCAGATTGCCAAAGAAGTTTTATAGCAGACGACGTAACATCCGTGTAGTCTTACCTTATCCTTGTGTGTAGGGATACGAACTTGAAAAGCATGAAAGAAAAAAATTATAATTTAAAAACTCTTAAAATTGTTTTTATTTGAGTTATTTAATATTTTTTAATAATCACTTCCAGGGTTAGCTTAGTTGTTTTATTTTGGGGGAAAAATAAATAAAAAGTCAAAACTCTTTTTTTTTTTTAGAAGGTATAATTATAATAATAAATATTAATAATCCAAGCATTTGGTTTTATATTTTTTAAAAATTAATTTTTAAATTAATATTTTTAATCTGTTTTTAATCATTAACAAATTAAATTGCGAAAAAGTTTATTTCAAAATAAACTTTTGTTTTCTTATTTCCGTTATTATTTACACATGTTGTTTGGATCAATACTTATTAAGCTTTAAATTTATTCACAATGACATAATGCATAATCAAGGAAGCAAATCGATTTATATGTTCTATAAATTAGTACCGAGGATGTTCTAAGAATTTCCTTTTTGATTTTTTTTTTTCCTTTCTAAATCAAAATAAACCGACGGGCCTATATTATTATATACGTCTACAAAATTCTTATTTCTCTATACTGAAACCAAAATAAGTTTAAACGTTGTTTGTTAGAACTAGTTTTCTGTTTGTAAATTGTACAGGCATAAAAAATAATGATAACATTTCTGTACAGGGCTTAGAAAAAGGTTAATAACGAGTAAATTACTGTCAAGGCTTTCCGTCCCGCCTACTTTTGGCCACGTCACGATCTCGCCGGCCAATGGGAGAGCTGCACTGGCTTTTACGCGGTAGCCTCGTTGAAGGCTACGAGTTTGGGAGTTATGTGGCGGAAGGGGGGTGTCACCCAATGAAGGAGGTGTGTCCTATTTGGTAGCAGCTGAACGATTTGATTGATAACAACCTTGTCTGAGCCCCGAAGGCTCCTTTGCCAGCGCTGCAGAACACAGCACCGCAGGAATTGCTAGCCACTCATCTATTGCTTGATGGATAAGAGACCGAGCCAAAAGGAAAAAGAAAAAAAAAAAGAGAAATGTATATTATTATGGACTAATAAAAATCCGCCTTTTTCTTCTTCGCTTTTTCATTCAGCTTTACGATTGTGTTGTGAGAATGATAAAATTTATTACCATAATCCTAAAAGGAAATGGGTTTTCAAACAATTTTTTTTCTCTATTCGCTCACTCAATTTCCTTCCGTGGTGAGGGAAAAAAAAAAGCTAAAATAATTAAAAATAAAATACATCTGAGTTTTGGAAATTTAAAAAAAAGTGAAAGGGAAAATGATAGTTGAAAACGGATCTTTTTTTTTTTTTTCTTCCAACTTCAAAGTTTTATATCTGTATCCATATTTTTTAAAAATCCCTATTCCGTCCTGTTTCGAAAGCTTGTCCGAGGAGGTATGTGATCGCCAACTGGTTTCCGTAAGTCAAAAGTCCTCAGCGGGGCAGTTTATTCCGCGACTCAGACAGGGCGTGGTTTGCTAACGCCAACCCACAGAGACCTTGCTAACTCCAGGCAGATGCGTAGGGAGCCTCTGGACTGATGGCTTGCGTTGTCGGAGCCAATTGGCCAGGACCAATAGCAACGGAGACTGGCATTGGATAATCATGTTGAGGCTAACGCACGCACACACCGTGAAACAAATCGTGGCACCTTTTCTCTTTCTCTCTCTTTCTCTCGTTCCTTCTCTCTCTTGTGTGCCTCTTTCGTATCGTTTCGCCGTAGATTTTGTGGTGAACTATGTAAGAAGAGGAGGAAGTTGGTAAATAAAAATGGAGACCATGTGTTCGCTTTTGGATATTAAAAACGTTCCAGTTAATAAAGATCGTAGATTCGTTACTTTTTTAGATAATAAGTTGTGCTTAGCCTTTTTATGAAAAATAAGGAAATAAATGTTATTTGAGAACATTTTTCACCAACTGCTAACTTGGAAGAGGCATTGTAAGATAACCAGTTCAAGATACTAGGATCTGATAATTTAATATAATTTCTCATGGTTAGGATTATTTATTTACTCAATAGATATACTAACTTTATATAATATTAATTTTATATTATATTTCAATTTCTGCATTTTTAAACTTTAACCACATAGCATTTTATTTAATAACAATAATATATATAATAATAATAAATCACTTTCCCGTATTCTGATGCTTATAAAATCGGTGAAAATTTAATTAAATATAATAAAATCTGTATTTATCCATTTTCCAACATAAATTGAAATCAGTTTCATTACAAAAATTCAGTCTTTTATTTTTTTTAATATACAACTAGATTAATACAATTCTTTCATCTTGATAATACTGTGGAAGCCTCCTTAATTATATGAATTTACTTGTTTGCCTGGGTGGTGTGTTTCCTCTAGACTAGGTTCACAGTGTGAAGCATGACTGATGCCAAGATGACCCCACCAGCCACATCGGCTGCTCCTACCATTTCTACACCCACATCGAACATGACTCTCAACGTTTCGAACAGCACAGCACCACCGGCCATTACCCCCACGTCGAATGTGACCATAACAACGACAGCCACGATGACACACCCTCACTCGGCTCCCACTCAACAGGCCTTAACCCATCCTAGTGTACCCCCATCCCCCATTCCACAGGTAAATGGAAGATTATTTTTTCTCCCTGCTGTGTAAACCTTAAAAGAAGTGTAAACAAGGGAGAAAGAAGAGAAAAATAATTAAGTAGTAAATGAATAGACAAAGGAAAACTTAACTCAGGAAAATGAAAGCAGTTTTGAGCCTTATATTAATTAAAAGGGAAAAAGAATTACAATCTTAGAAATGATGTTTTAAAACAAGCAATGAGGAGGGGGGGGGGGGGGGCAAAATTTCAAAAATTAAGAAAAAGCTTCCTGTTCATATGCATGTAAATTGAAAATGCATTTGTCATCTAATTTGTATGTTATGAACTAAAATTTCTATATTTTCTCTTCACTTGTTTACATAAACTTACCTAATTGTAAAAAAGTATTATAACAATAAAAGAGAAAAACAATTTTCTTGAAATGAAAAATTCATTTTTTTCCTTCTGATGTTAATAATTTCTTCTTAATATTTTAAAATTCACTTTTAATGCTTTTATCCTATCAAAAAAAAAAAAAAAAAAAAGTTATCAAGAATTTTGAAAATTTTTTAGAGTTTTAAGGCTTTAGGAAAACGTTTGTAGATTGTATATTTTGAAATTTTATGAATGAACGTTAATTTTATAAATTGTAAAGTGGGACAAGGTTTTTCATCGTAGCCAGTAATTAAATAAATTTATACTAGTTGATTTATTTTGGTAGAATTTTTGGTATGTCAAGGCATTTGTAGTTTCTGATTTAGTAAATTTGGTTCCCCAACGTTTAGTTATAAATACTTCAATATTGTTTTTGGTATTGTCACCAGACTAATACAGGACTAATCTCTAAATAAGTCTCACAGGACAATAAGTACCTTGTGTGATCCTTTGCATGATGACGAAAGTAACTTTCCTTATGGAAAATGTTCAAAACGTCATGCAAAGTTTACTTAAAAGCTTTGCAAACCTACAGTTTTCAGTGATATAGGCCAATTTGGGTACAAATTTGTCTTTTCGACATGTTATTACTTTATTTTGTACATTCTAGATACAGAATTTCACTGAATTACTACTGGGTTGATCTCCTGTAAAATTGTTGAAAAAACATGTCGCCAGAGTTTGGAATGCTTTTGCCAAGAACCTGAAGTTGAATGTTCGCTCTGTAGCTGCACAACTTATTAAAAGAAAATCGACTGAGCGAGTGAGTGACATCCAGTTTCTTTATAATTTGCAGCAGAAGACTCTATTTACTGTTTTTGAGGAACCTTCAGCAACATGTCTTTTGGATTCTTGATTGATCAATTTTTCGAAGGGATTTTCTATTTGCATCAATTGTGATTGGCTCTGTAAGTAATTTGAGCAATTGAGATTTTCTATTTGCATCAATGAATTGTCGAGCCAGGTCATTGTTGAATTGGGTCATTGTTCCCACCCACAGAGAGAGTCACAAAATTCTCTTTAATTATATTTGATTTGATTAGTTCATTTCCATTTAAAAAATGAATACCTTGTTTATTTGAATTTGACTTTAATAACATTTTCAATATTGTTTTTGGTATTGCCACCAATTTAATGTAAATAATTAGATATCAAATATAAAAGTATTGTTGAGGCAGGCCATTGTTGCTACACAAAAAGAGAGGGTTACAAAATTATCTTTAATTATATAATATGATTATTTTAATTACAAATATCTGAAGTCATTTTAATTTTTTTTTTTTTTTTTTTTTTTTTTTTTTTTTAAATATCAATCATAGTGACTTGTCAGAGAAAAATAAAATTTATTCAAATACGATTTAATAGTGAAATTATTAATGTAAATCATTAATTTGTAAGAAAATCTAATATTTCCATTTACATAAAAAAGAAAAACAATAAATATTTAATTTACTTATTTTATCTTTTAACATATTTTTTTTTCAGGTTCAGGTTATTCAGCAAGCCCCAATTCATACACCTGCTTATCTTCAGCAGCTGTATAATCCTCAACAACAACTTCTTATGTCTGGCAACATTACATTACAACCAACAGCTATGAGTCCATCTATACAAGTGAGTAAAACTTTATAGGGCCATATTAACAAATAAAATACTTTTTAATAATTAATGATCACTGACTTTGAAGTTGATTCAAGAAGTTTTATTTTAGAAAATAAATTTCTTTATGAAATTAAATTCAGCAAGTTTAAAAATTTCAGATTTTAAGCAATTTAATTGATTGTTGAATTTAATGAATGCTTTATAAAAATGATTATGGTAATTGAAATAAACAAATGATAAAATTTCTGAGAAATTTAAACAATTAAAGAATAAAGTAACAATGGTAGAGTTGAGATCAATTTGTTAATATGGCCATTAACAATTGTATTATAGGTAAGATTATTATAATAGCTGTTTAAATTGCATTATATTTTAATGGAATATATAAAAACTGAGTTAAATAGCTCAAAGAAATTTATAAATTTTGACAATTTAATAGGAACGTGTCAAGTTCCTTCTGAGTTATATTAATTTTTATAATGTCTTAATTTGCTTTGTAAAGAGACTACATTTTAAGCCTCAATTATTTATATTTTATTTTTAATTTTGATATATAAAATTTGATATTAAAAAAAAATTACAAATAGAATGAGGAGTAAGGGAGGGGAAGAATAAGCAAATTAGAAACTATATTCATAACTGTAATACAGTGATTCATTTTTTGAAAAATGCAGTTATTATAGTTTCTAAAACCTGGTGTAGAAAATGGCAAAGCAGTGCCAAATTATTTTCCCCTCTGAAACAGCCTGGTGCCTTCCCCCCATTTAGGCCTTCAGTGCTCCTGTATTGGGATTGCCATTGCTCAGCAAGGCAGCTGGATTAGAGCAGAAACACAGTCCTACCATGAAACCAGTACTAATGCCATCCACCACGGTATCTGCCGCTTCCATCAGCACAGCAGCCAGACCTGGCCCAATCCTGGCACCTTCATCCATCATGACAACCAATCGACAGGTTATTTTTGTTTATCCCATTATCTTTTGTCGTCTGCCTACTGGTTCCCAAGCCCCTTCCCTTTGGGTGCCAGGCAACTCTGGCGCAAATGTGCCTGCATCATGCAGATTGACCATTGCTATTTGCTGCTGTTTTCCAGAACAATCCAGTAACCAATTCAGCAATATTTATTGGGCACTTAATGCTTTCCTTCCCTCCTCTTCATGTGCTCACATTGGTTCGAGTTTTAGTATCACCCTGGGAATGAGTTTGTTGCACGTGCCTGTTTGCAAACATGGTGGCAATACTTTTTTAACATCTTTTACTCCACTTACAAAGAAATTTCTCACCCATCGCATTACTAACAGAATAAAACAATTGCTTAATAAATATACTTGTTGATAGATGAATTTCATTTTATGATTATTAAATTTCACAATATTATTAACATTGAATAAAAAATGTTCATTCCTTTGCACTCACTCATGACAATTATGATCACGTTAATTAAGATGAAATGATAATGATAAAAATATTTTATTTTAAAAATGATTTGTTTACTTACTTTCATATTTTTCTCTTCAGCACATCAGATTACTTTTTCTCCTTTTAATTCACAATTTTCTAGAAATATTCAGTTTTATTTAGAACTAACCTTTTTTTAATTACTAAATGTGTTCCTATATTGATTTGTGCATTGTTATATTAAATTTATCATTAAAATAATTTTATGTTCAAATAAATTTAAACAGAAATAAGGTTTTATTATTTTTTCAAATTGAGTGATAATTTGAAATTTATTTCCATTTTTATGCTTTAAAATCAGTTTCAGAGAGAGATATAATTTGGTGAGTTACTTTCCATTGAAGATGAATGAAAAATTAATTCACAAGCAAGTGGATATACAGCTGATATATATGTGTTAACTGTGGGTTCATGAATATTGCAATAGCTATTGTTTATGAGAATCAGTGGTTGTTATGTACATTAGTTATTAGGTGACATGTAAGTTAGAGTATTTAAAAAAAGTCAAAAGTAAATTTTACTCTAACTACATAACCTTAAGGTATTAAAATACATGTTGAAAAAGTTTATGGTAATATTTTTTTTTTAATTATCTGTTGTATTTCTGATTTGATATTTTCTTCTCCTAAATTACATGTATGTTGCCTAAGAAGCAGTATTCACCTTTAAAATGTATGGGTGATTCATAAGAGCCGCTGGGATTTCAGAAATTGATGGAACAATGACCATGATAGATGTAGCAGAAACATTCATATCAATGGATAGAGAATCTCAAGTTTACAGGTGTTCCATATGTCCATACTTGAAGACATGGCAGACATCAATCCTTATTCAAGTTCCTGCCACACCCAACATTCTGGCAGTCGATGCCAGCGACTGCATAAGTGATCTCTTGCAGCTGGGAGCATGGATATATGATCTTTCCCATAACCCCTTAAAAAAAAATAATCATATCACAATCACCAGAATGCTTTTAGAATTCTAATATGCATAAAGCTTGTGAACGCTATATTTTCATTATGACTGCCCTCAGCGGCTAAATCTACAAATACGCCACGGAGCCTATTACAAATGCAAACTTTGAGATATATATTCACTGATATGAGCGTTTCTATTATGTTTATGGTTCTAATCTATCAAATTCCAAAGTCCTGGAGGGGGCTTGTGAATCACCGTGTATAAAGTAATTTTGTTAAATTTTACTAACTGCCCACATTTGCAAGAGCTGGTCATGCATTCCATCCTATCATGAGTTTATTCATGGAAAAATTAATGGAAAGAATTTTTTTAAGAATGGGGGAGGGTTGTGTCCCTCAGAACACCCCCCTCTAACGAACTGATAGCTTCCCCCTTTTCTATTGATCACAGTGACAACGGGCACATAGTAAAATGCGATCGCTAAGTTTACATCTCCAGCTTGCACTTAGAAATGCACAGCTTATACCTCCCTCGAATTCACTCATGCAAACTGTGCACAAATTAAATTGCATAAGTTACCAACTCGTGAAAACGAACCTGTTAATTCGCTAGTGAAAAGTTGCGTGTGCATGCGCATAACGACTGAAAGCCACGTGCTTCCGGTGTCAAAAGCAGCCATTACAAGAGTTCACTCACTTCATCGGTGGATTTTCAAATAGTCGTCCACCCACATTCTCCTTTCTGCTCATTTACGTCTCTTTGTTTGTTGTTTCAGCTGGTTTTTTCTCCTCCTCTTTCTTCTTTACCAGACATGCCTCAACATCCACAACAAGAATTCACCAAGATCATTTGAAGACATGATGAACAACGGAAGTAAAGAGAATGACGCACAAAATGATGAAGTGCATGTTTGGAGTTGCGGAGGTGGCAGCTGCATCTCCTACTTGTGAACTGATGAAGAATGTAAACTGTTGTTTGCACGAGTGAGTGCATGAGTTGAGTGCACAAATTTTTCGCTAACGCAGTTTCAGTCTTTTTTGCATGTGAAAACTGGAGGTGTAAATTAACATATAAGGCTTGCCAAGCTTATTAATTATTACGCTGCGTAATTATTAAGTGTTTTTTTATTTGTTTGTTTTTTAATTTCTGCTAAGTGAAGTATTTTTCTTTGCTTCTGACATAAAATTTTCAGAAATAATTTTAACATTTGAAATAGATAAAGTTACCTAAATAAAATAATTGCAGCCAGATCTTTTTCAAAAGGAGGTTTCTTCAAAAAGATATTTTACCAAATCAGTTTCACTGAAAGAAAGGTTTTGTTGAACATTTTCCATAGTTTTTATATATACAAAATACGATAAGTTCACCTGATCTTAAAATGCAACCCTCTACAAAATGTCATTCAGTTGAATATATGAGAACTTGTATAAAAATAATTTTAATTTATTTATGTAAAAAAAAAACGGTGTGAAGGATAAGGTTTCTTATTTCCAAGAATGGGATAACAAAAGTTATCAAACACACAAGGCAAATTAATTCAAAAATCAACAGTGCTATGCTGCTGAATGAAAAGCGCACCTCCCGTTCTTTCCGTACTAAGGTTAACCTTCGAACAGTGAGGAGGCCATCGGAAGCAGAAATAGCGTTTGAAGATCAATGTGCGAATATCAAAATCTGTCAATACACACAGATCTGGCTTGCCTCCTTGTCTGTTGGAAATGCCCAGAACTCTGGAAAAGCAAGGATTGGATACTGCAACATGACAATGCCCCTGCACGTCTTTCATGGTGCAGGCTGCACTAGCCAAAATGGAAGCTTCAATCCTTCCTATTCATGTAACTCATGCGATCTCACCCCATGCAACTTTTACATGTTCACCCGTCTGAAAAATGAACTCAAAGGACACTGAGGGGTTCTGAGGTTCAGAAGCAGCGACGGATCCCTGAAGACATTTCCTTCAAAGGCTTCCGGAAATATTTTCAGCAATTATATACTCGCGTTTTAGATGCAGAAGGGAAATACAGTACTTTGAAAGTGGTTGTGTGTAACACGTGATAGCAATGCATCATATATGTCAGGAAGCTTAGCCTCCGAACTTATTGATCGTACTAGTAAACATGCTTGATTGCTTGAATGGAACAGTATGTCGTTTTCATTTTTGTCTTTTTGGCTGTGCTAATTGAGAACATAGAGGCAAGATGATCATTGAGAGAAGCCTGCTACCATCTTTCAGCATTATACAGCTCCACAGCCTCGTATGATGTTTTTGAATGCCATCAGCTGCCATAGCTACTTACCTCTAAGTTTATTGATCATATGGGCAGCAAGATAAGTTATCTGAAGTACTGCAATGTGTATTGTTATATTTTTAGGGTATCCCCAAAGCCATGTTTTAATAGGACAGTAGACATTTTCTGATGGTAGCCAGACATTGTTATCTAGCAGACAGTTCAGAGAGGGGCAGGAAAGAATTTCTCAAACTTCATTCTCACATGGGGAAATCATGACAGAAGGAAAAAAAACAAAACAAAAACCCAAACATATAGACTGTAATACTGTAATAATTGTTTTTTTGATAAGAATTTCTTTTGGATCAGCTTTTTATCATGTATTACAGTGAAACTTAGGCCAGATTTAAAAAGTTGTACACAGAAATTAGAAGAACCGATCAAAGGAACAGTGGATATTGACCAAGAAATCTTTTCAGTTTTGGAAAAAAAATATAAAAACGTTAAAGCTTAAAATTTAAAGGATTGGATGTCTTTTTAAGTGCACCACTTTTACACATTCTGAATTTTCTACCACTACCCATTAATTATAAAGTGAGAAACTCTAATCCACTGAACAAATCACTGTTGTGCTTTTGTTCAGCCAATGGGAACTATTCTTTACATATTGGTCTCTTGCCCCCTCTGCCCATTTCTCTCTTTAGGCTTTCCTAGCTTTATGCTTTAGACTACTGGAGGATGAAGACATTATCTTTGAAATGTATATTTGGTATTTTTTTTTTCTCCCCCCCCCCCCCCTTCACTCGTTTTTGTGAGTTTTGTCTTTTCTTTTTGTCCTCCCTCCTCTCCCCCATGTCTATGCAAATTAAACTAGCTTCTATGGAAAATTAAAATATAGTGAATCAATTATATAAGAATTATTGATGCCATTTTTAAAAAGCTAGTTGAACTAGAACAGATATGCAAGTTTTGTAAATTCATGTTAAAATAGATTTCTCAGTTTCTTTGATAACTCATAGCATATTAAATTTTTATATCATATACCGGTACATTAAGACATCAAATATTTTTATTACTCATGATGGAAATAAAGTTATTAATTGCACTTCAGGATCTGACATTAATTTGACATTATTTGAATGTCACATTTCATATTAATGTAATATACTCTGCTCATCCATATTAAGTAATTTTTTTAATATACTAAAGGGAGGAGAAAGGAGAAGATAATCAAAAATAATATTTTTTTTTTAATGATAAACTTGACTCTAATGTAGCTAAAATTTACTTTTGGCCAATTAAAAATTTTATTACAGATTTATAAACTAAAGCTGCAGTCAAAAACTCTGATAAGTAAGAAGAGTTAACGAGAATTTCTCACTAACAGTCTTTTTTTCGGTTAGGGCGATTAGACTAACCGGTTAGACATAGAAGCTCTAATTACAGTTATCGATTGCATGAAAATGACATCACAGTTAGTCTAACTGGGATTTATGACCGACCAATTGCTAACTCTTCTCACTGGTTAGGGTTTTGACCTTACCCTTCGTTAAAAAATGCAGTATAATCTGCAATAATGATCGGTTTGTTTGTTTGTTTGTTTTATTTTTTATCTTTTTTTTTGAAAGGAGGTATTTAACTGGTTTTCGGTTTTGTAAACTAACATGATATAGTTAATAACAATGTTAGATTAATATGTAATAATTTGGATGTACCATTCTTTCATTCTATTTTATTTTTATGGTTCAAATATTACCTTTACTTTCTAATTTTTTTCTTCACTCCAAAAGAAAATAATGTTTATCCAGTAAATAATTATAAAAATCACTAACTTTGTCGTATGGCTGAATTTTTTAACAAATTCAATTTTTGACTGCTGTTTACCAACCTGAAGGTGCATTAGTCTTACTTAAACTCATGGCAATGTTTAATAAGTACGTGAAATTAAAAACTAAGTGATTTGATTGTTAGATGCAGTTTAATTCTTTAAACTTAAATGAGTTATAAGTTAAAAAAACATTTTTTCGTTTAGAAAAATAATTAAAACAAATTTTAATTAAATACAAAATACAGGGTGTTTACAAATGATAGGATGGTTTTATTTTCATTAATACAGGAAAACTATTACAGATAAAAAACAGACAGTTTTTACCGTTCGAAAGTTCATCTCACCCCATTGTTAGAACAACACGTGGAATCGGCAGAAATCAAAATGTCGACTCCACAAGAGAAAGCCTAGGCACTTTATTGATTGATTGAAACAAAATCAGTAACACACATGCAACGGAATTTTGAAACCCATTATGAAAATACTCTCCATTTAGAAACAGCATTTCAGACTGGGAGAAGAAGTTTTTAGAAACTGGTAATGTCTTGAAAGGAAAAAGTTCTGGTAGGCCTGGCACAAGCACGAAGATGCCAAAAAAGCAAATATAGGCCTGACATTCTCCGTGCAATGAAAGGAGTGCACGTAGAGGTGCTCTAAAACTTTGGAAAAAAACTTTTTGAGATGAACCTTCGAATGGTAGAAACTGTCTGTTTTTTATCTGTAATAGTTTTCATGTATTAATGAAAATAAAACCATCATATCATTTGTAAATGCCCTGTATTTGTATCTAATTAAAATTTATTTTAATTATTTTTCTAAATGAAACAATGTTTCTTTAACTTATAACTCATTTAAATTTAAAGAATTAAACTACATCTAACAATCAAATCACTTAGTTTTTAATTTCACATACTTATTAAACATTGTCATGAGGTTAAGTAAGACTAGTGGACCTTCAATGTTGGTAAACAGCAGTCGAAAATTGAATTCATTAAAAAATTTAGCATTGCGACAAATTTAGTGATTTTTGTAATTATTTACTGGATAAACATTATTTTCTTTTGGAGTGAAGAAAAAAAGTTAGAAAGTAAAACACCCTGTATAATTACTACTTACTCAGATATACAACATTTTTCGTATGGACATAGTTGATGGAACAGTTCTGTAAATTACCACTTTCCAAAGAAGCTGAATTTGAATTTAAAAAAAAAAATTGTATCATTATTATTCTATTGCTTAGTTAGTTTAAATTTAATAATAGCATTGATAGTAAGTAAAGTTTCTTTCTGAAAAAGTGACTTAATGTCAAGAAGCCAATTTACCCTTCCAAGTTTATAGTTGACTGCTATGTTGAAGAGCATGTCATTGAGGGGAAACATTTAATCTAAGAATGGTTCAATTAATTAGCCTAAAAGCATCCTGAAAAACGTAAGGTTTCGGAAGAATCAAATAAGCTTTAAGTGTTATTTGTAATTGCATTGCTGTTGCCTCCCTCCTTCATGTGTAGGTAATAACAGCTAGGAAAACTTGTGTCCCCAACCAGATCACACCACAGATGCTTGCGGCGAGCAAATCCCTTTTGCAAGGCCAATCGAACTACATCCCATCAACAACAAATCAGACGCTGGTTATTGGACAATTAGGAGTTCTGTCATCACAACCATCCCTCATTCCTGCTCATACAAAACCTGGAGAAGCACAAAAAATGAAACCTTTTGTAAGTATTAGATAAGTATTTGATGTGCTTTCAGATTTTTAAAAATATTATTCATTGATGCATAAACATAGTTGTTGTTGGTTTTTTTTGTTAGAAAATTAAGAGAAAGTCTTTGAATGAAAAAAATAATTGAATTCAATATTGTTTATTGGGTTTTTGTGTTTTACAATATAAATGGCCGATTTCAAAAACTTGCTTTCTCCAATAAACTTGCTTTCCCTGTTCAGGTACAAGAAACAGGGCAGGTTTTACCATTAGGTGACCTAAGTGACCTCTTATAAGGGAATCCCACATAGCATATCCGCTTTAACAAAGGAGTCTTTGTATGGTTATGTATGCTCAAGTTTTTTCGTTTTCGGGGTTTATTTTGAAAGAAACAAAATGTTGCACAGTCTTATTTTGTAATCATTTATAGTAGCTTCAGATGAGTAACATATTTCAATATAGCGGAGTTCTGTAACATACATGTTCGAGGGATTCCCTTTTTAGAGGCATCAGATCTATGGGGCGCTTGTAGATTGGATAAAAATGTCGTTTGTTCGCTAGACTTCCACCCTTCAGCTGCTCGGGGGATGAAAAAATTTTTTCTTTGCATAGGGGCACCAGGTCTCTTGCACTGGTCCTGTCTAGAAAAAGTGTAAAGATGTACAGTTATGAAATGTTCCTGAAAGAAAGTTTATTTTTCATAAGATATACATCTTGGAGAATAGCTGGTTTTATAAGGAATTTTTATTGCACTGTGTATAGAGAACCATAAGGTTTATCAAACCACCAGATGGCCATAAAAAGCCAAGTTTTGGAAATCAGCTCTTCATATATGAAAAATTACTAGAATGAATGTTTTGGGTTTGGGTCCCCCCCCCCCTCTTGTGAATTAAACAGTTGCAAAAAGAAAGTATACAGTCAGGTTATAGTAATTAGGTTAAACAGCCGTAAACAAGACTTCACCTCCTGATCCAGCTGTTGGGAAAAGTTATGACTTTTGGCCCATGTATGCTGGACATTATTATTCTGTGAACAAGAATAAAAATGTTACATTTTGTACTTTTGAACTTGATTAGGTTTTTAAATGGTATTTTATCTCTATTAACCTAGCAATTTTCAGATCCATTGTTATTATTTAGGGCCAACTGGAATTGTTTAAGGAGTGCTTGTACAAAAGAGTTGAAGGAAAATATTACGAAGTATTAAGCTGCCATTGTGCAGAGCCTCTTAATTTTGCAGGATCTAAGCAAATGATTCAGCACCCCAGACAATTCTGATGATATTAAGATGTTTAAGTTTATTTTGCTCAGAGATGACCCAAGGCCCCCAATAACCAGTCACAATTTTAAGAGTGATATTATGCACAAAATATCATAAATGATTATTTATTATTAATTCAGCATCAAGTTAATATTTCAGCATCTTGTTAATAATTCAGAGCACAATCGTGTTTTCTTTCATCAACATGATTAGATAGAGGAGATGAAGATTTATTGTGTACAGACATTAAATGGAGAGAGAAGGGGGTTTTGAGGCCCTTTACAAAAAGGGCAGCACATAACTCTTCATTAAGGCATCAAAACTCCTTTGGCAAATTACTATGCTATTCCACAAATTATATTTGGAAAAAAAATATTCAGTTAACATTTTTTCATATCTTCATGGTAGAATTAAAAAAAAAATGGATAAATTGCAGTTGAAATTAAATAGTGAAAAGTTTTTGAAATTTTATTATATAGTTAGTTATTCTAGTTTTTCTGTTAGTAAAATTCCAAATAAACATCAAGATGGATTAAAGAAAATTATAAAATGTCATAGTAAAAAAAGAGAAAAAAATCAAACTGTAGAAAGGATTTACTTGCTCCTTCGTTTAAAATATGACCTTTTAGCTATTTTCTTCTTGTATACTGAATAAGAAATTATATGTTGTAATAGCTTATTATTTTGTTTTTTTAATACTTGTGAAAAGAAAAATTTTGAATGATTTTGATTCATTTACTCATTCATTTTCATTCATTCATTTATGTTTCATTAGAATTATCCCCGAAACCAAGAAATTCTTCATCATTTCCTAGTAAAAGTATTTGCCTTCATTTAGTAACTTTAGTAATGTCTAAGTTTTTATTGATTCATAGCCTCATATGCTGGCTCAATGCTGAGAACTCTAGGACACAGGACTCATTGCTCTTGAGAGACCGTTGAGTTATGGATACAAATCCTGCTGCGGCCTGGATGCTCTTTACTGGTCATGCAGAATAAAACAGAAAACCATTGCATGAACACTTCTTTGTTTACCAGCAATGAAATCTGCCAGAAGAGAGAACACACTCTACCAGTATAGCAGCTCTGGATAATTTGCTGTTATTTATTATTAACCCTTTCACTGCATAATTAAATTTCATTTTCATTCCTGATAAGATGAAATTATCCATTTTTCACAGCATATCCACTTTTTAAAGCCTGTGAAATGAATCCGATTTCTGTGGGTAAAGATAATGAAATTGTGTGTGGATATATCTGCTTTATACAGCAAAAGGGTTAAAAGATATGAGGACACAAACTAATTAACAATAGTGGCAAGTATAAATTTATATAAACTTATCAGAAGCACTAAAATAACCCTGTGCTCTGTTTATCAACAGGGGTCATCACGACATTTGTCATTAATCTCTGTTTACATATTGGGCTTTTGTTGTACAACAGTTTGTGTTCCAAGAATGGTGCAACACCCAAAAATTGTTAAGCCAAATTCATGTTGCCAACAACATCTTGTCATCCAAGAGTGAACAATGTTTTGAAAAAATCATACACGTGAACTAATGGGCAACAATTCATCAAATAATGACAACAGCCTATTATCAGACAAGTACAAAACAAATTGTGGCTGCAGTGGACTCGTAACCTCTTAAACTCATTCAGCAATACAAGTTATTATAGATGCAGGAGTAAAGCTGGAACTAATTATTTTCATTAAGTTATCATGTATTGAAAAAATCTCCAATTTTCACTTACACTTTATAGTGGGCTGGCATGTGGCCAAGAGAAACACCATGTAGGCTTTCCATTTTTCAAATCCATTGGTTTGTGGGTTTTGAATTCCACTGTGGATATGGATGTCTGTGTTTGTCCCTGGAAGACAAAAATGATAAGTCTTATGGAATTGTCTCAGGATTATATTTAGATATAGTCATGTGAATAGGTGCAATTGACTTGGATGTTGACATGCTCAAAATTTAATGAAGCAACCAAGCAACACTTTACATTAATGAATATATAACCTAATATACAGGGTGTTCTTGAATAACATGTACAAACTTGGGGGAGTGATAGAGGGATCAAATCTAAGCAACATTTCCCTCTTTCATTTTTTTTCTCTGGGGATTGTTTTTGAGATAAAAAATGTTGAAATCCTACCTGCAGAAAAGAGTTGTTTGGATAGATACTGTTCGGGTCTCAAGAGAAGACCTCTGAGTTGCACCAGTGGGATCCGATGAAGAGCTGGTAGCCATAATCGCCGTAGCTATGGACCAGATTTGCGAAAAACCAGGAACTTTTGAACATGTACGTCAGTCCATGTGGCGACGTTGTGAAGCATGCATTCATGCCAGAGGGAGCCAATTTGAACACTTATTGTAAAACATTTGCATGTTTCATAAAAAAAACAAGTCATATTATTGTTCTTTTTATTCCATGATTTTGACGTGTTCCAAAAGCACAGGTTGAATGCCATATTATGTCTACTCGACGTCCAACATTTTTTATCTCAAAAACAATGAAAGAAAAAAATGAAAGAGGGAAGTGGGGGAGGCCGTGGCCTGGTGGGCTTTTACTGAAACACAACTTCTGTGAAGTTAAGCAACATCAGGCACGGCTAGTCACTGGATGAGCGACTCTTCAGTGACTCACGATCTTCACCACTCGTCGGCCTCAGGCCATACAGGCTTTGGATGGACGTACTAGATTACAATAAATAAATAAATAAATAAATGTTGCTTAGTTTTGATCCCTCTATCACCCCCCCCCTCTCCAAGTTTGTACATGTTATTCGAGAACACCCTGTATTATTGTTAGTATCCAGTGTTTTCCCAAAAGTTTTTATCAGATAAGTAGAATAAAAGCTCTGTTTGTAAATTTAAACAATAGTTAAGTGGATAGCTTCATGTGTTGACACTTGTCACATGATAATTTTCAACATTAAAGGTGATTATTCCTCAATAAAGTAAAGTTCAGTGCCACTTTGATGGATACTGTAATCTCGATTGTTCTGTAATACTTCAGAGAAAACACAGATTTTCTATCAATTCATATTTTTTTAATACAATTAAAAAATTACCACGTGAATACCTTTTTTTGTGTGTTCGTAAATGTCAACTACATGTATTACTATGCTCATTCGATGAGTAGCTCGTAAATAAATTACTAAAGTGAAGGTATCATTGAGTTCCAAATTTGCAAATGTAACCACCCAAGCCCAAGTCTATAAAAGGGTTCAGAAATGGTTAAAAAAAAAAAAAAGATTACAGTATATGGCATAATCCTGCTTAAGTAAAATGTCACATCACTAGTAATCAGACAGCTTTTCATCTTTATAACTACTTACCATCTTGTATCTCAAATACAAATTATATCAAATATTTTTGTCAGCAGATTCTGTATGATGTACTAACAAGTCTAACGCTCTTGCAGAAAATCCCATACAGCTGCTTCTGATAACATAATTCTTTGTATGTAAATTCTTAGACTTCACTAAGCTTCAAATTAAAAAATGAAGAAAATGACCAGACTCTTATCACATACACACCTTGACGTCAAATGGCTAATAGTATGTGTTGCAACACTGGTATTGGAGACTCTCAAATAAATGTGGCACATGAAAAAATCGATTATTCTGTATTTGAGATTAAACTTAGATTCAGGAGTAGATCCATGCATTCTATCAAGAAAAGGAGTGCACTGCCACCATTTATCAAACTACTAAATTAATATTTTCTCAAAATTTTGCTTTATAAACAGTGGCTGCATTTTTTTTTATGTGACTAAAACAGATTTCATGGTCTGCTTTATTCCTTAATTATTAATAAATTTTAAAAATTTCTTCTCTTATAATGATACTTGATTTATAATAAAAATTTAATGTATTATCACCAAACATCTGATGATTGTTTCTGCTGAAATTGCATCTACATTATTTTTTGGATATTTATTTTGGTACATACTTTCAGAAAAATCTTTTTTTTTATTTTTATTTTTTTTTATTTTTTTCTATTTATAACAAGTTAAATCAAAATGTATATACTGTATTTAGGAGGTGATGTTAATTTTAATGATACATAATGATAAAGATTCCTAATTACCTAAGGCTAGGATAAGGCTGGGATTCATATACTTTCTAATTTTTAAAAACAAACCCTATCTTATGAATATTTTATAAATAGGTTATGGGTCAAGCAGCCACTCTTCAACCAAAGTCTCCTATTCTCCCTCATCCTCAAGCAGGTGCATCAGTAACAGGAGCTGCAGCTACGGCTACAGCTACTGTCCTTAATACTTCTCAGTTCAAACAAATGCAGCAGGGAGCAGCAACAGCACAGTTAGTTTCAACACCTCAACTGATTACCAGTCAAGCAGCTATGATAGCTAGTCAGGCACAGATTATAAATCCTTTGCAAGCCCTTGGTCCCATTCACCAAGGAATAACCTGGGCGACACCTGGAGGCATTCAATCTCCTGCATTGCTTACAACAACACAAAATCCAATTTTTATTCGTAGTGGACAGCAGCAAGATATGTTTTTGCACTCTCCTCCACCCCAAGCTCCCCCAGCTATTCAACCAGCTCCGACGGGAATCCAAATAGCCAAACCAAAACAGGTAAATAATAATTTCATACTACCGCATGAATGATGTGATCTATTTAAAACATTATCTTTAATTTCTTAATAGAATTTAAACTATTTATTAATGCTTATTTTTTATGAATATTCGTATTAAGCATTTGATAAGTGATATTCTTATAAATTGAAGTTTGCAGTGGAACTGTCTAGTAATATTAATATGGAAGA
This sequence comes from Rhysida immarginata, assembly GCA_023313115.1. Lineage (NCBI taxonomy): Eukaryota > Metazoa > Arthropoda > Chilopoda > Scolopendromorpha > Scolopendridae > Rhysida > Rhysida immarginata. The sequence continues at coordinate 9,624,575 of JAHWFO010057280.1, read as the reverse complement.
AACTTTTGGCTTTCTATTTGGCATTTTAAATAGCCAAAGATTGCTCGACTTTTTTTTATGTGTGACCGTGTAGGTACGGCCGGCTTCGTCCGTGGCCACGCAGACCAATGTCTCGACGAGCCTGGTGCAGACGGCGCAAGCGTCTGGCCTGCGCCCACAGGTTCGTAGTATCGCTGCTACATATAGTCAGATTCACCGCTTCTAACACTTTGCTCGGAGTCAACTGTAAAAACATTTCCTATGGGAATTGGCTCTAACATTATTGGTGAATTTCTCCATTTCTTTCTTTTCTTGCATCTTTACTTATCAATTAATTTTAGAGGATAAAATTTTGTTTTTTTAATAGCATGAATATCTGAAAATTGGTTTTGAAACTCAGAAAATATATTCTTTAACACTGTGAATAATAGGATTTTTATTCCCGAGTTGAAATTGTTTAATTCTTTAATTAAATTTGCTATTCATACGTTCTCTCTCTCTCTCTCTCTCTCTCTCACTACTAAAATGCATGATTTCCTTTAAAGTAAATTCTCCTATGTTGGCATGATATTGTATTTTAATAAACTTATTATTTTTGGGTGTTTGTTAATGAATGCTAGAATTGATTAATTTTGTGTTTTTGCCTTTTCCCCCTGTAGGAAATGTATATAATAATTTTAAACATTTTTTGTTTTGTTTCTTAATAATTGCTTTTATCACTTTTTGACAATTCTTTCTAAAAATACTATCTTTAGTTATTATTAGTTCATATATTCATTATTTTTTACTTATTTTTAATTTCACCATTTTTATAGTACTTAAAATGTACAACTTTTCAGGTCAAACATCGGAATAAAGCTCAAACTAACCGATCTTCACCAGGACCAGGTGCAACGGTGCATCAAAAAGCAGATGCTGCTAATCAGACAAAAATACCAGTAACGCCACCACAACAATCTACTGCTAGTCAAACTAAAATTCAGTCCGAAGTTAAACCAGCTCCTGTTCAAAAAGGTAAGAAGGACCAAAGAAAAAAAATTGGAAATCCTAAACAGAATAGTCATTCCTATTAATTTTCAAAACGACTACCAAAAGAAAAGATGAGGAAAATAAAGAAAGAATTACCTTTCAAAATATATAAAAGAAATTTATCACGGAATATTCTATTGCTTTTATACAGTTGCTCCCCTGTTCTTTTTTTAAGTTAGGATTATCTGAGCTCAACTCATTGGATTAACGTTGAAAGTGTATTTCTATAATCAGTAAAAGTATTTTTTGCCCTACCCCTTAAAGATAATTTATCTGGAATGAAGCTGTATATAGAAGTGTTACCAAGCTATACTTTTAACAGGGTGTCTAGCAAAACGATTTCATAAAATTCCCTGACTTTTCCCGGTTGATCACGTTATTTTCCCTGATAGAAAAAAAAATCTATCTTGATAGAATATTATTGATATTTTTCAAATTTTTCGTTCCTATTTCGCATTTTTTTTGCTGATTTTGTAGAATTCTCTTGATTTTTTGTAAAATTCCCTGATTTTTCCCTGACTTTTCCAGGTTACAGAAAATTCCCTGACTTTTCCCGGATTTCCCGGTCGCTAGTCACCCTGTTTTAAAAAATTGTTCGATATACAGGGTTATAGTTGTTGGGTAATACTTGGAGGATCGTTCCTAAGGACAAATAAGACGAAAATGTTCTTGAAAGTTTTTTAATAGACTGCATATGTTTCGAGAAAAACGACTTTGGAATGTGATGACTTCAAGCTTTGTTCGCAAAACATGAGCTAAAAACTCTGCTCCTATGCCAGCTATCTCCACGAAAATTGGATGACTTAAGGGGAGTACATAGCCCATTAATCGTTCCAATTTATGTGCATTGTATGTCCATTAGGTTTCGGAGATAGGCGCTCGATGTGGGACTTAGTTCATATCTGGCAGTGCATTCGCAAAACTGTCAAGCTCCTATCTCCGAAACTAATGGACGTAATGCACATAAATTGGATTAACGGGCTGTGTACTCCCCGTAAGCCATCTAATTTTTGTGGAGATAGTTGGCATAGAAGCAAAGTTATTAGCCCATGTGTTGCGAACAAAATTTGACGTCATCACATTTGAAAGTAGCTTTAAAAAAACTTCCAAGAACATTTTTGTCTTATTTTGTCCTCCAAGTAGCATCCAACAGTTAAATTTACTCTGTATATTAAAGCTTATCTTTCCTTAAACTTGGATTGTAAGGAGTTGTTAAAATTTTTGAGAATTTAATTTTCACAAGATGCAACTTACACTTGAAGTTCTGATGCAGCATTTCAAAAGTGAAATTAATTGCATAGCTGCTATTTTCTAAAGGGGGGCGGGGACAATAAGCAAACAAAGGGGTTGTATATTTTTCTTGTTTTGCTGTCGTTTTGAGACTTTTTATAGTTAATCATTTATTTTTCGCATGTATTGTTTTATTACAGCCTATATATTTAATCTTTACTTTTATATTGATCTCATTATATAAAGTAATAATAAATCTACCAAGGAGCTTCTGCATCGGCGTTCGCTATGATTGATTACCCCTCAGGATTCGAGCTAAGCCTTGAAAGGACGAATGCCAAGTGAGGGAAAGAGCGTGGTTGTTATAACAACCATACAAGAAAGACATAATCGATGATCAATCATGACATTGTGCACCGAAACAAGTTGAAATGGGGGCTCAAGATCCAATCTGCAGACTTATAATGATAATGTATAAATAAATGCCTCGAAGTTCTTAATGAGGCAAATGCATATTGCTCCATATTTGTGTAATTGTACCAAATGTCCTATCAGACGTTGAGTAGGAAAAACAAGCTCCAATCATGGAAGGAGCAGGGCTTAACAGTCTTCAAAATATTATTATTCTAATTGTAAAAATATTTTCTTTTAAACAAAGCTGTTCTTAAAATAAAAAATGTTTTTAATCTTTTGTGTTTAGCAAATGTGGAGACACAAGTCAGCTCACCTATACCATCCAAACCTCCTACAACAGCAGTTGCCCCAAATAAACCTGAAGAGGAAGAACCAATGGATACAACACCCGAGATACCTGAAGAAAAAGAGATGGAAGTTGTTCCTTCACCAACTAGTACAAAAGAAGTGGAGCCTACTCCAGAACCGGTAGAATTGCCTGTTGTAGAAACGACAGCAGCTGTAACAACAACTACGACGACATCCGTGTCATTAACTACAACTACATCAACAACAACGGCGACCACCACTACAACAACCACTACAGCTGTCAATTCAACTGAAATATTGAAAGAAAAACAACACCCGCAGAAAGCTATCGTGAAACCTCATGTATTAACTCATGTAATCGATGGATATGTTATTCAAGAAGGACCAGAGCCATTCCCAGTAAGCTCAGATATAATTCATCTTTTAATACAGTGCTCTGTCCCAAACTACAAAAATAATTACCAAATTTTATTCAACTATGCTCATTCAATGAAGCTGAAAATTTTCTTTGGCAATCATAGCTCATTGATTTTTTTTCTGTGCCAGTGCATTCATGTGATATCTCTTGATGCCTTTGACAATTTTAAGAGTGGCATAAATGATTCTTTTCTGATAATGTTGAGAGTTTTTCTCATTAATATATTTTAGTACTTTCAACTATTATGAAATATCTTTTTGGAGAATTATGAAATTGAAAAATTTGGAATATTCTGATCCTGGGAAATTGAAATTTCAATTTTCGAATTTTGATAGATTGATGACTGGAAGTTCTTTTCTTCCATTTTGGTTTTCAGGGAAAAATAGCTGGCTCATGGAATTCCAGCTTGGAGAATGCAGAGTTGGGGAGGGAGCACTGTATACTATGTAAATGGGAAGTTTGATTTGATACATGCATTAAATTTCAAATTAGAAGCTTACATCATCAAATACCAATTCCTACTCCTGTAGTCAAATGCATATTTTTATTCTTACTCCTATTTCGTAATAACATTATTTTGTTATACTCACCAAACTAAAGGATGGTGCAATGAAGCCTTGTAATAAATTCATTTGAATAAATGTCTCTTTCAAGACTTTCAAGTCTATATTTCCATATCATAAATCTTTACTTAACCTTCCAGCAGGTGCACCCTCTAAACGAATGTGAAAGGTCGTGTGTCTTTCCTGTATATGCTATTGCAAAATGTAAATTTTCAAGAGTGTACCTTTTAAAATAATGTTGTAATCAGTTACAGGTTAAAGGGTACAATTTATTTAAAAAAAAATGTTTTAAATGAAGTGGAAACAATGTAAACAAAAAACACAATAACAATATAAAATGACCAAAGCATTACCGAAATGACGTGAGAATAAAATAAATGAAATTTCCAATATTTCCCCTGAACTATTTACATTTGTGTAAAGATGAATTAAAAGTGTAAAGATAATATGGAAGTAACAAATGATAAAGCCTGAAACAATAAAGATTTTTTGTTAGAACAAAGAAAATTGTATACAACCAAAACTATCCTGAATGGTCGCGTGTATCTCTGAAATACAAATAGCAGCTCTACAAAGCCCTAATAACGCTTCGAAATTCAGACATGGACTGAAGATAGGTCAAAGGGAGCAGGGAGAATAGCCAAGGACAGACTATCATAGCACCATCTCGCCTAAAGATATTAAACGAAATTCATCTGTTGTGTGTATCTCACATACGCGCGCCTGCTGGAAGGTTAATTTAAAAATTAATTAATGTTAAAAATATTATATCATATTATGTTATTTATTTAATTTTTATTTAACTTATCACTTACCTATTAATAGTTTATAAGTTAATAATAAAATAATCATATCTGTAACAATTAACTTAAATTACATCATGGCCTTTATCACACCAATCAAACTATTGTTAAATTTTGTTCCTATTAATACATCAAAAAATCTCTATGATAATGCCATCAGGTGAAATATGAGGGTTGAGATAAGTCATGGCAACTATTTTTTTGTGAGAATTCGAACATGGGTAGAAAATGTGAAGTATACAGATGAAAGGACAAGGAATGGATGAAATGTATGGATATTTAAGACACCAACAGTTTGCTCCTCATGTTTATTAAGGTAGTTGCATAGCATTACAGGTTTCATGTACCAGAATTATGATTGTATAATGTTATGTTTCATGATTCTGGAAAACTTATTCTGGAACATGAATACAGGTTTCGTGTTCCAGAATAAGTAACACAAATCAAACAGAGAACTGCTATTCAGATACACGAGCCTTGTTCAACTCCGTTTGCATCCGTCCTTGCATAAGAACTGATTTAATATTACAGTTTTTTTTTTTTTTTTTGGAATGCTAAAATGGATTTTTCAAAATAAAAATGCAGTTTGCAGAATTAAAAATGCAGCTTATGAAATAAAAAATGTTTTTTTGCAAAACATAAAATATATTTTGCAAAATATAAAATGTATTTTACAAAATTAATAGACACTTGCAAGATATAAAAAAAACAAAAAAAAATAACTTGTGGAATTTTCAAATCCGCTTGGGCAAGATAAAATTGTTAAAATGTGGGAAAATAAGAAAGTGGGGGGGATGGGGGGGGGGGGGGGGAGTTGGGTGGCAGGAATATTTCTTACTCCATTTTTTATCCTCACCTGATCCTGCTTATCCTCGACTTTTTAAACCCCGTGTTTTTATCCTTCCCCAACTGTTTATTCCCACTTTTAACCCTCATTTTTATCCCTAACACATATTCCCACTTTTAGGCCCACTCCTTTTATCTTCTTTTTTTAACCACTTTTCACGTCCCACTTTATTCCCTACTTTTATCCAATCTTTTTTTTAAATGCGGGGAATGATAATTGGGAGTAATAATTGGAGATGAAAGTGATAAAAAAAAGTGGGAGTAAAAAGTAGAAGATAAAGTAGGGATATGCGTTGCAGATAAAAATGAGGGTTACAAATAGGGATGAAAGTGAGGGTAAAAAATGAGGCTTAAAAAGTTGACGGTGAGAAACTGATTTTCAGTTTATTGGCTCCCTTGGAATAAATTATTTAGGATATGTAGGCAGGGATAAAAAAAATATAAGAAGTGTTTGTTTTTTTTTTTTAATCCACTTTTCTTAGTCTCCAATATTTTAACACAATTTTAGTTTGCCCAAGTGACTTGAACATTCTACAAGCTACATTTTTTTTTATTTCGCAAAATACGTATTTTATTTTGCAAGCTTCTTTTTAATTCCGCAAAATACATTTTACGTTTTGCAAGAAACATTTTTTATTTCACAACCTGAATTTTTATATTGCAAAACAGCATTTTTTTTATTTCGCAAACCACATTTTCATTTCTGCAAAATACATTTTTATTTTTGCAAAATCCATTTTTGATTCTGTGAAATCCATTTATATTTCTGCAAATTGCATTTTGTATTTTGAAAACTGCATTTTAGCATTCACAAAAAGCTGTAATTTTGTTCTTGAATACATGGGAACTAAACAGCGATTTTTATGAAGGATACATTATCATTTTAGTAAGAATTAACATTTAATTGCTTTTCAGGTATTCATTAGATTGCTTTTCTTTACAAGCTTTTAAAACAAAGATGTTTTCCTTGAAAATTTTAATGTAACTCTGTTTCCTTCCTCTGAATTGTCTTATAATTTTTCATAGCTTAAAATGATATTTTTTTTTTTTTTTTTTTTTTTGTATGTTTTGAAGGTTAACAAATCATCACTGTTAACTGATTTTATTCCTCCAAAACCACCACAGATTGAGAAGGAAGCAGAAGAAAATGAAGAACCTCCAAGTACGTATTCTCTGTTTTAAAGGTGATCAGATATTCATGTACATATAATTTACTTTTCAGCTAACTAAATATATTGTTTCATTGCAAAAATTACTCAATCCTTCAGCCTCTAATACTGTGATTAATACAGGTATCATTAAATGCATTCCACATATGCATGGTATGCTTCTGTTACATTTCCTTGATGGTGTAATGTTCCAGTTGTGTTTTGTGTGTTGGCCTAATTATTTATTTTCATGCTGAACCTGTAAAACCTTAATCAATAGAAGATTTGTAACGTTTTCCATTCTTAGGGCAAATTGGAGAGTATATATCAGAGCCCTTACCTCAGCCCCAACAAGAGGTTCAACCAGACCTCTGGAAGGAAGGGGGTAAACCCACTATAATCATAAAGGGCTTAGGCAGTACGTTATTTGAAATTTATGATGGATTATGATAGTTGCTTGATTTGGATAAATATTTTTCCCCACAAGATCTTCTATTTCGCATGCTGTCTGATTAGTGAAATGTTTAAAAAAAATCAATAATAAACATAAGATTAGTTTTTAAATTTTTAAATTGGACAGTTGCTTTCATTTTGAACTGCATGAGGTTTACTTAATACTGTTTTCTTTTGTAAAAGGACTTCTTTTTTCAACAGATATATATATATATATAACATTTTGTGATGCCTGTTATAACATTAATAAAGTATTAATAAATGGAAAGTATAGAATCAAAAATAGTTTAAAATTCTATTAACAATAGAGAAAAAAGAGAAGAGCGAAGCTGAGCTGGCCAAATGTGAATTCTGTGGAAAGGTGGATGCAAAGAGGAAATTCAAGCGGTCAAAACGGTTCTGCTCAACATCATGTGCAAAGCGCTACAATGTCGGATGTTCAAAACGTATTGGGCTTTTTTCACCTTCACCTCGTGGGTATTCATATTATATTAAGCTGAAACTATATGAAACAGAATAATGATTAGACATTTATCCATGGTGTATTTCAGCTGAGATTATTACCAAAAATAAGAAGCATGGTATGAAATCAAGAAAAGGATGGAGAAAATCACCATCATCCAGGGTGCCAACAGTAAACACAGATGATTGGGTATTGTATATCAAGTCAAATATTTCATATTTATAAGCCAAATATATTTCGATTTGTAAATATTTGCTAATGATGTATGCGTCTTTTGGTTATTGTGTAGCTCCATCATTCCCATTCATTTTTAAATGATGATTATTATTATTATTTAGCAAATAGAAGAGTCCTCACCTAAAGAAGAAACAACAGATTCCCATTCGGGTGCTGAAAGTTCTTTATCTCCTACTACACCTACCAGTCAAAAAGATATGGAAGTGGATCATCCTGAACCAGAACCAGAGCCACAACCAACACCAGAACCTACTCCATCTAAAAACCCATTAAAATGGAGTGTACGTTTAAGTTTCCTTTATATGAACTTTATGACTTGGGGATTTATTTTCAATTATTTGGGGATATATTGTTAGAAGAAATCAAAAATTAAGATATAAATTCATGATAATATCACTAACACTTCGTTTAGATAATTTATTTAATTTTAACTTTCAGTTTTAATTTTTATAAGCCCAATCTGGACTTGTCCTGTGAAAGCAATCTGTCACTATACAAAGTTAGGAAATATATGGTTTTTTTAATTTTAACGGTTTATCTATCACTTTGTTTAGAGAAAGTGGTTATTGTATAGTTACTTGCAATGACTTACTGTAATTTTCGTAAATTGACTTTTGTTTTCCCTGTGTATTTCATTTCAAAAATTATGGTAATTGTTAACTCTGCTTTATTGATATTTATTCAAAGAAAAAATAAGAAATTACTGTAAATACTGTATTTAGCGCTGGACCTGAAATACCGGCCTGCCTACATTAACCAAATTAAGCACCTGGTTAGCGCCTGGGAGTTAACCAAATTTTTACAAGTAAGCGCCGGAGCTTCAATAACCGCCCGGGCACTTATTTCATTTCGAGGATTTTTCCTCTCTTGCTGCTTTCTCACTGATATTTTTGCTCTCCCAACTGCTGCTGCTAAACTGGAAATTAGATACCAGCAAGATTTTTTTTTTTTTAATTTCTTGCTTTTAATTTTGGATTGAGTCAAGCAACATGGCTGATGAAAAATGAAAACTTCAGTTATTTTAAATTTATATAAATTGTGTGGTGTGATCCATTTTATTAAATAACTCCTCTCCTGCTTGGAAAATTTAATATTTTGAAATAATAATTTCCATCACAGTTGTGCAGAATTTTATAAGCGCTGGACCTGTAACACCAGCCCGCCTGCATTAAGTGCCTGGGGGTCCGCTGAATATTTGCAAATAAGCACCTGGGTGCTTAATACAGTATTTACAGTATTTTCTTCGTAAATAGAAACTGGAGATAATGCTCAAAGCATATGGTAATATACTTGGTAAGCAATGGGGAATAATGGGCCAATTAGTAGAGGCAGCGAGCGTGATACTAATGGTTCCTGATTCGAATCCAGGTTGTGGAATTTTCCCTTCCATTTTTTCTGAAAATATCAAAGAAAAGATAGTTTATTTATTAATAAAATTTTTTCATTTAAATTTTATTGACAATTTTTACATCTCACCAAAATTACCTTTATTTCTAAGATTCTTTACATACTTAGTGCCTTTATCACTAAAATTTCAAATTAATTTATTTACTGGTTTCCTATCTCAATTTTGAATGTTTATTAACCTTTAACTATTGACATACTTTTTCGTAACAATAACTGTTGACATGTGGCCTCATAGGCTGCAACAATTGATATCCACTGTGATGAAAAAATCAATAAGAAATTTATCAATTTTATTATCAATCATTAGAATAAGGTCTATAAGTGAAGGAAACATAAGTGAAACTACAAAATTATATTTTAATTGCTGTTTTTATTTCTTAAATTAGTTAAACATGTTTTGGCAATGATTAAATATAAGCTCACTCATTAAATTCAAATTATGAAAAAAATGTGTCGATCAACAAAAATAAAATTTTTCTTTATACTTCAGCAACTAATAATCGAAAAAAGTAAACATGACACACAAAAACATTGGGGGGGGGGGGGGATGACAAAGCCTAAACTGACATGAAAATAAGATGCAGCCTTATTTGGACATTGTAGGCAAAAACACACAAATATTACATGCTTTTTTACAAGAATAACGCTTTGTGTTAATATGGTAATTTATGATAGTTTTGGTAGACAAGAATGAAATGTTTTGTAAATAGTCATTAGTCATTATTTTTTAATCCCTGGAAATGAGCACAAGAAACTACAAGGGCCATTCAATAAATAACTGGAAATACATTTTAGTAAATATTTATTACAAAGCACCAAAATAAGTATATTACTACCCCCCCCCCTCCCCATTTAATGGACCTACGCTAGTGATTGACAAGGTCACCGATTCCATTAGAAAATAATTCTTTTGGACGTGTGCATAATTACTCATGCACTGCTGATTGGACTTCTTTGTCATTTTGGAACCTTGATCCACTTACAAGGGAATCCCTTGAACATGTATGTCACAGATTTCCACCAAATTGAAATATGTTACTCATCTGAAGCTACTATAGATGCTTGCAAAACAAGAGAGCGCAAAATTGTGTTTCTTTCAAAATAAGCCGCGAAAACGAAAAAATTTCAGCATACGTAGCCATACAAGGACTCCATTGTTAAAGCTGTAAGGCTATGTGGGGTTCCCTTGTTAGTGCATCTTTCAGTGGCCAAAGGCATGGAATTTTGAAGGTGCAGGATCGGGCGAATATTGAGGTAGGTTAAGCACTCAAACCATAGATCCTCGATGGTAGATAATGACATTGGCAGTGTGTGGTTTCGCATAGTCAACATCTTCACTTAACAAAAATTGACGACACTTCACTGTTTCAGTTTGGAGCACTCCTGTAAGGTTGCTGCCATCTTGTGTAACTGTTCTCCAGTGTCCCAGCTGCAGCTATGAATGGCTTAAGGATACTTTCACAATATAACAAATATATAACTATCATGGTCGTAATTTAGGCTTTTCTGGTTATTTATTGAATGAGCCTTGTATATACCTTGTTGCAATAAAAAGTTACATAAATATTGACATTTGGCTTGACAGGCTGCTCCAGAATTTCAAATCAATCATACATACCATAGGAATTTGCTCGTAATGTTGCTTACAATAGTGTTGATGCAAATAAACTCAAAATTACTGGAGAGTCTAACACATTTGCACACAGGAAAGGAGGCGATTCTACAAATCCTGACAGATCACACATCAATAGTTTAGGTTAAACATTTGTTTAAAGTTGAGATTGCTCATTTCCTTGGTATCAAACTTTCATTTTACTATTAGCTATCAACTGAATTATTCTCAAAAACTGTACCAATGCCATGTATATTGATTTCATTCTCTTTTTTAGGTACAAGACGTATATAGTTTTATCAAAGGCTTGCCAGGATGTTCTGATTATGCAGATGAGTTTCGGTTGCAGGAAATTGATGGACAAGCTCTTTTGCTTCTTAAAGAAGACCATCTAATGACTGCAATGAGCATGAAATTAGGTCCTGCTCTGAAAATATGTGCACGGATAAATGTTTTAAAGGATGAAGTGAGTCGGCATCAATGAGAATAAAAAAAGAAACTATTTTAAAAACAGTTTTGAAATTCTGTTCCTACAAAGATATCTTTCAAAGATTACAAGAATTGTGGAATGGTTGAACCGTGAACAAGCCTTTTATAAAGGAATCGAAGAACTTTTGAGGGATTCTAAATCACATCTTTCATGCCCTCTCATTAACTGATCCATAAGAGGTTTCTTAATTGTTTAAACATTTCTTGTTTGATAAAAAAAAAAAAAAAAAAAAAAAAAAAAAAAAAA
>JAHWFO010057280.1:9589110-9612828 GCA_023313115.1 Rhysida immarginata | reverse complement strand
TAAAAAAAAAAAAAAAAAAAAAAAAAAAAAAGACAAAGAGAAACATAAAAAGAGGCAATCATACCTATCTTATACAGTTAGTGTATTCTTCATTACAGTATCATGTGGCACTAGGTGATACCTAGACTATTACACTCTAAAAGGAAGATCAATGAAATGGACTAAAACTATGAAAAAAATTAAATAACCTTCTCAGACCTGGCGTAAGCAGTAATCATGAAGTCTATATTATTATTTATTTTTTTATGACATTTGAATTTCATAAATTGACACTATATTGCATTGTCAAAAATTATTTTGGCCATGGTGTTTTACATGCAGTTTATTTTGATTGGTATTCTATTGTTTCATAAATTTGGGAAAAGTAATTACAAAATGTTTACTAAACATAATAATTACAAAAATAAAATCACTAATGAGAAAGAAAATTATTACACAATTTTCAATTTACATTAGTAAATTTATTTTAAAAAGCTAAATTTATTAAGGGTTGTCAGTCTTCCTTGCTTAGGCATGGAAATCTTCAAAAATAAGTTACTTGTTAGTGAAATGCTCATACTAAGGACAAAACATAGGCAATTATCTCTCGGGCATAATATCTGATTATTTTTGTGTTATATTTCCTTTGCCTATTATGAATTTATTTTATGTACCTGGAATTTATTTATACTTTACTCATAAAAATTTTAAATTGTTTCAAATGATCATGATCAAAAAATATAAAAACTGTTATAGTTGGAAAAAAATAATATATTTGAGTGAATGTCATATGATATACACTTTTTTATTCTCATATTGCTTAAAATATCATGTCATTATATTTGTTTATTAAACTTGTTGAATGTGTATTTCAGTTTTAATTTCAGAAATACATCTATACTCATTATTTATTTGTTTCTGTTTATATGTCACTCTAAGATTAAAATTGAAATACATGCTCAATTCATCTATCAGATTGCAATATTGCAAAATTCAGTTTTCATTAAATTGACCATTGGAATCACCATACCAATAAGTTGGAAACCGTGTGGTGGTAAGACTCTGAAAACAATTGAAGTTTTGGATAGAGACTGTCTTTTGTAAGACATACAAATTGACACTTTTTGTTATATTCCAGGGTTTGTGTGTCTCAACCTTCTTTTCTACCACTGCATCATCAGTTCATGAGATGTAATTCTATATTTTAACTTTTAGTCTGCAGAAATTGTTTTCTATTTTTAACAGCCAGTTGAGTCTCTGGAATGATAACATGGTTGGAGACGCAAGTAAGTAATTGTCATCTTCAAGAAGAAAGCAATATATTTTAAAAAAAAAAAAAAAAAAAAAAAAAAAAAGTTGCTGAGAAAATTTGTGTTAATTTATTATGTTGTCTTTATTCTTGATTTTATTTAAAAATCAAGAATTCATTGATGCCAAACAAAGTAAGATTGACAGCCCATTAATACTGAGAGTGGTTTATTTAATTCCTTGTATATTTTCTTAAATTTTTGGATTTTAAACAAAAAAAATGAATATAGTTTCTTATGAAGGTATTTATTTTTATCTGTATATAATTAAAAGTTTTTTTAAGTATCTGTTAATGCACATAATGCAAAAGTTTTGTTCAGATCTTTTTTTTTTTTTTTAAGTTAGATTTTTTACAGCTAGTTTTGAACATGTTATTTGTTTTAATGTTCAGTCATGGGGTGCTTGAGTAAGTGTTTTGCATTATTTTGTGAAAAACATCATATCTGCAATATAAAAATGTACATATACACTCCTTACCTTTGAGTGTGCCCTTTGTGAAAAATTAAAAGCATACATTTTTTAAAATAGACTTTGTCATATTTTCTCCCTCACTATATCTTTTATTGAATCAATGCATTAAAGATATTCAGTAAATCATTTTTGTTAAGGAAAAGAAAAAAAAGAGACATGAAAATGAAAAGTAATCAGATTTCAAAGTTGGATAAGTTTAAGCTTTGTAGATTGACTTTTATAGTTTGCAAACATCCTTGGATTGCACGAAATATATAAAAATACTATCTTTTTTAAGCTTAATATACAGGCCCTATCTCTACATTTATAACAAACGTCAGGGGGTGATTCCTGGGATCAAAGCAAGAAAAAATGTCCCAATGAACATACGTCTTGCAAACCGTTGTTACTGAGTTACATGCGATGGCATTACAGGATGTACACTGCACTTCACAGGAGATGCTCAAAGTGTCTGCCATGAGCAGCAATGCATGAATTCTGGCTCATCAAGTTAACAGCTACCAATGTGTTATTGATTTCAAATTGCAATGCTAGGGAGCCATCTATCACACTTCTTGGATTTCATGTACCACCAGAATGATGGAGTATTCCAAGAAGGATATACTATCTATTTGATTTGAAGAGACGAATAGAGTGGCTAACCATGAACAGCTGACAGAACCATCAAGCATTTATGGAATGTGTTGGAGAGATCCGTTTGCATCCACAATCCCACCTACAAACATCATAGAGCTGTGGGCAACTATCTAGATCAGTGCTTTACAAAGTTTTTTATATGGTGACACCCTAACGATACTATAGCTATATTAAAACCAGCAATCAGGCGACATCCAGTTTGGAATGGTTAACATCTTTGCAGAGGTTTCTATCCACTTGTGAAATTAATGCTATGTCAAAGTGTTGCACTTCATTAAGCAACTGGTGACTTTTAGCACTTCAGTATATATGGGTGGGCAATGTGAAGGAGGATCTACAAAATATTTTACAATTAACATTCTGATAAATCTCACATCTACATGTGGAACAGAAATCAGAAAGGTAGATAAAAGCACCATAAGTCTGTTCTGTTGTATCATTTTAAGTTGATGCATGTGGGGAGGCTTAGATAATAATTAGACCATTGTGGAAAGAGCAATGTTCAGCAATATTAGTTGCCATTAATTGGTTTAGCTTCACTTATCTACAAGGGCGGTTGCGCCGACAATTTTCTAATGCAATACTCGTTCTCACGTGATACGAGGACTACTCCTGAGGTGTATAGTTATTCTCTGTTCAATAGTTTGGGTGTAGCAAGCAGACAAAATGAGCATTGTCACTGAAAATTATTCCAAAATTGAAGTGTGTGGCTATCCGTTTTTTCAGGCAGAAGGAATACATCAGTGAGATTCATTGCAGATTAACAAACATTTATGGGGAAAACATTTTAAATTGAAAAGAGGGATCTGTCTGGTGTAGGAAATTCACAAATGGCCGAATGAACTGCATGATGATCCAGAGGAATGAAGAGGAAAACCAAGGGCTGTACACACAAAAGAGAATTGTGAAGTGTGATGGAAGGTTTGTTAAGGATGAAAGTTCGTGAATTTCTTATCCGGCAAGAGATTCCAGGATCAAACTGCTTTAGAAACCACAGTTGAGCAATACTTTACAAATTTGGGCAAAGACTGATACATGACTCCATGATTTAACTCATGCAATGCTGGGATAAATGCCTAATGTAAATGGTGACTATGTTGAAAAATGAATATTACCATCTACTTTTGGTAGCTAGATTTTCAAACTTTTCCAAATAAATGCGTTTCCATAATTATCATGTATACTTTTATTATCTGATCGCCCTCGTATATAAACAGGGTGCTTTTGAAAAGGATGTGGTGAGATACCTAGCTATGTTCTGCACCTTAAAATAAACACAAGTTTCCTTATACGTTTTGTCGATATTGCATTCCTTAAAGGAATAAACAGCTGATGAAATTTGGTTAAACTCCGCCCATAATGTAAACAAAAGCGCATGAAAAAAAGTAAACACCACCACATATTCCATTAATAATAGGTTTCTGTTAACTACCTGTTCACTAATGTGTTGGCCCTAAACTCAATCACTCTCACAGGAAAGCCAAATTAGACTAATACTGTATCTCGATCATTTATCCACTTGCACGTCTTTCCTAAATTGTGGACAAGTTCATTTCTGAGGTCTGATTACGAATCTTTCAGTGGGCTGTGAGAGTGGTTGAGTTTAGGGCCAACACATTAGTGCACAGGTAGTTCGCAGAAACCTGTTAATGGAACACGTGGTGGTGTTTACTTTTTTCATGCATTTTTGTTTACGTTATGGGCGGAGATTAACCAAAAGCTGTTTACTCCTTTAAGGAACGCAGTTTCGACAAAACATATGAGGAAACTTGTGTTTATTTTAAGGTGCAGAGCATCTATAGGTATCTCACGACAGCCTTTTCAAAAGCACCCTGTATAACCATCATCTGTAGAAATGAAGGCTATGGTAAAGTTAGGTAGAAGTTGTAACATTATTGCAAGGTATGGGGGAAATGGATCATTAGTTATACCTAGTCAAACACTGAACAGAGTAGAGTTATTATAGTTTCATGGTTCCAATCTTGGCAATACTTTCTATTGATTCTCTGTGACCCTTGCCAGCTTTCAAAGAGTTCATTTCATTCTGTCAAAGGTTGTCAGCAGTAAACTCAGCTGGAATTCTCTGAATTTTTATATTTCTTCTCATTTGTCTCTCTCTTTTTTCTTCTTTTTCTTTATCTCCTGTTATCAAGTTAACAATCTTTTTCTTTTCAAGTCTACTTGAACTATTTTGGGGACAAGATTCAATGGAGAAATCTGGCTTATCATGACAGTCAGTATCACTGCTTAACTTTTGTTCAGGATGGATTTAAACACCCCATCAGATCAGGGTTGTCACCATTTGATAGTGGAATTCTGAAGAGTTTTCAAAATGCCGAGAGACACGGTCTATATTATAACCTGTCCAACGAAAGTAAAACTAGGGATAAATTAAATTTCCGACTTCAATTGTTCGGGATCAATGCCGAGATAAAGTGAATTGTGAATTTTGGCAAGTGAACTTGGAATTTTAATAATAAACGTCCATTTTTTCTTTTCTTGGAGAGTATATAATACAGTAAATTTTTATTTTCTTATTTTTCTTTTTAAGATTTTGCGGATGTAACGAATTATTATTTTTTTTTCAAAAAAAAACCAAAAAAACAAACAAACGAGGAATCCAATCATTTATTTTTATTTTTTATTATTATTGTTTACTTTTTTTCGTAAAGAGAAACAATGCAAGATTACGATTAATTTATAAAGAATTATAACTAAATTGAATCGAATTGACTGATTATAACCTATTTTACAAAAAATGTGAGATTATAATGTACGCTACAAATTTTTTTTAAAAAAATCTCTTGAAAATGCAATTCTCAGCTTTATAAGCCACACGATTTTATGACATGTAATTTACAATGATTACAAAATGGTCGTAAGCGCACCTATTGACAAAAAAAGCAAATTTTGCATAACATAGAGTGGTCAAAAATCGGCAGATTGACCTAACAACGGAAAAATAAATTAAATGCAATTATCTAAAATCATTCACCATAAAATACATAATCGTAGAAATCCATAGATTTTTCGCAGCTTATGTCATTCCACGAAGGCGATTGTATAATGCGCAAGCGACGACTAAAACGAAAACCTGGCTAATACGCAAGCGTTATGTTTTATAGCAAAACTTTTAACGCTTATAGCTGATTTCGTATTAATCTCCACAGAATTTAGATAATATAATATAATGTAATCATATGCCGGTATCATATTACCATTTTTAAGCATTATACTAAAGGAAATTGTGTAATATAAAAAAAAAAAATAAGACTACGATGTCTTGATAGGTGCTTCCCGTACATTCTAAGCAGCACTTGTAAACAAAACTAAAGTAATAATAAATAAATGGAATAAAATATTTACTAAGTATTACTGCACTTTAAGTAATATATCTGTTGTTTCTTATCACCGTTAAAACAACCTGTTCATTATTTTAATTCGAGTTAAAGTGCCATGCTTGGATCTTTAAACCTCCCGAGAGCCAAGTTCGATGTTATTTACGTGCTACATTTCACGGAGTTTCTAATTAAGGCGTATTGTTTTCGATCACGAGTTGTATAGAAAGCATATTAATTATAATGAAACGCCTTCATATAAAGGTGTATTGTTAGAAACAAATTCTTTAAAATTAGAGAAACCGGCGAAGAAACTCCTCAATGGTTCCTATAATGATATAGGAACTGAAACCAGTGAGTCAATCAGGTGAGTGGTATATTTTAAAAATTAAATGTGAAAATTAATTTTGACAAATAAGCTGATCACATTTAAAGTTGCATTGGCAAAAACTATTTTACATAATTTTAACAATAATTTTTTGCATAACCACTATTGTACCTTCTCAGTATTACGTAAATTAATTAAAACGGACAATTTATGTTAAAAAATTATTTTTATAAGCTAACATTTATTTTATTTTATTTTTTTTTTTTACAGAAAATAATAAACATCTCCTCTCTTAGGTTGGTTTATAACATTAATATTATTCTCTTTTCTTTTGTTTTTGTCTTGATAATTTATTTGTAATTCACCTTTTCTTTTCAATGCTTAAATTCCAGGCCTTCATAATGGGTAATCAATTAGTAGGGATTGCACCATCACAAATTTTCCCTGTTGAACATTATTTGACTGATATACCAGAACTGCAATTTGATATAAGGTTTTAAAATCTTTCTTAAAAATTCAAGATACATGCTTTTATACAAGGTTTGATCAAAAAATACTGTGAAAATTTAAATTAAAAAAAATATTATTACAGTAAAATATAAACTTTAGTTAGTTCCCTTCAAAGTATCTCCATCTTGCATTCAATCCACTATCCTATCGCTTTTTCTGCTTTTTGAAACGAGTGTGGAAGTGTGGCTAGTTTTGCCGTAACTGCATCACAGTCTAGAATCAAATGCTTATACAATAAGACCTTGGACATTCACAGGTTAGGTTCCAGAAGCCGTCGTGAATGTTTGGTAGTGTCACTAATAATGGTAATATAATCTTATTTCTGGAGTTAAAACCCTAAATATGAATCCATTCATGCTGCCAAACACTTTATTTTCTTATAAAAGGTAGCTTAATACATTACTCTTAATATTTATTTAACCATTAGCCATAGCATTCCAAAGGGAATAGAAATTTACGAATTTGGGTTTGTATCTTGCTAAGGTACAGCACAGTATGTATATAAGAAGGAACGTTTCCATAAGAAAGTTAAATTTTTCCAAAGGGATTTTTTTTAACTGATTTATACAGGGGGATTCTAAAACAGTGAATCAAAAGGACATAGCCCTGTGGGTCAAAATGAACATAAAGTTCCTCATGCAAAACATTGAAATTGCAACCCTTATACCTCTAAACACCCTGCAAAGTTTGTTAAAACCTCAGAAAGTTTCATCATCGTCCCAAGAAATGAGCTGGATCATGTTCTTGACAATGTGACCGAGGACCCTTCAGTGAGTACTCGTGCAGGGGTTAGGTGTTTCTCAGGCAACGGTCTGCAGGATTCTGCTTAATAATCTACAATAACCGTTCCGCATTCAGCGAGTGCAATCACTACTATCTGAGGATTACCCAGCACGAAGAGCTTTCTGAAAAGGAATTATGTCGAATTTGTTTTCTGTAAAGGTGACGGTGGAAACTGTCCAAGTCATAAGGAAAGATTGATTTTTCTTCGGAACTATGTCGAAACATGGCAAAATTTCATGAGGTTTTAACAAACTGCGCAAGATGTTTAGGGATATAAGGGTTGGGATTTCGCATTTCTGTAAGTTTTTCGAGGGGTTCGCGAATGTGGAGGAAAAAAAAAAAAGATGTAAATAAGTTCAATTCCAATGAAATTTTCGCAGATCTGTGAATTCGTGAATCATGATGTGCGAATGTCTGAGGTCCGACTGTATTTCAACTTGGCTTCATCCTCCTGAGTGCCAATGAGATGTTGAAAGCAGATAGGGTCTGCGAATCTTTATTATTCCTTACAACTCTCCTCTCACTACCTTTACAACTCACTCAGTCCTCTTAACCTGGCAAATTGGTTTCGAACAAAGAGTTTGCCTCAAATATTGTGTTGGCAATGAAATTTCGTGTGCTGAAGCCTTGGAAAAGGCCAGGTTTGTGGAAGAACAATTCTTGGACTTTGCACCACGATAATGCACAGTCTCACACATCGACCTGTTCTGCATATATCAGGGACCTATTTTTGGGTCACATTGTTAATGTTGCTTTAGACATTTTGGAATTTTTTTTGGTTTATTTTCTTTCCCTGTTAAAGTGCTTAGTTTATGACTTAACTTAAAATTAATTTTCCTGTAATAAGTGATGTCGCTGGGTCTAGGGGGAAATTTACCTGGTATTGAAGAAACAAATTGCAGGCCTCTGTGAATCCTTTTTGAGAGGGGCCAGGTCTGGGGAATTTTATCCCATCATCCCCCTGCCTATAGTTACTGATAGATGGATAGATAGTTTTTTTTTCTACTTACTGATAGTTTTTTTTTTTCTACATTAAGGATTAGACTGTTAACATGTCAACAATATAAATTACTTATATAAAGTTATTCAAAATGATGGACTCAATTTGATTCATCTTAATTTCTTGAAATATAAATAATATACATATTGATAGAGATAGGAGGTTCTGAGTTTACATACCAACTCTACCAACAACTCTGGCTGCCCTGCAAAACCAAATATCCCTGTATAATGAAATTTGAGGGCCATCATTTGAGTCCATTTTGAATAACCCTGTATTATCCGAATTAATCAGAAGGTTTGTTAAAATCGCTGGAAACTCAACAAAATCAAAGGTTCATTAAAATTTGTTGGATATAGGTTTTTTTTTGTATCCAATAAAAATTGCCATATTAGATGCAGTGTGTACAGGGAACGTTATCTTGATGGAGAACGAAATCATATGATTTAAAACATGCCTTTACACTATTGTAACTATAAATTGATTGATGGAATAGGGTGAGATGAAAATTGTCACACATTGAATTGGAGGTTAAACCGATCTGTAGTCTGCACAACAAGAAAATGTGGGTGTATTGTGCTTTTAACTAATCATAAGTACTTTGCATAAGCGCTTCCGATTGGCTAATTCTGCACTTCCTGTGCACAACCTTTGTTTTCTCTTGTTGTACAGACTATAGTTCCTGTGTTAACGTTTCGGGCCTTACTGATTGATAGTTTCCAGAATGGCATTCACAGTATTTTTTGATCTTACCTCATATCCTAGTCTTATTCACTATTCTAGGTGAGCTTCTTCATTATAATTCAATGTGTAATAAATAAACAAAGTTATGTATTGTCTTTTTTACTTTTCTCATTTCATTTATAGCCTTGGAAGTACACGATTTCTTAAAGTTGCAAGAGCCAGATCCAGGTCTCTGTACAATTAAAATGTTATTTATGTCTGTTTAGAATAGAAAATAAAGAGTTACTTTTATGAAGCAATAGAGTTACTAAAAATTATACATTCTTAAAAATAATTTGATATTTACATTATTCTTGAATCCATTCTTTCAGTTTTTAACTTTACTGTACCATTTCTTTTAATTACTACGGATGTTTGTGTTTAAATTTTTAAAAATTGTGATTTTTAAATCTTCTTGCTACTTTATAACATAATTTTAACCCAGAATTTTAATTATTTTTAATGATTTCTAGGTTTTTAACTATTCTTCCAGAATTTTTAATCAATGTGATTAAAATATCAGTTCAGTATATCAGTTTATTAATTTTGAATAAAAACTTATCTCGAAAATAAATTTTGATTCAGAAAGTGTTAATCCTCCCCTCCAATAAAAGAAATAAAAATATTGATTTAAGCACAAGATCAACTTAGGAGATTAACTGATATAGTGCATTGAAACTAAGCAAAAAGAATGAAATGGCTGAGTTAACAATTTGGAGGTATGACTTAAGATAATGCCATTTTTTGTTTATTATAACAATACATAAGAAATTTACTTCCGCTGTGCTTTCCTAAAGTTTGAGTGTATAGCAATAACACCCACACACGAACAGATTTAATGCAAAACATACAAGAGGAAATAAATAAAGATGGTAACATAGCTAAAAACCTGACCCATTGTGTTCATATTTGTCTGTAGAAGGAAGAAGGTCATCTTCAACACCTGATACGAACTGAATTTACTGTATTTTTACCAACCTTATATTAGCTCGCTCTTGGATCTTGTGAGATGGTACGGAATCTTTCAGTCGAATTTTGAAGCATTTCCGCTTTTCCATTTGCTCTTAAATTTTACTTACAGGTTTGCTGCTGATGACAACACATTTTAGCAATTATTTCTTTCCAATTTCGGGGTTCCCCCCCAAAAAAAATTTTTTAAATAGATTCATTTTTCCTGCATGTCTATGAAGTTTTGTTTGCGTGGAGCAGGTTGTGATGTCAGAATTTGTTTTGCCAATAAGATTGTTTCTTCTAAGTGATGAAACTTAAACTTTCATTTTGAGAATAAGAGTGGTAAAAAATGCTTCATTTTTCTCTTTACTTATTTTGAATAAACACCGTGGCATTTATTTCACATTAACTTTTTGGTTCGTGGCAATTACGAGGGGCATTCAAATTTGACCTGGACTTTATTTTTTGTAAATTTCATTGTTGGGATGGCAACTACCCCCTACATCTTACCACATCCTCCATACACCGCTTGTGATTATCACCTTTTTGGACCATTGAAAGAGTTCTTGGGAGGGCAGAAGTTCGGCTCCAATGAGAAGTGAAAAGTACTGTTTTGACGTGGTTTTGTGATCCTCGGTGAACTGTCTTTGAAGATTTCCACAAAATCCGGTCTCCAGATGCTCCCAGAATGCTGGAAAAAAAATGTGTAGAGAAGCAAGGAGAGTCTTTGAGAAATAACTGGTGTGGGTATTTTTTTTTGTAGTTTCCTGATTTTATAAAAAATAAAGTCCAGTTCAAATTTGAACGACCCTCGTATTTGAGGATGGCACTAAATGCATTCGTTGTGATTTGGTGAAAAACCTTTATTGCCCTGTATCTTCGAAAGAAAGCTGCATTCTGAAAATCATCAAAGGATAAAAGATTTTTGAAATAACCAAAAGAATATCACCTCTTGAATTTTTGCCATATATTTAGTAAATGTCCTGTATGCACTCAAGGCAGGTTGTTTATTTGGCAGTCTGATTCTTTTTATTAACTTCAATGTAGATATTTATGCAGTAATACTAATATTATTAAAGGAAGAGAAAAAGGATAAACTCAGTTTACAAAATGATAGACCCATGAATCTTAAAAAACTTAACCAAAGTACCTTGAAAGAGAAATGCTGTAGAATCCATTGGTAGAAAAAAAAGAGCTTTTCAGGTGAATACTTTCTTTATGAGTAATAGCATTCATGAGTAGTAAAATTTCTGGATTAACCAACATGATTATCAACAGATTAATTAGGGGATCAACAAAATAAGTCCAGTACAAAATCATTTCACTATCATGGATTCATAGTTACTGTTGGATGGGAGATGGGTAAATTATGTGTGTTAGGGTTGTTCTCACCATAATAAAGAAAAAAATTTTTTTGAGGTTTATTTTTTCTTTTTGATATTATTACTCAGTTGTTGTAATTTTCTAAATAAACCAAAATTCAAAATGTAATAAGTTTAAACTTAAAATATGCATACTTAAGAAACAAAAAGAATGCCAAATCATAAACAACAAGTATATTTCAATTTTTTTTTTTATAAACTTTTATTTTTTAAAATAGGGCTTTAATCATTCAAATGTCAAACTTCGACAATGCTTTATATAGACGTTTAAATATTTCACTTTTTTTCACTATTTTTACAGAGAAGGGCTTGTTGTTGTTAAAGTGTTTGCTATTCATGATCCATCACTTCCATTAAGAACATATAAAGAACAGTTAGAAGGTGCATAGACTTAGATTTAAATATTACATCAATGGTTCTTAATTCTAGAGTTGAGATTTGATTTATTTCTGGTTTTAAAAGTTCTTTTAATTTTTTCATTATGTTTATTTTTCAGAAATTAAACGTAACTTGAGAACCATTCATAATCACTTACCATTTCAGCGGTTTATGGTAAACTTTTCTGCTTTGAATACCGTATATTCTTTTAAATGCTTTGTTATTTGAAATAGTATTATCAATAAGTGTTAACTGATAGACAGTATTTTTTTTCTGACAGTATTAACTAAATTAAATCTGACAATATTTGCATAATGCATGTACTTTTTAAGCTTAGTTTATAACATTTAGTCTTTCTGACAAACTCTTTGAATGTCTGACATGACTCTTCTTCCGGAAATGCCTCTAATTCTCCATCTTCACACTTTCAGCTGACTAGGGTGCTCTTTAGCTTTCACACATCAATATTGTGACCTCTTTTCTAAAACTTGAGTAAATTTGCACTCCCCCTCCCCACTCCTCATTTGAATGAAAAAGGTGTGTTAACAGGATGGTATGCATCAAAATGTTAAAAAATCTCTAAATTTCCAATAAAAATAATGTCATCAACCCCCAGGTTGGGAATCAGGAGTCTAAACCAATCTCTGCAAGTTCTTTCAGATAGAGCATGCTCCCCATAAATCTCAACTAGCAAATGGCGACTTTCAGCAGCAGATTTCTTGGGATGAAAGGAGAATAAAAATGCTTCCCGCAAATTGTATGAAATCTAACATCTTAAATGCAATAAAAATCGTGTTTTTTGCACTCAGATCTGATGTCATACATGATTATTAAAGCCTATTAACAATACTTTCATATACACGAATGGTCACTCTCTACCATGTTGAAATAGCATAACTACTGACGTCTATCAGTCAATAGCCGGCCAGAGGGCTAGGGCGTAGGCTTTCTAGTTCTCGAGTTCGCCTGGTTGTGGGTTCGAATCTCGCCATGGGCATGGATGTTTGTGTTTGTCCCAGGTTGCGTACAGATGTAACTTGTGTAAAAGGCACAAAATGACCTTAGTAGTCGACGCCAAATTTCTAATAAACCAACCAACCAACCTATTAGTCAATAGCAAGATTTAATTCAAGCAGCCGGTAGCACGCCAAGTCTAAAAGAACATCTTCAGTGGAACATAATCATATCCTTGTTTGCGTTTTTCAGCAATAAGTAGTGTTTTTTGTGTCGGATGTCTTGCATCCTTCTGCTATCCTGATAGAAAATCAAGATTTTTCCATGCAGTAAACCAACACTCCACACTAAAAAAGTGCCCCTCAGCCTGATTGCCAAATCTGTCCCCCCATAGCTATGCTAGTGAAACCATTCCCCCCATACATGTTAAAACACTTGGGGTGAGTATACTTGTTTTATGAATACATCATTTTGTTTTTGGTTGTAGTATTAAAAGAAAAGTGACAAATCCTGCTATAGTTTGTAAGCTGGAATTAAGCTTTTGTCTCCATCTTTATATCAAAGTGTTATTTATTTGTTCAAAAGTGGGGTGGGAAAATATGGATAAGAAAATCTCACAAAACATGGCTTCACAAGAGATTATCACATTGTATCAATAAGAAAAACTATATAAATGGTTGCAAAAACTAATGGATGAAAGTCCCTACAAAAATAAAATAGATAAATAAAAATCCCTTAAATAAGTTTGTGCAAAATACCAAAGATTGCATACAGAATTGTAAATTTGTTTTTTTAAGGCTGTTTTGAATAGAACACATAAAAAGGGTGCAAATGGAGATCTTCCACTGATAACAATGATTCTCCAACTTATATATTTTCACATTTACATACAAAAATAAATTGCAGTTTTCCAGAATCGACTATTCAATATAAAATACTACCTCCGTTCAGAAATGATTGTCTGTTTTGATCAAAAGTTTTGTTCAAAAATGATTGTCTCTTGAAAAAATAAACAATTTGAGCAAAAAATTATTTTGCGAATACTTTTAATTTAATTATATTTACAATGGTAGGTTAATTAATTTGTATTAAAACAATTTTGGGCAGTCTTGATCGCGAAATTTGAACCAGATACGTGAAATTGTTTTATTGCATCTATTAAATTCTTCAGCAACTGCCTTAATGTCACCTTTTGATAGTTTATTGTTTTTGGATCGTCTTATGAGAGATTGTAGGATACCATTTCTCTGATCATCAGACAGGTTTTTCTTCTTTCGTTGACATGATTCCATCTTTTCACAGTTACCTCAAACCTACTAAGAACAAATATTTGAAGATTTTCAAAATTTGAAATTTTACGACCATATTATGCAAAGAAAAAAGGACAAGTGAAAAATTAATGTTCTTATGTTTAACAAAAGTATCAAAATGGACAATCATTTCTGAACGGAGGTAGTAGTATTGAATGAAGTGAAAAAATTTTGGAATTTTACAATAATTGACGAATTTTCTCTTGTGGAATTGTTTTGTTGGATTTTCTTATTCGCTTATTATTTGCTGCTTTTGTTATTTTCCATAATTAATGAAAAATAACTTGTCTTTTACTTAACTAAAATCAAGATTTTATTCTCTCTTTTTTTTTATTACAGTTAACAGATAAAGCAGGCTTATTGTTTCGACAGTATGTGAAAGATAATTTGTATGATCGAATAAGTACAAGACCATTCCTTAACAGTATCGAAAAGAGATGGATAGCCTTTCAAATTTTGCATTCAGTTTGTCATTGTCATAAAATGGGGGTATGTAAAATGATCATAAAGTGTTCCCGTTTAAGTTTCCTGTGGCTGTTGATTATGTAGGTGGCCTAAATCTTAAATTATTATTATTATTATTTTTCATTTTGAGATATTTCATATTGTTGTGCTCTGCTTACATGTTTAATGTTTGTAATAAGAAAATAGTTTACAAAAAATTTACTCCTATAATACAAGAGATTTTACATTTTGTAAGATTTAGGATGTTAAATGATAAATCCAAATTTTTTCAGATTTTAACTTGGGCCAATTTTCATAATTAATGGCACAGTTGACATTGATAAAGAACAGTGATGATGAAAACCTCAGATCCATTACTGTAATTTGTGTTAAGATGATTTGCTGTAGAATAAATTTTGATCTCTTATATTAATTATTATAAGAGATCAAACTTATAAAACTTGCTTAAAATATTTCTATGTTTTGGTTGAATATCGAATTCATTTGAATATTTGGTCCATCTCTAATTATAAATGGTATGTTTAGGGGTACAATGGTGCCATAAAGCAATGGAGCTAGCATGTCTTTTCATGACAACTCAAGATTCTGGTTGTGGTGTCATGGCATGGAGCTTCTTCTGCAGACATGGAACTGGGCTCCTTATGTTCATGGAAAGTCAGGGGCATTCCACAGACTACCTGAATAATGTTGTTGACCAAGTCCATCCTGCAATAAAAACTCATCATATGCCTGTCATAAGGAAATTGAAATATAATGAATTATAATCTCTACTTGATGGTAAAATTGCTGGTGGATCTTAATGATGAAATCAGATACAGTAGTCGCCGCTTATTGTAATCACTTTGGTCCGAAGTCTATTTGATTACAATAAGCGGCGACTTCGGACCAAAATGATTACAATGCATTAATGAGGCTTTATTGCATACGATATAAATAACTGTTTATTTCAATGTTACACAACAGTACAAGGAGAGTAAAATATAAATAGAGTAAACAAGTATATACATATCATTACAGTAGAGGAATTAAAGAAAATCATCTACCATAGTTTCTATTGCCTGCATTTGCTCCTAAGGAGATCATTAATATAGCTCTCATAATCATAATGCCATTTAAAGTCTTGTGAGAAATGATGATCTCCTTGTTGCAAAACATTGAGTGCTTTTCACATTTCGCTACAGTTAGTGGATTAGAATATTCTTCCCAATTTTCTTCCAGTTTGTCTGGCTCAGCGATTTCAGACTCTGTGGACATGACAAATTCACAGATCTGATCTTTGGTGAACCTGGAAGTGATGTTTATACGTTTCGTTGCTTGCTGTCTTGCATGAGATTTCATACAAATGGCAGCATTCATAAATGAAGACTATTTTGTGTAAGAAAATATTCAATTTTCGCTCAAATTAGACACAGCTAAGAAGATTGTAAAAGGTGTAATAATGATTTTGAAAAGATTTCTTATAGAGATGTTTAATAATGGGAAAACGCATTGATTAAAAAAACCGGCGATATGACGTAGGATGTGGACGAGACGATCGTGACAGATAGTTTGCACAGATGACTTGTTTGCAGCAGAGCCAACAACAGCGTGGTTTTAATACCATACTGCTTGTGTAACACAGTGCAATATGAAGTCATTTTTGATGCTGCAGAGCTGAAAAACTGTTGAATTTAACAACTTGCGGTATTTCTACAGAATTTGTAGGTCATCACCCATGCGCAGAAGCCTCACTTTGGGAAAAATTTGATGACATTAACCGAAGTTTTGATTACAATAAGTGGCTGATTTTCAATGTACCGTTCTGTTCCTGGCAAAAATGATGACAATAACAGATTGATTACATTAACCGTGATTACAATAAGCGACAACTACTGTATTTGCACTTTTCTCGTAACATTTCTCACATGAGTAGATGCTCTGTGGTGTGGTATTTTTGATGAATCATAAACTTTGATCTAGCAAATTGGATAAGAGTTAACCCCATCCTGCTGTAGCTACGCCTCTTTCATCCAAAGCTTTATGCAGAGTTTATCAGCTGAATGGAATGAGAAAATAGTTGGATACTCTGCACAGTATTAAAGAATTTTGTGTTTTAATTAAGCAGTTTTAAAGACTCAATAAATTAAGTCAAGTGGTGTGCCCATTCAAACGGTCGTGGGAGAAATGAAGCTTGTCTATAGGGCTCATTGCAAGAATTTTGAGTTATATGAAATTATGTGATGTTTTGCTTATGTTATAATATTTTATTGTGTATATGTAATATCTTGTTCAATTTTTTGGGTGTTTAGCCATGTTAAAAATTTCTTGCTGCATCAGATTTATGATCTTATTTACGTTGGCAATCATGACTGCATATTCCTTAAAAATGATGGCATTTTCCACTATAACATGCATTATAATAAACAATTTATTTCTTTAATTATCAGATATGTCATGGAGATATTAAACTGGAAAATATAATGGTGACAGGCTGGAACTGGGTTTTAATTACTGATTTTGCAAGTTTCAAACCAACTTATTTACCAGAGGTTAGTAGAATATGGTTTAGAAATTATTCATCGCTCAATCTCAATGTGTTATTTCTTTCTTTAAAATGATTATTTAAAAACAAACTTTAATATAATTCAGGAGTTGCTGAAGCAGCAATTATTTACTTCATCTACTCCTGATCGATCTTCATAAAGTATTGGTTGATTATTGATTTTAAAATTGTTTTAAGGTGAAGATATATTAATTTTGATTAACGTCAGTTAAAATAATTTCATTTGAATAATCTGCATAATTTAAGTAAACCATTAAGGAATGACATAACTAAGTACCGAAAGGACAAAATTGCATCAATGTTAACTTTATCTAGTTATTTTTTGCCTTATCTGCTGTCTTCATTGGTGTAATGCTATGTTCGCATTATGCCTTGATCACAGTTAAGTAACCGCGGTTAATTCATGATTACGATCAAGAAGAACTTGTACGATCTACTTCGATCAACAAACTTCATTTACAGCTCAGTTAAGAAACTGGGTTTCTGAAACCTGGTTAGTGATGTCATATCTCGGTTAACACCAAGAAACAGGAAAATAAAACAGGGTCGCTAAGCGAAAGTGCAGCAGCTAGTGGTTTGATGAGGAAACCAAGACTCTTATATACGTTTTGGGTGAAAAATTTTCCGACTTGAGAATGTCTAAACGTAACCGCCACATGTATGAGGACATATCGAAGGTTCTGCTCCATCCATCGTAATTTTGCTAATGGCAAGATTTGACGCCCCATGAAAGCCAGTTGCTATCCTCACCACCACCTGTTGACAGAAATGCGAGAAAAAATCATAGAAAACACCATTTTGCTTGGTAACTATCATTTCCATTGAATGCAGTGCGAATGGAACGTGCTTGATTAGCTAACCACGGTCTACTGATCGTGATTAGCTCACCGTGCGATCATAGTATTTTAGGAGACTTTAAACAAAACTTAATATTCTCAAATTCATATCTTAGTCGTCCATTTCTCAAAACTATACATAAATGAATGTTATGTATCGGGAAAAAAAATATAACGAAGAAAAGAAGACTAAACCAATTTATCTTAGAAGTTACTTTAAAAAAATCTACCTTCTGTTGTGATTTTTTTTTTTTGTTTGTACCATGAGGCTATTGTGTAACAATGATTACACATTAGGACAAGTTGA
This sequence comes from Rhysida immarginata, assembly GCA_023313115.1. NCBI lineage: Eukaryota > Metazoa > Arthropoda > Chilopoda > Scolopendromorpha > Scolopendridae > Rhysida > Rhysida immarginata. The sequence goes on along the minus strand of JAHWFO010057280.1, from coordinate 9,594,627 downwards.
GTTAATTAGGAGCTTTAGCATAAAAGCTACTTATAAGAATGCGCCCTTGGTCTGTAAGTTTATCTGGCCCGCCGTCTGTCCGCCGTTTGCACGATAACTTGAAAACGGATTAACTTTTTCAAATTCTGTTTTCAGAAATATGACCAGCAAAGCCTTAGCTCGGCCGTATCAACTTTTCAGAATTTTTCATGGGCCCCCTTCAAGTCGAATTCATGTGCTAAAACAGTGAATGTAATGATTACCAAGATAATGGCATGTCATATAACAATCGATTTGTCAAGAAGGAATACATTGTTACTTTCTGTTCATCTTTTAAGCATTACTGACATCGGCACGCACATGTGAAATCGCTTTGTCGACGCGCGATTGCTCAAGTGCTCATAATCTATATTATTAAGTAGCGGAAGAATGGAGCTATTTATTGGTTTTGTAATGTCAGTCCGTCCCCTTCATAATTTCTACATTTTTTAAGGTAGAAGATTGAAATTCGGAATGCAGCTTCTTATGGGCATGTCTATCTGCACTATTTAGTTTGGTTTTCTTTGGTACACTGGGGTCGGAATTACAGGGGTGGGATTCAGAGAGGACAACATATCTATGTGCTATTTAGGTTTGTAAAGGCGTGAAATTCAGTATCCAGATTCCTCTATGCAAGATCTACATTACTATGAAGTTAGGCCCAGTTGTTTATTGGGGTTGGATTTGCAGGGGTGGCAATCACTTGGTCTTTAGAATTATGGCAACATATGGCATGCGATATATCATACATTCGGAAATGATGATAAAGGAAGAAAATACGAACTTTTTTACATTTTCTACATTTTTTACTTGGGGAGAGGTAAAAAAATGTAGATAAAGGGGTAACAATAGATGACTGCAGGAAATACTTGCCTTACCCTACTAGGGAGGGGGGGGGGGTAATTTCTTTTTAATAAATGTATAAATATATTTCTGCTTCATTGCTAAAGCTCCTCCTTGGAATGTTTGCAAGATTTTATTTATTTATTAGGAGGGGTTGAGTATTTATATGAGGGGTGTTCACAAAGTTTGTATATTTGGGTAGAAGAATTCTGATTATCTGTACAAAAAAAATTGAATTGTATTTTTGTGAAATTGCAATGTAAAAAGATGCATTTTTATTACTTAAATAGGATAACCCAGCAGATTTTTCTTATTTCTTTGACACATCAAGAAGGCGGACATGTTACATAGCTCCAGAACGATTTGTTAAAACACTAAATCCTGAAGCATTTGGCAGTAGTGGAGGAAACTTGGTTTTTCCTGATGATGAAATAAAAAAGGGAGATCTAATTCCATCCATGGACATTTTTTCTGTTGGGTAATTGTTTTTTTTCTTTTATATTAATCAGAAATTTAACTAAATGTAAATAAATCATTAAAGTCTTCTTCCCATTTTTCCACTCCGTCACCTCCAATAGCTGTGCTTTAACAGAACTTTTCACTGAAGGTCATTCTCCCTTTGATCTCCGGCAGCTGCTAGCATATAGAAATGGTGAATACAGTCCTTGGAAAATATTAGAAAAACTTGAAGATGTGGGATTTCGGGTTAGTAATAGCTTTCAAAGTCATTTCCTGGACAGAAACTAATTAAAATTGACTGCATTTATAACAAAATGTAATTTATCTTCTAGGAGATTCTTCGCCACATGATGCATAAAGAGCCTAGTCATCGTCTTACAGCTGAACAGTATTTAGAAAAACTGCGTGGAAAATTCTTCCCAGAATACTTTTACACCTTTCTTCATGAGTATATGCAAAGATTTGCTAATTTACCTATTATGACACCAGATGAAAAAATTACTAGGTGAGTTCTATAGTTTTCAGTGCATGAGATGCTCATCCCTATTATCATGTCCATGTTCTTTTATATTCTAATAATAATGTTTCCATACCTGAAAAACATGTCATTAACAAATAATAATCATTTAATCATATTCTGTCCATATGAATAATATGATACCCTTGTGCAAATCAATTGAAACCAACAATTTCAAGTCTTGCGGGGATCCTTTTTTGCTTTGTTGAAGCAAGTAAGCATCATCTCTAGGGCTTGTTTTCTTCTTACGACCATACTTTCCTTTATGTTCAGGAGAAGCCGATCCAGTTTCCTGCTTTAGCTTGATGACATGGCTGACAGTTTCTAAACACACAAACCGCTTAAGCAATCTTTTGATATACCTTAGCTGTGTTCAAAGTTATGATCTTCATACGTTTTCTAGATGTCACATCCATAGAACAGTGGTTGAATCACATCTGGTCAGGTTTCAAAAATCAGCTGCTGATGTAATGATTGCATTAGCCAACAAAAAATGATCAAACTGACTTTTCATGTTTGTTTCGAGTATATGATTACGAGTAATATAGAAAACAAGGTATATTTCAATTTATTTGCACAAGAGTGAATATTGTTACCAAATATACATGTACTCCTTATAAGCCGAGAATTTTTTTCAAAAAAAAAAAATCACATTCAGCTTATGCACTAGTCACAGTTGAAATGAAATGATAGTGTCAACTTCACTATTACAGATACGGACATCTTTAATAACTGTCAATATACAACATTTATTTACGGTAATTAATACAGTGGCACCTCGATAAATCGAATTTCAAGGGAAGATGAAAATACTTCGATTTATAGAGGTTTTGAATTATCAAGGTTCAATTTAACGAGGTTAAATATAACAAAATTCGAAGTATTGAGGTTGTGTGAGATTTTAGTAACCTAAACTAACAATAATAAATAGCGCATACAAAAGCAAAAGGGTACTTACGATTACGAAGGTCTGGAAGTCGATGACTGGAGAGAATTCTTGAACTCGTTTGAATTTCGCTCGACAATCAACAATCGAACAGTGAAGTGTACATTTGTTAGGATGGGACGAAAGCAGCGCTTTCACAAAGCTCATCCAACCAGAATAAACTCCAAATGAAATACACTGAGGTAGTCAAGAAGCCTAACCAACCCAAGTGGTCTTCCATATTATACAAAAAAGAAAATAAGATTGACGATTGTCAGAAACAAAAAACAAACGAAATAAAAAAAAAAAATACAAGGATAAATAAGATTATCACCTCTTCCAGTAGTCTGGGAAAGAGACGTTGCTAATATCTTCAAAATTGATGTCAAGAACGTGCCTCGGTTTACGATACTTCATATGCCAATTCATATTCATTGAGTTCTTCAGTATCCCTTTCACAAGCTTATTGTCGTGAGTCTTCATCTTCTGTATCATAATCAAAAGGAGATCTTGTATAAACTTTCCGATATGGGTCATGTTTAAATCCAAGTGGATGGATTGGTTTTTCACCGTCCTTCTGTCCAGCTGGGCAATGGTCCTCAGGGTAACGTTCTGGAATGACTGTAGTTCACTCCATCTGGTTTTACAGATAGTCGCCCACGCAGGCATGCCATAGAGGAGTATGGTCCGGATAATCGATTTGTACAGAAGTAGCTTGTTGTCAATGCTGAGGGTGCTGTTGCGACCCGTGAGAGCTATGATACTGTACTTAGCCCTCTTCGCTTTGTTCAGAGCATAGGACATATGCTGATTCCATGAGAGTCTTGAGTCAATGATAACTCCCAGATACTTGTAGTTGTCCACCCAGTCCAGTTTCTTATTGAACAGAACAAGAGAATCTGGGGGATGCTTGAGCTTCCTATTGAGGTACAAAGCCTTGCACTTTCCGACGTTAAGGTTCAACTTCCAGCAGTTAAACCAGTCTTCGAACTGCTTCCAGGCACTCTGCAGCCGAGTGATAACGTGAGCCGGCTGGTGTGCCCATGTCATAATGGCAGTGTCATCCGCATAAAAATACAGATTACAATTATTGGGTTTCGAGAAATCATGTACAAAGTAATTAAATAGCACAGGCCCGAGGACAGAACCCTGAGGGACACTGGCCTTTACAACACGGGGTGTGAAAAGATCTTCTCCAACTTTGGCTTGATAGGATCTGCCGTCAAGAAAGGATTTCACCATCAAAATCAAATCGGCAGGGAACCCGTCTCTGATCATTTTGTAGACAAGGCCCTCATGCCACACTTGGTCAAAAGCTTTACTGACATCGAGAAATACCATCCCACCGTATACCTGGATAGGTTCAGGGGGGTGCTCAGGTCTTCAACGAGCCTCCATATCTGCATCGGACAAGAGTGGAGAGCACGAAAGCCAAACTGCTCTTCCCGAAAAAGGTCATTTGCTAGACAGTGATCTTGGAATCTGACGAGGATCGTTCTCTCCAACACCTTGGACATCGTGGGTAGCAGGCTAACAGGTCGGTAACTCGCCGGAATTGCAGGATTTTGCCCCTGCTTGGGGATACTCAACACAATAGATTTCTTCCAAGCCACAGGGAAATAAGAAAATTTCCAGCAGTCGCTAATGATATTGGTGAGAAAGTCAATAAAGTTCTTTGGGAGATTCATAAGGGCGTTATTACTCACCTTGTCTTTTCCTGGAGCCTTCTTCTTTTTCAGTTTACTTATGATGTTGGCGATCTCTCCAGCCTCGATGTTGTACTTCGTTAAATGCTGCGGGACTTCATCGAAGTTGACAATACCTTCTTCCACACGCTGAGACATGATTTGGCTCTCGGGCTTATCGTTGGTAGGAGTAACAAACTGCATTTCCAGTGAATCTGCAATGACTGGGGCCTTGTCCTGATCAGTTTGGACATAGTCACCTTGTGGAGTACGTAGTGGAGGAAGCGTATCATTCTTCCTCTTCTGTAAAGCTCTGACCATACTCCAAATGGAATTGTCGCGAGCCGACAAGCTTTTGAGTTTTTCATTCCATCTAGCGTCGCGAAGCTCTTTTATATCCTCTTGGACTCTTCGCACTAGCCTGTTATACTTGGTTTTGAGCCAAGGTTCACGATAGCGTTGCCATAGTCTACGAGTCCTGTTTCTTTCAGAAATTAGGCGTTGGATTCCAGGAGTGAGTTGGATTCGATGAGGAGGTTTATTCTCTGATGGATACTTACTAGCTTCTATGGCACTGTTAATACATCTGGTGATGTCTTCAACACGTTGATTGATGTCCTCTGTACAGTAAGCAACGTCGGGATGGCAGCCATATTCCTTAAGAATATCTTTGTAGAGCTTCCAGTCTTGATGATGTATCAATTCCTCTCGGAAATTTATGTCGACATTGTCAAAGTTCAACGCCACAGGCTTGTGGTCAGAAGAAAGGTCATCAATCGTGAAGATATTGTACGGTTTGAAGAAACCCTTCAAGAGCGAGATGTCCAAAACGTCACTACTAGGGGAGTGGTCGCAATAGTAGGTGTCCTCCACAGGTCCAGCAGCGATGATATCATCTCTACCTTGTATGTACCTATAGAGAATCATGCCGTTGTAATTCTGCGTTCTGGAGTTCCAGCTTGGGTGTTTGGCATTTAGGTCACCAGCTAGGACGACTGGAGTGTCATCACTGAAGAGTTCATCAAGCTCGCAAATGTCAAGATAATGTTTAGGTGAATTGTAGAGCACCA
>JAHWFO010057280.1:9556266-9574110 GCA_023313115.1 Rhysida immarginata | reverse complement strand
ACGTTTTAATTCTAATTTACAGTGTTTATGCAAATAAAATACTTATACATAATTCCAGGTGACTACTTCCATATTTGTAAGGATGAAACATTTAAAAAATTCCCTTGATGTCGATGTTTTGCTTATAGCTGCATACGGACCGAGCGAGCAACCGTCTGAGGCTGCTGCGAGACAAAACAGCCACGATTTGAAGGAAACTGCATAATTGGCTGAGGCGCGTGGGAAATATGAGCTACAAGCCGTCCGAGCATTTTATTACTCTCAACTTATTCAGTAATTCAACGATGGCATGAGGCCGCATGTACAAACAGCCATCACAGCTTCTGGATTTACTGATTTATACTGAGGTACATTTGATCATCGATAAAAACCGACAACGCTCATACGTTTTGACTCGGCAGGGCTCGGGCGAGGAGTCGCATACGTTCGAGCCATAGATTAACATATTCCGAAACTGCTCACTCACTCATTTCACCGAAGAAAAAAAAGAGGAAAAAAGAATTAATTTACTTCGTCTTATCAACCCAGTTTTTAATTGTTTTGATAAAGTTCTGTTTAGTTACTTTTTTTTTAAACAACTTATTCGTTCACATTTCCAATCATCGCAGTATCATGAATTAGAATGTCCGGAAGTTTTATTATTTTATTGTTCATGAAAACTATAAATCACATCACACAAGTCTCTTATTCAATATTTAAGTCAACACATATACGAGAGAAGTATTTTTGAATCAAACGAAGTTCAGTACAACCGTTTCCTAATTAATAACTTTCTTAATCTTACAAATAAAGGATTTTTGATATCATATGTAAATGCTTGCAAAAAATAAAAAAGCAAGCATCTCCGAAATCTCAATCTGTCATAGGGTTCCTATTAATATAACATTCGGATCGTTGTCTGTCGAGCATCATTATTACAATGGAAATCCTTCAACCAAAAAAAAAAAAATGTTTTAAGTAGAATAAAATACACGGAAAAATTTATTAGTAAAATAAATATAGTTTGATTATAAGCAGTTACCAAAAGAGTTTGCTATTTTTCTAAAAGAAATATAATGAAATATAAAAGCGATTATATCACGAAGGAAAAATTTATCCCCCCCCCCCTCCAGTCCTAATATTTCAAAGGAGCACATAGACAAAATAGATACTCAAATAATAATTATTTTATCATCTTTCGGTTAAACGTGAAAATAATATATTCTGCAGTTCATGCTCTTATTACTGCTACCATAAAAATTAGCAGTAACGGTAAAAATTCTGCTCCAGCGAGGCGATGAATAGCGTTGAAAAGAAACGGATTAATACTAATCTGTATGAGCGATAGCGATGTACTAGCCTCTGACATCAGGCGTTCAAGTGTGCTGACGTAGGCGCTAATTTTTAAATTAAATAACTCCTAAAATAACAGTGATATTTGAAAACTTTTTCTGCAGAATTTATTTTTTCAATGTCCTCTATAATTTTAGGACAAAAAATATATATGTCAAATTTTGATGTCAGTTGCCCTTTAAAGTATAGTTTTTCTATGTAATTGCTTTAAACTTTAATTTCAAAACTCATATGGGTGCGAATACTTTTGGCCATCAGTGTAAATTCCTTTTCTAGAATATAATTGTAATTTATACTTTGTTAAAATTAAAATGAAGTTTATGTGTGTGAAAATCAAAAGCAAAAAACTTTCAGTTGAAGAGAGGCTCTAGGTTGAAAGCATAACGACCTTCTTATCTCTCTCAGGTTTCATAGGAGAAAATTCACAAATATGAGAGACAACACTTAATATTCAAACTGATCGAGCTTAAATTTACATAAGCAAATATAAATTGATGTTGCAGGTTAAATTTTGAACCATTTTCTTTTTTAAGAATTTCAATAGCTTTATACCATTTAATAAATTTAATGACTTTTAAGATTTTTTTGTTTTTTTTCCCCTTAAATCTTCAAATTTTTTACTTAAGCAAAATAGTTTTGAATTGTTTGATGGAAATGGCATCCAGTGAAAGTAGAAAAAGACTGAAAGTTTGGCAGTTTTAGTTTTTAATCATTTCCAAATGTTATATGTTAAATATCTGTCTTTTTCAGGTTAAAGGAAGATTTACCTCACTTATGGGGTATTCTTTGTGATGATGCAGAGTTTAGTGAAGAGGAACCAAACGAAGACAACGTTTCTGAAGGATTGGTCATTATTGTTTCATTTATTACTTCTTGTTTACGAGCATTACAGGTATGTGAAATGAGATTTTTTTAAATTTTTAATTTGGTATTTTCAGACTTGCTGAATAAGATCAATTTTTACTGAATGGAAAGTATTATTGGTACAGTATACATGTATTTCACTGGATAAGGTTAGCCAGGGAATCCATTAAATGGAGAGCCTATTCTATGATGCTGAGATTTGCAGAATGCTCTTCTAACCATATTCTAGTTACTTTGGTTCTATGGGGTTGTGCATTTTTTCTGCTGGAAATATATATTGCCATGATGAAACGTTTGATAACCATGAGAAGATACCATTGATCGCCTTTGAAAGAAAAGGCACATAGCCCTATCCGTTTGGTAGTGTCTACAGTCTTTATCATAAAAGAATGGCACTGAAGTGGACCAATCAGATTGAACTGCTTATTGGCTGGTTACTCCTGGCATTCTCGCCAGAGAAACTGGGTTGGAAGCGAGGGAAAAGCATGGACGTATTACAAAATTAAGAAGGAGCGAAGAGAATGTGAAACAAAATTACTTTGATCTTTTGTATGTCTTTCAATAATATAACTTCACTTTTAAATGCCTTCGTTCAAAATCACGGCCAACACTACCTTATTTAAACAAGCGAATCAAGCTGAATGTTACGGGAGAAAGTAATGCATCAATCATGCTTATTTGTGATTGGTTCCCACTGACAGCATCAGTACTATTCTTTTATGAAAAGGATCATAGACATAGAAGTCAATATGGAGTGATTTTTTTGACATAAAGGTTCATATTTTTATTGTGTGGTTTCTGCCACATATGCAATCTCATTTTCACTCAGCATTACTGGCAATAAGACTCATTAGACCAAATGGAGGTTTTAAAGAGGGATAAGATTGATGTACCCTAAATTTTGTAAAATAAAGTTTTTATGACCTCAGTTTACATATTTATTGAATAGACCTTATAAGTGTTTGGGCCCAGGAACAAATAAACATCATCTATTTTATTGCATTTGTCAAGAAATGTATTAAATTGCTCTTTGAATATTTCTTTTATAGTCTTACTATTTTACGATAATTTGCTATGCAGAATATATCTTCTATTTTAAACATCAAATGTCTTTTTCAACAAATGTACAGAATTTATTTTAAATAAAAGGATAAAAAAATAACAGGAAAAAGACATGGCAGGGGTTTTCTTTCTTGCACGACCTACTTAATCCCTTACTCTTTATTTGCGAGTGAAAGAGATTTATCCATCCAATGGTGTTTTGGAACGAAACTAGTGTGAGTGGCATATTTGTGTGTAACTAGTATATTACATAGAATTGGTATATAGTTAAGCTGGCAATAAGGGAAGTATTTTCAGGATAGTGAATTTATTTCTTGTGCACGTGAGATTAAGTGATATAGATGAGATTAAGAACTTACATGAATATGACATTATTTGTATTGGATGTTGTACAGTTTCTTAATCGGCATGGATAGATAATTAATATAGTTTTTTAGCAACTTTCCTCACTGTTGTTTTATATCAAATCGCCCATCCTTGGAGGAGAGATACTCAAGTTAGTTGATCGATGGTGTTCTAGAAATAACAACAAAGTACACAAATATTTTCTTAAATGTTGCAATTTCACACGTAAGTCCATGTAACGAATCTGCTTATCAGTTAAGAAAAGTAAGCATGCTTTGTATGTACACAGGGTGTCCCAACGGTACACGTCGAAAATTAAAAACTGAGCAGAGGACCTCAATACATATGAGAATCAGCCCCATGTATGTTATCCAAAATGTTACCATTATGGAGAAATTAACGATTTTGTGATTTTGTCAGTAACCTCTACCTTGTTCCGTTAAAATGTGTTTTCGAGTATGTATGTCATTTTGAGGAATTTGGCAGTCCATTAAATTGATAAGTTTTTAGAATACCTACCACTGTTGCTGACTTGATTTATTTTGTTTAGATTCATCATTAAAGATTTCTGAAACTTCACGAGAAAACTCGGAACTTCTTACTTGATTTCTGAAAAATTTTAAGCATGCAATTCGTCCATTTTTTGAAATTTAATACTATGTTGCTGAAAGAATACAATTCCACTAACCAAATTCCTCAAAACTATATACATTCCCGAAAACACACATTTTAACGGAATAAGGTAGGGAGTTTCTGAGAAAATCACAATATCTCCATAATGGTAACATTTTGGATAACATACATGGGAACGTGATTCTCATAGGTTCTCTACTCAGTTTTTCATTTTGGATGTGTACTGTTGGCACACGCTGTATACACACATACAAAGCTTATTTGCTCTGACTTTCGGTTTTCTGTCTCGATTTCTCCAGGTTTATATAAAATATCTCCACGTATATTATATGATATTGTAGTTTTATGCACACACAAGTTGGCATGAATGTATCTGATTTATGTTGTCGCAGTTCTTGGGATGATATGAGATGATAGAGTTGGAGGCTAGGATGCAATTATTTTTCAGTGCATTCTCTGATTATGTCATTAAAAAATCCAAGTTTATTAGTTATTAGTTAAAGTAATACTGAATAATTTTCACTGTAAAATTATTGTAAATAGCAGAAAGAAAGCATAACTATATAAAAAATTTATATTTTAATTAATTTTGCTTTTTTTTAAAATTTTAAAAGCATTGTACAGCAAAATTGGATGCATTGAAAATGTTGGCTACAATGGCACCTCATTTAAGTGCTGATATAATATTAGACAGACTGACACCTTACATGGTAAGAAAACTAAATTTCTAAAATTGTATTCTATCAAATTTAATTTTTATCTCATGTCTCTGTAATGTTTTTAGCTTTTTTTAGTAAATGACAATTTTCCTCGTGTACGAGCTACTGCTTTGAGTACTCTTACTCACTGCCTTACTTTGGTCAAAAACGTTCCTCGGAGGTAAACATGATTTTATTCAAGTTTTACGTCTGCTTATGTTATGATATTTGTGATTTATTTTTATATATTCTTTTTTCATAGTGATGCCAATGTTTTTCCTGAATACATATTGCCACATTTGGTAAGCATTTATTCATTTAATAAGGAATTACAGAGAGTGGGCTAAAAATATTTTCTTTTTTTACATTGTCAGTTGGTTTCTTGTTACGGGTGACAATCCTTCTCAATCCTTTTCAATCCTTCTCAATCCTTCTCAATCCTTCTCAATCCTTTTCAATCCTTTTCAATCCTTCTCAATCCTTCTCAATCCTTTTGTTGTCTGCGTTTATACTTATCAGATGATGTTTTCCTGAAAGCTACATTTACCATCATTACCTTTTGATAGTGTACTTCACAACACCAAATATATTGGCACCTTCAGGAACTAGCTAAGCGGAAACCAGAAATCTATCCTTTTTGAAACTCAGTAAGCTCTGTCATGACTTTGAATTTTTGGTGCAAAGAACCAAATGAAAGGAAAATATCTTACTAATAAATTTGATATGCAGAACACGAATCTGATTGTCTTTCATCTGCAAGTTGCATTATTTCTGAGATACATGTAGTTAAAGTTGACAAAAATCAATTGGTGTTTTTAAATATTTTACTTCACCACGATTTTACGTGCCAATAACAGTAAAAGTTTTAAAAAAAAAAATTTTTAGAATTATTTTTGCCACTATTCTCTCTGTGTTGTATAGTTTATGTTATATTAAATTAATTCACAATATATCTATTCTAGCTCACACGATCTAGCAGAGAATACTTCAAAATACTTCACAAAATCAATTTCTCAATTTTCAACTACATTTATCATGGAAATAGCCCAATTAGCAGGTGAAAGACTGTCAAATTCCTGATCAGCATTTCAATTTTATTAAGAGTTTTCCTTTCATTTGGTTCTTTGCACCAAAATAGTGTCCATTGTTTGTATTACTAGCAGACACTTTGTGCATGAAGAAATTAAGGCTTCCTACCTGTTATTTAGATGTCTAATCACTTGAAACAAGAAACTTGTCATCAGTTTCACACATCAGTTTTTACCCAATCTCTGAATAATTTTGTACCTCTAGTAAAATGTTTTTTAACCATTTGAAAATTGCTTTGTCATTATTGAATACATCGTCTTTGGCTTTGCTCAGGATTTCTTCCAGTATTTTGGAATCTTTGATAGTGTGTTTGGAAGAATAAAATGATGGCTCTTATGCATTTTTTAATAACTTTTTTTTTAAAATTTCATTCTTTTGTATGATATTGTTAATAATGTCTAATGTTTTAATGTTAATAGACTTTATTAACAAAGCAGTAAATTTTCTTTAGGCTTAGTTGAGGTTTATAAATTAAGAAAAAGTTTATTGATATTTTACTCACATTATTTTAATTATTGTCTGCAGATCGAATCTTAAGCCCTGACCTATTTTATTGAGCATTCAGAAAATTAGAATAAAACGCATTTTAAAAGACACCTGAAAGACATAATATATGATGTGTCATGGATGTCCTGCCCAGCAACTGGTTGAAACAAGGGCTCAAGATCCGATCTGCAGACTGTAATTAAGCATTTTTTGCAGGGATTATATGATATCACAGTGTATTCTGTCATTGAAGTCCTTGATATCACAAGAAATTATTATACAGTTGTCCCTCCACAAGTCAGCCATTCCTGTTCCAAGACTTTACTCACTTATGGAATACCCAGATCACATTTTATTATGGGGCATTTTCATGGGCCTAATTTTTTGTCACCAAGATAGATTCGACCACCCCCTTCATATACGTTATGAAGAACAACGTTTTGAAATTTATTATAAATGAACGAGACAATGAAAATTCCTGCATTTGAAAATAAAAAACATCGAAAACCTCTGCATTTCTTCTGGACTTAATAACGAACAATTCATAGCTAAGTATGCCTTTTATGGAGGCCAAATTTTCTAATAATATTGTCAAGCCTTTTATGTTCAAGACATTGGAGAATAGAAACACACATAAGGCTTTTATGAAATAATTTCACTAATGCATTAACGGTATTGACAAATTTTACGTTATATTCACAGATTTAGAACAAGTTTAATTTTTTTTTTTTTTTACTCTTTTAAAAAAATATTAACGGGTAGCGATGAAGAGCATGGAGTGATGTGGGTATTTTATAAATCGAATAAAGTACAGTATAACATGTAAAAAAAAAATTATGTTAAAACTGTTGGGTGCTAAGCATTTCCAACTGGTCATTCCTTGTCAAGTGATAAGATTTTCAGAAAGTGCCTCGGGCGACCATCTCATATTTCCCTGAATTTTTGTGTGGAGGACTATCCATGTCTAGAAGTAACAAAGCCAAAATTTTAGGGTCATCGATGCAATACTCATGGAGCTATGGCCCTCAGTTTGACCCCCACCCGAACAGGTTACAGTAAGCTAATAATATGCCGTCAACTTCAAGTGTCAATAATTTCATGAATTTTACTCTAAAACGTTGAAATTTTGTGAGCATATACTATGCAAACTTCTCTATTCAATAGAAAAAAGTTTATAATTTACACCCTAATTCCTCATAGTGTAAAGTAGTGTAAAGTGAGCAAAAAAATAATGTATTTCAAGAAAAGCTTCGAGTTTGACTCAATACAGCCAGTGCTCTATTGCAGCCGTAGGTGTGAAACTTTGTCGACAGAATCTATACACAAGAAAGTTTTCATAGGCGCAATTTGAACTTCCTAGCTAGTCGCGTTATTTTACACAATGAATGTAAACTTGGCATTTTTTGTAAATATGGTGTATTCAAACTGCTTTTGCGAACAAGTCATCCAGAATCTTCTCGAAACCTATTCGGTTAGAAAGAGCATAGTTTGAAACCCCTAGGACAGTGGATCATGTCTTTCAGCGCAACCATATAAGGGCTGTAAAACAGCGCAAAATCAGTGCCCCCACTTTTACCCTGTTTTACGGCCCTTATATGGTAGCACTGAAAGACATGATCCATGTCCTAGGGGTTTCAAATTATGCTCTTTCAAATTGAGTACGTTTCGAGAAGATTCTGGATGACTCTTTTTCACAAATTGAAAAGGAATACACCATGCTTATAAAAAATGCCAAGTTTACATTGTGAAAGTAACGCGACTAGCTAGGAAGCTCAAATTGCGCCTATGAAAACTTTCTTTTGTATAGAGTCTGTCGACAAAGTTTCACGCCTACAGCTGCAATAGAGCACTGGCTGTATTGGGTCAAACTCGAAGCTTTTTTTGAAATACGTTATTTTTTGCTCACTTTACAGTACTTTACACTACGAGGAATTAGGGTGTAAATTGTAAACTTTGTTTTATTGAATAAAGAAGCTTGTGTAGTATATGCTGACAAAATTTCAACCGTTTTAGAGTAAAATTCATGAAATTTATGACACTTGAAGTTGACAGCACGTTATTAGCTTACTGTAACCTGTTCGGTTGGGGGGTCAAACCAAGCCATAGCTCCACGAGTATTGCATTGATGACCGTAAAATTTTGGCCATAGTTCCTTCTAGACATTGGTGGTCCTCCACACAAAATTTCAGCGAAATCTGAGATGGTCGCCCGGTGACCCTTTGATCACTTGACATGGAATGAACCAAACAATAAAAGACTTGAACACCTGATATTTGCATCTACTTAATTGCCGAGTTCATTCTTAATATGTACGAGGGTAGCTCAGAAAGTAATGCACCACAATTTTTTTTCTCCGTCCCCAACAAAGGTAGGGATGCGAAACTTGAGATATGCATTCTTTGAAGTTTTCGGAGTGCGCACGCAAAGTTTCCGTTTCTTCCGACAGATAGTGTACGTGGAGCAATGGAGCAACATGGCGTCTATAAGTGATGTACGTTGCAAGCAGCATGTCATCATTGAATTTCTCACAGCGGAGAAAGAAACGATTGAAACATTCACAAACGTTTATGTGCAATTTATGGAGCATCAGCAGTCGACAGAAGTACGGCTACTCGCTAGGCACAGAGGGTAAGGCCATCAGAAAGCGGTTCGGTGGAGCTCCAAGATTTGCTGCGGTCGGGCGACCATCCTCGGCTCTAACATCTGACAAGATGCAGCGTGCTAAAAATGACTTCACTTGTTTGGGCCATTGAAGAATGCCATTTGTGGAAGATATTTTGAGGATGACGAAGAGGTGATTCGCACAGTGAAGACATGGCTGCGTGAACAGAACAAGGAATGGTACCGACAGGGCATATACACCCTTGTGTCAGATGACATCATTTCTTTATCAAGTGTTCTTTATATAAATTTTAATAAAATAAAATTAAGCATCACAGGTTGACATTTTAATATTTCGAGGAGAGGAAAAAAAGTATCAGCTCCTGCCGGGAGGGGTGCCCCTATGTTCTACAAGTAGCAGCTCATTTCGAATTTCGGGAAAAATAACCAGATCAAAGGGAGCCAGCTTATATTAATTTTCATGCTAATTTCCATAATTAACTTCCATAGGCAGAAACAGGCTGTATGCTTTAAGGAAATTATAAAATTAGCTAATTTTCAATATTTAAATTGTAAATCATAATAATCGTTGCCGATTTAGCTTTTTTTTATTTTTTGGCAAAAATCCCCGATTGGAAGTTGTTCTTCATCTTGGATTTCAAGGAAAAGTTTCCAACTTGGGGACGGACGACTATATTAACTTCTTTTTCATTATAATGTAAATACGTGTATAATCGTTTATATTTGAAGGATATTTTTCTTTACAGTCCCATTTAACACAGGATGAAGCAGTTATTGTCCGAATTGCATTTGCTGAAAATATAGCTGTTCTTGCTGAAACAGCTTTGAGGTATTGCTCGTCACTATTTAAGAATTATTCTTTGGATTTATTAGCCAAGCTAATGAAGCATTAAAAAATTAACTTCATTATAATATTATTTGTCCTTTTTAGATTTTTAGAAATGACCCAGTTAGAAACTAATAACAATGATCAAGCTGATATGGCTGAAGACCATACATCCCTCTATCAGGTAAGAAAACATTTTTAGAAAAATGGCTAAACTTCTTTCAACCTAACAATTTTGTGATGCCCTAATTATTATTGAAATTTTTTTGAGGCATTTAAAATATGAAAGGTGATATTGTTACTGTAGAACTTGTATTTTTCCTATCGTAAAAGTATAAGAATATAAACAATCAAGTCACATTAATGTGACCACTTGATATTTGTGATATCAACACTAAATAACAAATAGCAGAAGACACTAAATAAAGGAGGCAATAAATGAAGTGTCATCAGCAGATTGGGTAAGTATATACATCGTGTTGTAGGCATTTGAAAAACATTTCAATTGTTGCAATGCAGAAAGGGAGTAATTTATCATACGTACAAAAAAAGAATGATTATTGGCTATCGGGCCAATTTCAGTGTGAATGAGAATCAAAAAGTAATGTGCAACAATTTTTTGTGGCAACATTTTTAATAATAAACAAAATGAAGCAATGCATAAGAAAGCTGCAGGTTTACCTATTTTTTGACATATGCACTAAGTCTCTCGATACATTTCTTCCATTGTGGCACCAGATTCAATACACCTCGTTCATAAAACTCCATTTTATGGTTGTAAGTGATAGTCATATAGAGTGAGGTCTGGACTGTAGGGTGGATGTTTGAGCATTTCCCATCCAAATTCCTCAATCTTTTCTCAGTCCTCTTCGAAGAATCTGCACCACCTGGAGATGTTGCTATGGTCCAGACAATCAACACAATACACCTGCACCATTTCCCTATGGATTTTCACTGCATTTTTTCATTTGGCCCACAAAAAAACGGACTACGCCTTGCTGCTCTTCACAAGTTGATGATGCTAGCAAATGCGCCATCTGTACTCAGTAGTTATCAGCCCTTTCACTAGGGCGACACCTGATCAAACCATTGCTGTCTGTAGCAAAAGATTCAAACTATCAATTTTCCAACTTTGAACATCCAGACCATAAAGAAACTGTTGTGTGTTACTTTTCGATCCTCCCTCATATTAAATGGTAAAACCTGTAGAAATACTAAAACTAAATTAAATAGTAAATAAGCAATACCTGCTGCTAAATTAAATTAAAAAGGTTCTTAATTTTTCCAAGAATTACAGTTGTTAATTTGCAGTATTTGAATACACAAATTTCTTGGAATATTAATTTCTTAGCGGATGATTGGTGGATAAATACAAATAAACAAGGAATCTACTTTTCTAAAGGAGAATGAACTAGTCTATTATTAAAGAAAATTTTGTGGCTTTCTCTCCATCAAGACAGTGAGGATAAATGGCACCAGGGGCATGGTATTCAATTTTTTGCCCCGTCTTCTTATATTTTGTTTTCACGGCACTTCCTCACAAGGGTATCAAGATTGGCACCCGGAACTTATCCAAAGACATGCAACAATTGAGGAACTCGCCATTCAAAGAACAATAGGGTTGCGTACGAGGCTCTGAATGGTCTGATGGTCTCTGACAAATTTGCATCGGCAAAAGGAGCTACAATTTACATTGCACTGCTCATGATTTGCAAAAGATTGTCTTCTCCAATAAGTCACGATTTCTACTTCATCAAGTGAATGGACGTTGTTGTATGCAGCAGGAAACCTCCGAAAGGAATCTCTCTGCAACCATTGTTGGAAAAACACAACAAGCCGGTGGTGGTAGAAATTTTGGGTTATGTTTTCTTGGGTTCACTGATACCCTTGAAAAACACTGTCATCCAATTTGTTGTTCCTGTTCAATTATACCCTTATATGCTGATTATCTTCTCTATGGTAGATGGGATATTCCAGCAGGACAATGCAACAAATATGACCAGAATTTTTTGGGAATTGTTGAAGAAGCATAACTAACACTTTCAAATACTTTTCAGCCCTCCCCCCTAATTTTCATGACCTAAATCCAATTGAGGACCTTTGGGATCACCTCGACCACTATGTTTGTTCCAGATCCTCCACCACATCCCCTTCCACAGCTTTAGGACACATTGCAGTCTGCATGGCTCCAGATACCAATGATACCTTCCAGCATCTTATTGACATTCTTCCACATCATAAAGCTCTGTTCATGCTGTATACATGGTGGGGTTATTATGATTACTTTCGTGGTGGTCATAATAATGTTGGCTCGACTATGTGTATTGATTGTAATTTGAATTGAGCTTCTCTTTGAAACATCACAGTTTTGTGAAGAGAGTAAATATTTTTATGTTTTATTTTATTTGAATATAAAAACCTGTATTCATCTTTTTTAGGCTAGTTATGATGCTGAATTGCAAGCCCTACATGAAATGATCCAGCAAAAAGTTAGCACGCTGTTGAGTGACACTGATAACATTATTAAAAGAACGCTGATGGAGAATGGAATCACAAGACTGTGTGTCTTTTTTGGACATCAGAAAGGTTATATGATAGAAGATGTAATATTATTTTCGAATAAAGTTATATTCTAGATATTAAGAAATATATATATAATTTTTTTTTTAGCAAATGATGTCTTATTATCACACATGATTACATTTCTTAATGACAAAGAAGATATGCATTTGCGAGGTGCCTTCTTTGATTGCATTGTTGGTGTGGCAGCTTATGTTGGTTGGCAGAGTTCACCTATCTTAAAGCCACTTCTTCAACAGGTATTAAACTTCAGGAAACTTGATGTTCTATGAAAATTTTTAGATTTTAACAATTTTTTTTCAAAAGACATACTCTTTCCTAGTACAGGATATCCACAAAGTCTTTAGACAATTTAAAAACTGAGGCAGGAAAAAATAATTCTTTTTCCATATCTACTGGTTTTTACTAAAGTTTACATTAATCTTAGTTTGTTTTTTGTTTTTTTGTTTTAGAGAGCAAGTAAACTGTATAAAATTTAAAAACGAAAATTGTTCAAAAATTACTGTTTTAGCAAGAACATGGACAGGAATTGATTACCGTTATCTTTTAGATGTCTTTTGTGTGACGAATGGGGCACACATAGAAATTTATTAATTATGTCAACAATTCCAGCTTCAGTTAAATTTTAATAATTATTTGAAGTTGTATCTAAAGACTTTATAGGTCGGCTCGGTGGCCGAGAGTGCTGGGACGTAAATCTTATTGCTCTCGGAACCAGAGAGTCACTGGATCGAATCCTGCCGAGGGCATGGATATTTGTGTTGTCCTTATGTTTGTCCCTAGGTTGGGCACAATATTCCCTCAAGGAATCAGTGCAAAGGTTATCATTGTCTATGTACAACGATAATCTAATCCGCTTAAGAATAAAATAAATAAAATAAAAAAATGTACAACTTAAGAATAAAATAAAACTCTTTTTCCACAACGAAACAGGAAATGAAAAAATATAAAAAGAAAAAGAAAGAAAATAAATAGAATGTGTAAGCGCTTTTCGAAAGCTTTGCTTTCATCATTCAGCAGCCAAGGAGCACCTCGAGAGAACTGACTTGGAATAGAACAAGCTGATATTTATAACGGACAGAAGCCAATCATGACAAAAAGATCAAGGGTAAAATTATTGATTGGGTAAATGCGTCACCCATTGATCAATGGTGACTCGCCAATAGGGCCCCTATCTAAGTTGAGTAATAATTTTTTATCTGTTTTTTGAATGGCTAAGCTTTCGAAGGCATCCAGAAGGTGTTTCTTGTTTATTGACTCAATAAGTTTTACATTGTTTAATGAAAATTCATGGCCGGTATCTAAAGAGTGTTTGGCTATGGATGACTGATTGCTTCTACCAAATATTGTGTGTCTCATGTTTCAATATTACGGGAAGTTTGTCCTTTGTACATCATGGTGCATTGGGAACATCTAGCCTCGTATATTCCTGATTTCTGTAGTGGTGGAATCTGGTCCTTTGGGTTGGGGAACAAATGCCTGGTCTGGTTGGGATTGCTAAAAGATAAAGAAATATCAAAAGATTTAAACACAAAATTGAATCCTTTGATTAATTCAAAAAACAGATAAAAAATTATTACTCAACTTAGATAGGGGCCCTATTGGCGAGTCACCATTGATCCAATGGGTGACACACTTACCCAATCAATAATTTTACCTTTGATCTTTTTGTCTTGATTGGCTTCTGTATGTTATAATACTCAGCTTGTTCTATTCCAAGTCATTTCTCTCAAGTTCTCTCGAGGTGCTCCTTGGCTGCTGAATGATGAAAGCAAAGCTTTTGAAAAGCTTTTGCACATTCAGGTTGTATTTTTTCATTTTATTTTCTTTCTTTTTCTTTTTATGTTTTTTCGTTTTCTGTTTTGTTGTGGAAAAATAGCTTTATTTTATTCTTAAGTTGTACATCGGCATTATCCACATAAGATTTTTAGACATTTTAAAATAAAAAGAATTTATAGACACCCTGTAATTGTGATGATCTGATACTATGTTTTGATTATCCGTCATTTTACAAAGTGGGTATAAATTTGCTTAGCATAAAATAAATCAATATACGTGTACAATAAGATTAAAAAGTCATGCACATTGTACTAAAACTTGTTATTAATTGTATGGCAGTTATATTATAGGGTGGGGCAAAAACAATTAGATGATTAATAACTTGAAACTGAACACTTTAATTGAAAACTAAATAATTCAAAAAACAGATAAAAACACTTTAATAACTAGATAAACAATCGTAAAAAAAAAAAATGGAAAAGCATTTTGTTGTCAAGTCACTTTTTGAAGATAACACCACTCAGGTGAGCTCCATTGGAAGTAAGCCAACCGCTGCACATTGTACCATTCTGTGTATGTTTTCCGGTGTTCGCACAGTTCGAGGGTGAATAGGAGGCTTCTTGTTGACAATAGATGCACTAAACTTGAATTGTGAAATCCAATTCAATATTGTTTGGCATGTCACAACCTTTCCATTTCTTCCAATATCAAAATGTCGTTGAAAAACTCACTGTTACAGTGGCGGAATCATCGTTTTTGAAGAGCACTTCCACAGCAAACGTTTGATGCTCTTCCAACCAACACTGCATGATGACTAAAGGCATTAAACTGTTTTACTCAGCGATGTGTGTTTCGCTGTGTCACCTACAAAGATGTTGGTGTTATACCAAATTTACCTGACTATAAGACAACTTTGGTTTTAAGATGACCCCACTTTTTTCAGGTAAATTTTTTGGAAAATTTTTTTTAATGAACATGGAAGCAAAAATAATTATTTAAAAATAAAAAAGCTTTAATTGAAATACTTCTGATTTCAAAAAAAAAATTAAAAAATAGTACCCTGTCAATCCATACCATATTGATTGCTGCGATATGCGAATGGGAATGATATTTTTTCAATCTCTCGAGCACTATTGTAAAATCTTGTGGGGGTCTCATTACGATTCAGAATGCCAGTAAATAGAAGTGCGACTACAGCTGATGTGCAGGATTTTAGCATTAACTGGCAAAAATCGGCATATTTGTGCAATTTGCGATTTTAAGACTACCCCCCTTTTATTGGCCTTTAAATTTGGGAAAAAAAAACCTGGTCTTATAGTCGAGTAAATGCAATAAATCTTCTATTGTTTCTGACCCACTCTGTATTTCTTACCGCAAGATGGTACTGTAGGAATATTAACAATCTCTGTCGTGTAATAGTCACACAATGTTCTCCAGTATAGGTTTTTGTATTGCTTGACAGACATGTCATTTTCTCAAGAACAAGAAGCTTTCTTTGTTGAACGTTATTTTGCCAATTGTTTTTATGCACGTGTTGGAGACGAGTTTTGTTGGAAATATCTGGATTTTGGAGTTTCTAACAATTCGATGATAATGAGAGTAATAGTTTTTGGGAATGTGCATACAAGAAAAGATTCGAGAGACTGGCCGTTTTGACGGATGTAAAACTGGCAGATGTGGAGAGAATACTGCAATGTCCACCCTTCAAGAAGCCTGAGGAGGCTATCAGCGCTATCAGGATTTCATACGGAAGTACCCTGATAGCTTTTTTCCTCTTCATATTGGTTTCAGGCTTTTAGAGATCTTGTAACACAATTTACATA
The DNA here is from genome assembly GCA_023313115.1 of Rhysida immarginata. NCBI lineage: Eukaryota > Metazoa > Arthropoda > Chilopoda > Scolopendromorpha > Scolopendridae > Rhysida > Rhysida immarginata. Next base: position 9,557,971 of record JAHWFO010057280.1, on the reverse strand, counting down.
CAGGCTCTATGGAAAGTAAGATTTTAGCTGTTGGAGCCATTTGATTTATGAAATTCTGAATAATCACTGTTGAATTTTATAATTAATGTATATATTTCAGTGAACCAGTTATTTTTAAAGGGTATTCCTCCCTTCTTCCCAAGAATAACTATTTAATTTTTTTTCAAGGGCTTAAATGATCCAGAAGAATTTGTTATTGTGAAAGCTTTAAATGCGATGACAAATTTGACCGAATTGGGACTCCTTCAAAAATCAACACTGTATGAATTGTTAACCGAAGCGTCTCCTTTGCTTTGTCATCCAAACCTTTGGATTCGTCAGGGCACAGTTGGTTTCATCTGTTCTGTAACGCACAGTCTTAATGTTGCTGATGTTCACTGCAAAGTTCTACCTGTTTTAAGGCCTTTTCTCAAACATCCTGTTATTCAAGTAGATAAAGCAGTAAGTAAATATTTTTACATTTTAATTTAGTCTAACATAATTTTAACCCTGGCGATAGCAGAGTTCTGGCAGATACCATCCAAATAACTTCCTAAATGTTGTTCTCTATTCATTGCATAGCTTGATGACAGTATATATAAGAACATGTGGAATAGGGTAGTGATATGATGCACTGCTTGTGCCATTAGTCTATGAGGGTTGTTTTTTAAGTAAGGTCTGTTTGTAGCAGTGCATGTCAATGTATGTGCATCACATTGTCTCTTTAAACCGTTTAAAATTCTTGAGATTGCCGCCGACTGCGAAATACGGCCAGTTATCTGTTTCTTGACCGCAAGAAACATGACAGCCGCAGACATGCATCAGTAAGGTGTAAGGAACTAATACAATGGACCAGTGGTGTGGCTGCTCCACAACAGCATAAGGCCACACTCTGCTCAGGCACAAGCTCTAATCAGATCTTCTGGTTGAGAACAACTTGACCACCCTCCTTACAGTCCAGACCTCACATACAGTGACTATTACTTCTATCTGTTCCTAAAGGAGGTTCAGCGGGATAAAGAAGTGAAAGTTGCATGGCTTTCCTCAAAGGCAGCAGACTTCTATGAAGTGTGCATGCAGAAGCTCCTTCAGCATTATGACAAGAGTTTAAATAAACTTGGAAACTATGTAGAAAAATAGTTAAAGGTATATAGAAGAATAAATTTTGAGAATGTATTTAGTATATACAAAACTATCTTACTTTAAAAACAACCCTTATATTTCTGGCACTAAATGTATGAAGTTGTTTATTATTCAACAGTAAATCATATCTGAGAGATATCATGACATCTCATATCTATGTAAAGGATATAATTAAATTTCTCTTTTGTTGTAGCTTTTCTTTGTTTTTTAAAAAAAAGAAATATCAAGAAATGCAAGGAGTGATCAAAACCTTCCGGGACTGGTTGTGCATCTCGCCAACAAATGGCAGCACAAGTCCACAAATACAGTAAATTATAGCCCTAACATTCATAAATCAGCTTTTCAAAGGTGTTTTTTTTATGTGCATTGGGGACTGAGAAAATACTGCTATTGTGATCATGTGTGAGGTCATCTGTGATTTTTTTTTTTATTTATTTATTTTTTTTATTTATTAGTACTGATAATCCAATACATCCATCCAGGGCCTGTATAGCTAGAAGCTGACGAGTTGGGTCCCTGGATGAACCTGGATTAACGACTGCTGTATGATGGTCACAGCAGCCGGGGGGGGGGGGGGGGTGAA
>JAHWFO010057280.1:9520349-9556166 GCA_023313115.1 Rhysida immarginata | reverse complement strand
ACGGATGGTCACCCATCCAGTGACTAGCTGTGCCTGATGTTGCTTAACTTCACAGAAGTTGTTTCAGTGAAAGCCCACCAGGCCACGGCCCATTTTATCATGGACATTGCATTAAATCAAATTCGAGCAATGAGCAGTCTGAGGGAGGATGTTCGGTGAAAGGGACCAGATTTGTGGCTTGAAGAAAACTAGATGCACCACCACGACAATGCACCCTCTCACCGAGCTCTCTACACGCGTGAATTTCTTCCGAAAAACATGATTTCGCTTCCACACCCACGCTACTTGCCAGATTTGGCTATTGCAGACTTTGCCTTCTTTCCAAAAATGAAGATCCAGTTGAAAGGTCGGGTTTTGATATGATTGAGCAGATCCTGTGCGAATCGCAGAAGATGCTTGATTCGTTTCAACAAAAAGACTTCCCAGTACACATTCCTGAAGTGACAGGAACGCTGGACTCATCGTCTTCGCAAGGGGACTATTTTGAAGGAGACGCTGTGTACATGTATTTATATAAGATACTTTCTCTTTAAAGAACCACTGCCGGAACTTTTGATCACACCCTTTATATGTTGAATGGACAGTGTTGAAAAATTCTATAAAATGTCACATGAGTGCTAACGGGGATGGATGAAGAGAATGGAGAATTTTACACTCTGATTGTGACAAAATTAAACTTTTCCAAAGACTAGTTAAAGTAAAGTAATGGTAACTACTGTGTCTATACCTTGCCTATTATGTTGGTTAAACCAGTGTACGGCACCTCGAATATTTTTTTTGACTGTCAGTAATTTCACTAAAATACTAATATTATTTCCAATAAAGTAAATATATATTGGTCAAAGGACGTTATTAAGCGTAAGTTTAGATTTGATTAATAAAACGAGAATATTTATAAGAATTATTGAGTAGATTTTGTCTATATGATTTTGGTCCCTGTGATGCTAATCGGATCACCAAAGGGATTTAACAAAGTTTAGATGATATTGGAATATGCCTATTATTTATCCACAATCAAGTTTGGAAAGCTAATTCCAGCTGATAGTAAAGTCTTCCAAATGGGTTAGAGACAATAATTGCAGTCAGAAAAGTAGAAATCAGGTGCAGTAGATCAGTTAATGAACTTAATCCGTTCCAAGACTATGTTCGCTACCCAAATTGTTCATTAACCGATCATCGATTTACCATATGTTATTATGGGAATTTGATTAATTCGTTCTGGAGATCCAAAAAATAAATAAAGTGTATAATACCTTACTATAGGAAATGTTTATTTATATACAGGGTGAGGCATTTATCTTGAGACAACTGAATATCTCGGAAACTAAGCATTGTACGAAAAAAATGTCCAAAATCAAAAGTGAATTATTTTACAGGGGGAATTCAGTAGTTAAATAATTACCCCCCCCCCCTTGTGAGGGGGGCTGGGGGGAAGGGGTAACTTTGAAATCTTAAATAGGAACCCCTATTTTTAATGATATATTCAGATTGTACACAATATTCGAGAAATATTTTAGTCTTGGTGTTTTTTCAATTGATCCAATCGTTTAGGAGATACGGGCCCTGAAAATGTGGAATTTTTAAAGTTTTGAACCCAATTTTATTGATGAAGACAAGAGTGGGCCTTACAGACATTCCTATTCTACTTTTTAATGGTCTTTAAAAATCCGAAGTCAGAATTTCAAAAATCCAATATTTTTCAATACACACGCATAGACTCTGTCTCCATAGGACTGCTGCCCCCAAAAGTTTACTTGTGCACTAAAAAATTTTGAATTTTTGAACTTCTGACTTTGGATTCTTAAAGACCATGAAAAAGTAGAATAGGAATGTTTGTAAGACTCACTCTCTATCTGTTTGTCTTCATCGATAAAATTAGGTTCAAAACTTTAAAAGTTCCACACTTTTAGGGCCTCTATCTCCTAAACGGTTGGATCAAGAACAAAACATTTCTCGAATACTGTGTACAATCTGAAAACAACATTAAAATAAGGGCTCACAATGGGGGGGGGGGGGTAATTATTTAACAACTGAATTCCCCCCGCGAAATAATTCACTTTTGATTTTGGACATTTTTTCGTACAATATTTAGTTTCCGAGATATTCAGTTGTCTCAAGATAAATGCCTCACCCTGTATAAAACCAGTAATACATACATACACACTGGCATTTTCATCAATCATGTTTTTTCTATTTGTGAGGCGTAAAGAATTTCTGCAATGTAGATTGCCTGGTAGATTGCGTTGTTCTATAACTGACAGCAATTCCCAACAGTTGGCCATAGTATCGCATTGGACACGATATGTAATATTAGGGAAATTACAATTTCTAAGATCTTATTCATCCAGTGATTCTGGTTATCTTATACAACTGTCAAAGTCTCATTTCAGAAACTGTTCATAGTGACAGAAAAATAGAGTTCTGCAAATCTTAAACAAAACAGCGTCGCTTCTTCTACTGTTTATTCTGTGAGGTGTTCGTTATCCGAACATAAAAATCTTTCGCGAAAGTGTTTGTTATCCTAACCTAGCCTAAACCTAAACTATCCTAACCTAACCTAAAAGTTAACCGATCACCCACTGTATTCAGATGACTTTTGGAGATTAACATAGGGTAGATGTACCAGTAATTGACAGTTTAAGACATTGCTGTGAAACGAAATTGTGTGCATAAATTCCAATTGCATTTTGAAACTTTTCTAATTATACCATTAAATTGTAAATACATGTATAATGCAGAATGTGCCAATCTCTAAACAATTATTAGATCTTTAAAAGCTATTACGTTATTAATTTTTTCTTAACTAAAGCATGAATCACCAGAAGTTAACAGGCAATTTCACCAGTAATTGACAATATTTTAATTAAGCATTTTTATTATATGTTTTTACAAAAAAAAAAAAAAATTGATAACATTCAAAAGTAGCTGATGAAATCAAACATTTTTAAGAATATGTAAAGTATTTAACATTAACTAAAATTGTGCTTTTTAAAACTTAAGTTGTTCATATAGATCATTTATCTTTTTTCCTTTGAAATAATAAATAAAATCAGACCACTCCCATGTAGAGTGCAAGGGCAATAGAAAATGAAGGTGTTTTGCAGTAGTGCAAGATCATCAGATCTTGGCCAACAAATTGTTCGTAGAAAAACTTGATTTTTGATGATTGTTTCCTACTTGCAAAATTCATCTAATTCATCCTATTCTACTTCTTACAGCTTTTTCACATTGCTTTCGTACTTTTTCACGAACATTTAGTACATTTTCACAAACATTTAGTACTTTTCACAAACATTTAGTATGATTTCACAAACATTTAATTCATATTTATAATAAACGGTCTAAATTACAGAACAATTACAGACAATGATCAATTATAGACAATCATTCACTTGCAAATTTCTTGTGAAGCTGAGGTCAGAAAATGTAATCGGTGAGAAGAGTTAGCGATTGGTCGGTCATAAATCCCGGTGAGAAAACCGTGACATCATTTTAACGCAGTCGAAAATGGCAGTTATGGTGCTCCTATGCCTAACCAGAAGAGAAAGCAACCTTGTCTCTGGTCTTAACCGAGAAAAAGACGGTTAGTTCAGTGAGAAATTCTTGCTAACTCTTCTCATCAGTGAGGGCTTTAGACCTCACCAAGAGGATTTTCTGTGACACACGAGAAAATTCGAGGTCTTGAAAGCGTCGAGAACTCGTCGGCCTTGCCTACAGGCAACCCAAAGGACGGAATCCCACCACTACAGAAGTCAGGAATTTACAAAGCAACTTGTTCAAATTGCCTGATGTTTTATCTGGGGCAAACTTTTCGCAATATAGAGACTCAATTTAAGGAACATCTTAGACACAGAAAATACGGAAGAAGGGGTCAATCGTCAATAGCAAAACATTCAATAGAAACTGGCCATGATTTTTCTTGACAAAATGTTAAATTGATAAAATCATTAAATAAAAAAATACCTGTTGGACGCTTTCGAATGCTTAGCCATTCACAGTGCAGATAAAGAACAGCTATTAAACGTGGACATGGGGCCAATAGAGGAATCATCTCTAATCAAATGGGCTTCCAAACTACCCAATCGTTAACTTTTATTTGGTTGACCAATTTTTTGATTGGTTTTCGTTCATTATATATACCCAGCGTTTTTCATTCTAAAGTCAGGTCTTCCAGACCTCTTCGAGTTTGCTGTAGGCTTCCTCGAGTATCGACTTCAGACTGCTGAATGATGAATGCAGGGCATTCGAAAAGCGCTTCCAGATTTACCAGGTTGTATTATTTCAACTTAATCTTTGTTATGGTTAAAGAGTATTTATTTATCATTAAGTTTAAAATATTGAAGCAGCTTTTTTTAGCTATATTTATCGCTGCATCTATTAACCAATCAGAAGCGCTTACATAAAATGCAGCCGTAAAATTTTCGTGCAAGCGCTTCTGATTGGCTAATGGATCCAGCGATAAACATCATCCTAGTGTAAAATTGCTTCAATATTTGTTTACTTATGTAAATGCACAAAAAATTTGATCATTGCCTATAATTGTTCTGTAAATTTAGACCGTTTATTATAAATATGAATTAAGTGTTTTTGAAAAAAGTATTAAATGTTTGTGAAAATGTACAAAATGATTGTGAAAAAGTACTAAATGTTCGTGAAAAAGTACGAAAGCAATGTGAAAAAGCTGTATCATAGTAAACAGAATATCAGTGGTAGTTTTCTTCTTGGAAGATAACTTGTCCTGGGCTATCTGTTGATCGTCTCTGTGAAAGATTCGGAACCAAGAAAAAGAATCGGCAAATAGGGCCTAGAAGATTCATGTCAAAGTGGGTGATCTAGAAACTGAGAGTCAAGTTCCTATAATTGACATAGCTAGGTCAATTACTGGAAATTAATAAGTTACACTTAAAAACATCATGTTTCCTTTATTATTACCCTACATTCTATATTACATTAGTATATTTTTGTTCGTTTTTTTTTTTTAAGCACAGAAGTGACACTACATATCTGGATTCTAGTAGTTGACAGTGAATTAAAACAGTTAACACTTTGATCATCTGAAATTCTGTTACTACTAGAAGTATTGTCCATTGATCACAATAAAGGCTCACGTAAAATTAATAACAAATATTGCATAACAATCATGAAATAATTTCAAGTAATCAAACCCTCGTGTAGTGGTTCATTGCAAGGTTTTTTCGACTCAGTAAGGCATTGAACAATCAACATGTGTTTGCGGCCATAATAGGGAGCAAAGTTCCTAGTTTTTTTACTGCTCTGGGAAGCCTAATACATTGTTTAATACGAGGTGGCAACACCAATTACTTTTCTTGCCTTGTTAATATATTAAAAGCCTTTAATCATGAATTTTCAATTATTGGTACACTGTCAACTACTGGTACATCTACCTACTTTTTTATAAAAATTATAAAAAATATTAGTTTCTTTCATTCTTACTATAAAAATAGATAGTAACTCTTAAAATAAGTATGTTTTCATTTTTAGAATTACAATTTCTTTAAGCTGTTGAAATGATTTTTTTTTTAATGAAAATATGTTGTCATTAACATTGTCTGTTTGATTTATGTAGGTTATTTTACTAAGTGTCTTGAAAGATCCTATTCCTCGCCCTGTATATGATAGCATTGTAAGATCTCCACACATTAGTGGGTTACTAGATTCACTTCATGAGCGTCATTTTCTTAGAGGTATTGCACGCACAGGACATCAGCCTTTATATGGGGAATCAGATTCTGTTGTGCGTGCACTTCATCGACGTCTTGTTTCTGATGGCATGACTGAAGCTGTTGAAGAAAAATTACTCCTAATGAGAGAATGCTTATTAAAAATCTACAAATCTAGAACCAGGTAAAATTTGAAATCTTTAACAATTGATATTTTATTGTCATGTAAAAAAAACTTACTTCCAAAACAGGCCTTAATAGGCCTTGTCCACCTCCAGATGGCAGCACTGTTTTTTTCCTGTCAGCCCCTTCAGCGGCGAAGTTCTTCCATGAGAATACTGATGCTGAATACATTCATAGTGAAATGGATTTAAAGTGTTGTTGCAATGTGGCTTTTCTCTAATATTATATATGCAATTCTTCAGAGATATATCACAGCATATTCAGTACAAATAATTCCATCCTTCTTTGTCCTTAGCTTTATCCCATTATTTACACAGGCTTGCTGTTGTTAGGCAGACTTGTAAGGTGGCCTTTTTGTTAATTCCCCTAACTCAATGTTTTTTTAATAGACTTAACTCATGATTTGAGAGCATATGTCTATACTGTATTTTGGAAAAAAAATACATATGTGATCATTATTTTGCAACTAATTCTTTTGAAATGGCAAAGAGCAGAACCAAATAATGCTCTCGACCATCCAGCCAGCAATATCAAATGAGCATTCATTGTTTTAATAATTAGTTCAAATCATACCATTTGTGGAGTACCACACTCCATTAAATGTCATGAAGAACAGCATCCTGTATCTGAACAGTATCCTGGTTAGTGTCTTCTTTACAGTATATGCCTTGAAAATGTTCAATGAAGGCAATGGGGCACTAAATGTCTGAAAGGGGCACTGAATGCAGCTAAACTCTTACTTTAAAGTTAATAATAGTACATGCATTTCAGTGAACTACATTTATATTTTTAAGGCATAATGCTAACTTTGGAATCTGTATGCGATTAGGGCTTGTTAAGGCTTTGTGATGCCACAAAAAGACGTCTTCTGGTGGTACAGTCCTCAATAGTTCTTAAAGTATAGTTTTCAACAATTTATGCACTATTTTTACAGGATAAAATTGCGAATAATGATTTTATTAAGATTTTTAAACTTTATACCTTATACAAGTTTGATCTGTATTATCCCTCAACATTTTATTAATGCTAATTTAAACATGAAAGCTTATTGAGGAATACTTCTTCTCACGGACGAAGCGGTTTGTTTTGAGAATAAAGCGACCACAGGAAACCACCACACACGAATACAAAAGGCTCGACTTGTCAGCACGGAGGATAAAAAAAAAAGCACAAGAGTAACGCGATGAACAGCTCGTCACGGCTACCAACTAAACTGATGCAGTTAGTTAATTTTTTAAATGAATGTATTTAGTAGTTTAATTAAAATATTTAGGCTTGAAATCACTCACGGCATAATAATAAGCTCCAATGAATACTTAAGCCGCACATTGTTGCATTTATTGGATTCAGTTTCTTGCATTTGTGCAGCGCCGAGGGGCAGCGTGGGTGGGACGAGGTGCTGTGTGGCGGGGCAAGGGGCAGCATGGCACTGCGCCACACTGATTTTGCCTAGCGGCATCACTGGTAGCTTGAGCACTGAAATTTCTTTTTATTGTAGTGGGTTTATTTTTACGCTTATTTTTAATCAGTGGTTTTGAGTTCTACGACTGTACGATTGGAAATTTTTCTCTACCTGTAATGGTTACAAAGTTAGAAATTGCAAGGTGTAAAATTCGAAGTCAAAGATCAAATTTGACATAACGAAATAAACTAAGGTGGATGAGACCTATTGGGTGCAGTTAATGAAAATAACCTTAGAAAAATAATCTTGATTGAGTTTTAGAATTTTTTGGTTTTATTTATTTTATTTATTTATTTATTTTATAAATTACCTTTATTGATGATCTTTCTTATCCAAATCCGGCCTGAAGGATATTAATTTTTTTTTCTTCTCTTTTTTGTAATTTTTTAGTTATAATAAACACATGCTATAATGTTATATGATACTCTTTTTCTATTTAAGATTACCTTTATGTTTTTTTTCACTACTAAAAAAAATTTAAGCTTCTTCCAAGCTACTAAGTAAAGATGTAACATTGCACTAAATTTTTAAAACTCACTGTTTTAATTAATAAATTTTAATTAAAAATTTGTTTTTAAGTGACTCTGTGATTAGATAGTTGGATGTTTTGATCTAGAATTGAGTACAGTATTTTTATAGATTTAAGAATTTGTGTAAAAGTTTTCTGTTTTCGTTATTGTAAAATGTAAAATGTACTTAACTTATTTATTTTCATCTATTTTAGTTTAGATAGTAAACCTCCCTTTGAAAAAGAACTGAATGGCTACATAGAATTAAATTATCACCAAAACATAACCAGACGTTCTTTTGAATTTGCTTCTGATGGTGGATCCGTACCTTCATTCAGGAATCAGATTCCTTTCCAAAACGTTAATCGGTTAAGTCGGAAAAAATTTATTGGACCTGTGATACAAGAATCTTCTAATGTGGCCATGAATGAAGAATGGCAGCACATGTTTGGTACAGCTGCAGGAGATATCCGAAATACTTCTCCTCGTCCACCACAATCCCAAGGTGAAAGTGCAGGGTTAATGTCACAAAGCCTTCCTCAAAGTCCTGGACGATTTGTGGCTACTTCTGAAAATGCTGGAATCGAAGGAAATTTCAATCCAAATGCTCCTATTAGTATGTCTCAGCTGCAAAAGGAAAACTATTCTCCTAAACGGATGCCAATAAGTGATCCTTTGCTTTTGCCCCCACAGAAAACTCATTGTAAGTTTGTTGAAACATTCTAATCTTATTTTATTGGTTACAATTATTTTATTGGTGATATTGTGCGCAAGTTAATTTGAAATACACAGTTGAGCTACATTATTATGACCATCAACATAATTTACATTATTATGACGAGTAACCAGAATGATTGTCACGTGAGAGAGTGAGCAGATGCTGTAAGGTATGCTCTGGTATCTGGAACCATGGATACTGCAATATACTTAAGGGTGCACAGTATAGGATACATGGAGCAAATATAATAGTGAAGATGTTTGCTTCCTTGTTGACACATGGCCAAGAAGGTCTGGTTCATTTGGATGGTAAGTTGCATGTCAATTGACCTGCGCACATGTTCACAGTTGATGTTCTCCTCTTATATTAATATGTGGTTCTCTACAGTTCCACACAATTTAGTTGCATTAATGCTGTCTGTCCAATCATGATGCACTTTAATCACAACAGCACGTAAACAGTTCACAAACCACATAGTTCGGAAATGTTATCTCTTGGTCCTAAGGACAAGGATTATTCCCTTTTGCAGATCTGTTAAATCACCCATTTCACTCATGGCAGCAATGAATGATGTTTGTGTGAATGGAGCAAAAGACATTTCACCTTTTATCACAACCAAACGTTTTCGTACTCTGTGCCTTTTTTCATTGGTGATGTAGTAAGTGGTCCTAAAGATGTGGCTTGAGTGTGCATGTATAAATGTAAAAATGTCACGAAGATGACATTGTGGATCAGGCACTGTTTGCTTACTGCAATTTTTTTTAAAGCAGTTTCATGTTGCAGTGTCTGTTATCTTTTCAAGATCTTATCAGTTATTAATTATTGTTATTATTTATTTACGTATGCATTCAAACACATCTAATTTGTTATTGGAAGCATGTCTGTGATTCATTGTGATTCTTTAGTCAGTGTACAAGAAGTTAGTAAATAGGCTAATAACCCATTTGAGAATCAATAAAATTGTGAGCACAAACTTCTTGGCTGATGGTATAATCCAGAATTATTTTTTAAAGGGAAAAGTACTTGCCCATATAAAACACAATAAGAAGCCACTCTTTTGTCGTGCCCTATATGAACATAATTGCCTTTTTGAATCTGAACTGGTCATGTGGAAATGTTAACCTAAAGCGTAACCAAAACACCAGAGTACTGGTGAATAAAGGGGGAGGATCATAAAGTCCACAAGATGGTGACTATTAATGTCAGACCCCCCCCCCCTTTTAGCAATGTTTCGAACTGTCAGGAAAAAAAATAATCATATAAAAGTTGAAAATAACGCTGATATAAATTGTCTTCGGAGAAACTCTGACAAATTTAAATGCATTTTCATTTGCTTTGCAGAAACCATATAGGAACTTATTGGTGGTGGCAGCAGTGTTCGGTGATTAAACTGCTCATGTATTTAGTGACTTTGATGATTCCAATATGGAGATGGGCATCAAGGAAATAGTCTGGAGTCATTCCTTCTCTTCACTTTGAATGAAGGGTCAGTCGTCAGAGTCGCTCCAAGGGAAGGGGCTCTGATCGAATAAGAGAACACCCTTTAGAGTACGAGTTAAGTGGGATTGGCTGTCACTTAATGACTCTTTTAGAAACTACTGACCTCCATCTGTCAGACTTTTCATATTTAAAATTTCACAATAGTGCCAAATCCAGTGCCAAATCAGAAATCCTCTATACCCTTAAAGCATCAAATTAACCTGATTTGTGACTTCAGGGAAGCTCATTTGGACATAATGTAACAGCTTGGCAGTTTACTGTCCATGGTAGCCATTATTTAGAGTGGTGCCAATGAAAGGTGTGGCCCCTTGTTCAAGTCCATGTCATGGAATTTTTCCTTTTCTTTTCGAGTTTGTAATTATGTTTGAAGAATATCTTAAGTCTTATTATTATCTTCTCTTTGAATAAAATGGAAAGCAAACAAAATATATATAAAAGATTTTTATTTTAACAATTTAGAAAATGACTTTTTATTGCATATTAATCTGCGAGGGCAAGTCAAAAGTTATCTACACTTTTCTACAAATTATTTACCAAGGGGTTCAACATATACATCATTTATCTATACATCCACCTCCCTTGTCAATCAGTTCGTCTAGCAGTCCACAAGCTTGCGTATTCCTTCCAAGAAGATGGTTTTCAGTTGGTCGAGAATCCACTTTTGGCCCAAACAGATGAAAGTCTGATGGAGCAAGATCTGGACTACAGGGAGGGTGTTCCAGTACCTCAAAATTCAACTTGTTAATCGTTTGAATGGTATGGTGTGCTGTGTGCAGGCGGGCATTGTCATGCAACAACAACACTTTTTTTCAACAATAGACCTCGTTTCAGCGTTTGTTGCGAATTACTGGCTTCACTGTAACTTGCACTGTAACTCTCTTTCATACCCTCCGACCAGAGAAATCTGATCACTGCTCGTCGTTCCTCCTTGGTGCAAACTGCTAGCGGAGCGGACATGTTTACACTGTATCAGCCAAAAAGCAAATGACATGATCAGGATTAAATCTCGCACACATGATCACAGTCGTACCAACTCTAAACACACGTGCAGAAAGCATTATGACAACCTTGAAGGTATGGTATAGTGAAAACGTAGATAATTTTTGACTCTCCCACGTATTAAATTTACACACACAAAAAAAACTGCCTCCCCCCCTCCCCCACCGTATCCTGCTGTGATTTTCAAACTGAAAAATCTGGTCACCTTACTTTATGTACCAAAGGCACCATAACACTTCTTTTTTTTCGCTTACGGTAACTGTAATATTTAATACAGATGAAGCATAACATTTTACACAACTGTCACTTACAAGGGAATCACACATGGCCTATCTGCGCACTTTTTTTTGGAAGCACACGATGGAAGTGATAGCGTTGGGTGGCAGCGGAGCGCTCCGGAAGTGCAGAGTTCAACAAACATGGCGGTAAGAGGGGAAGCAAATTCGTTAGCGGCGGTCGCCAAAGAATTGCAGTTAGAGCACTGTTATTAAGCATAAAACCTTAATTTTGCTGTACAATTATTCGTCTTGAAATAATTTATAAGATGAGGTAAGCATCCATGAATACTATTTTTATTTAAAATTATAAAGCACCACGATACATACCCCCTCACCAACGCAACGTATTACTCGACGTTGCACATGAAGCCAGCCCCATGTTTGATTACCAAACTACTTAATAAAATGAAATAATAAATTAAGGAAATGGTTATTAATTACTCTACACATTTTATACTGGAAGGCAATTAGCTAATTGTAATAATCTATTTTTAAAAACTAAGTTTGTTTAGAAACTTGAGAAGCCATTCAGTTGTCGTCTGCTGCTGTCTACTTCCATTGATTTCATGTGAAGTGGATTCATACTCATTGCTGAGTAGTGAAAGAAAGAAGTTCCGTTAAGCGCATTAATACACCCAGTCCGCTTTAACAATGGAGTCCTTGTATGGCTATGTGTGCTCAAATTTTTTCGTTTTTGCGGTTTATTTTGAAAGAAACAAAATTTCATACTTTCTTATTTTGCAAGCATCTATAGTAGCTTCAGATGAGTAACATATTTCTATTTGGTGGAAGTCTGTGACATACATGTTCGAGGGATTCACTTGTTAGAAATAATCCATAGCTTACAATTAGAGAATAAAAAATATCACAACAATAACAATTGTAAAACATCGATTATTTATTCATGTTGGATAATAGAGAATTTCAATTAATCAGGACCCTACTGGATTTACATTTAATAGGGAAAGAGCAACCACGTGACCGGAGAGGTTTGTAACCATAGTAATCGAGGTTATCTGCCATTTTGAATTTCACTGGAGGACCAACAAAGCTGCTTTCTACAAATACGCATGCTAAAATTTGCTGATAAATCTTCTTTACTCACTTGAATAATATGGAAAACGCTAGTGAATATTACAAATCTTTAAGTGTTTTTATGATATCAGGGGGTTTCAATTATATAGAAAATATAATTATTTTTTAATTATTTTTTTGCCCTCATATGAGGCTTACGTAACACAAGACAGAGGAGTCCGCTTTTTGCTATTTTTTGCCTCATACGAGACTTTACGTGCCACTCAGGAGTCGAAATTTTAAAACAAAAATAATAATTATGCAGAATTTCATCTTGTGACGACTTGTATAGCTAAGTTAGACCTTATATGAGGCTATTGTTGAACGGCTAATCTTTTTTTAAAAAAAATTGAAGTTAATGCCTTGTACAAGGGCTACATGCTTGAGAAGGCTAATGTATTATTTGAAAACTTAACTCTTCCTAAATAATTTTAATTTATCTGTTTTTAGCTTAATAAAGTTTGTGGTTAAAATGAAAAAAAAACATTTAAGAAATCCTGATAAAAAATGATCAGAGCAAATTCGGTAATTTTTACACATTTCTTCACTGAAATCATCTCTTTTGAGTGAACGAATCCATGCTGATCTTCTTTCACTTTGCAGCTTTCGAATCTCCTCTGAACGTCTACGATTAATGGCGGGAAATTGATAGAAAGAGGCATTAGCTTTTCCTCCTTTGTTCCCACATTCGACCACAGCACAAAAATTAACCATTTTTAAACAATTACAGCTGCAAAACTTGCAAACGCGTTATATTCATAATGTTTTAGCCTGTTGTTGGTCCTCCAGTATCGAAAACATACCAGAATGCAATGCGGCATGACGTCAGTTGCTCTCTCCCTATAGCCAAATTTGAGATTATTTCATCAAAAACTGTTGTACACTATTTATATGCCTTCTAACTATAATGAGCATTCTCTTATTTTAGCTCATGTGGCAACTTGTCAAGTAGAATTGAATGAATTATTTCGTAAGAAAAACGAAGAAAGGCAAATGGATATAATGACCAAAGAAGTTGTTAGTGGAATGACGAGAGATATCAAATATCCTCCTGCATCTTGGAAACCAAAAGGACAGTTAGTTGCTCATTTACATGAGCATCATTCAGCTGTAAACAGGTTAATTAAAAATATTTGATTTTTTTTGTATGAAATAAATTAATTTAAAAATTATCTCTGGCATTTTGCATCAGTGTATTATATTTGAGTTTCCTTTTAGAGTTATGGTGATTCCTGAGACACCGTTATTTGTTACATGTTCTAATGACGGAACTGTAAAAATTTGGGATTGTGGCAGAATGGAAGGGAAAAGTGTTGCCAATCGTGCTCGCCAGACATTCAATAGGCAAGAAGGTCAAATAGTGTCTCTTGCTGTATGTCAGAATTTTCAATCCATTGCTTCAGCTTCTGATAATTTTACAATAAATATTTTTAGGTATAATATATAAACTTTTATACTTTTGCTTATTACTTTTACTGATGATGATGATCACAATAATACTAACAATATTTATCAAATAGATATGAATTAAGTAATGCTAAAATGAGCATTTTATACACAAGAGCTTTGGATCCTCATGAAGATGGTTGTGTTGTAGATATGAATTATCTAGATTCAGGTAATAAATAAATAAAGATTACCTATAATATTTAAATTACATTATATGTAAACCATTTATTTTGAAAATGTGTAAGAACATTTTTCCTTGTTTTGAGATGTTTAAAGGTTTCTGAATTCGTATTATACACAGTTGCGTATTATATACCGAAAATTACAGTAAATGACTGCAATTTTGTTTATTAACAAACTTTCAATTAATCAGTGCATATGGATATTTTAAAATATAACCTATAAATTGTATATAAATAAGAATTCACTCTAAATTACATTTAAATTGTTTGTTTTCTCAATTTCTTTCATAAATTGAACTGATATTACTTGAATATCACTTTATTCATAATAAAATAATTTGAATATATATTCTTGACGTTATATTATGTAAAATTATTACTGAAATTGCCATGCATGCACCAGGATTGTTCAATGGAAACATGTTTGGATTGCACAGCTATGAAGGTATTGCTTAGATAATGGAAAGCAGTTTTATGTGCAAATACTAGTGAGGCATCTGTCACAAGTAAAGGGCTGTCTAAAAAATAATGTGACACGAGTTATTTTGTGCAAGTAAGCAGGCTGTTCGGAAATGTAAGTGGGAAAAGAAGTGTGATTGTTAGTCGTTTGTTTGGAACTAGAAGGTGCGGATGTTTTTGCATTTTACTATTTTTTTACTTTCATGCCAAGTCAGGTGTATAAAAGAGGCATTACGTTCATAGAAATAGAACAGTGTGTGAACATTAAATTCTGTTTCAAGCTGGGAAAGACACTTGTTATACTGTGATGTGATGAAACGCCTACTGCACAGAGTATGGCCTCAAAAGGGAAACAAGTAATGAAGGCAATACATATGATATCCAGATAAATGTTATCACCAAATTCAGGAAGGTAATTTCCAATGACTTCATAAATGTTTTCAAAACCTGTATGACCGATGTCTCAAGAGTATAGTAGCCACAGGCAACTATATTGAACTGTATTAAACAAAATATCCGAGCACGTGTCATTATTTCTTTTCTTTTCACACAGTCACCTTAATTTTTAGACAGACCTTGTATTAGATGTTTGCTTCTTTGTAAGAGTTGTGATTAAGTTGGAATATGGCGTTCATTGTAGACAATCTGTTCAAAGATAACTTGCGTATTGTTATTCAATTTTGGTCGCTGAAAGGCATCAGCCAATGGAAATTTTTGCAAGAATGAAAACTGAAATACAGCGACTATAGTTATTCTCATATGGCTGTGCTTGAATGGTGCAAGAAACTGACAAGGAAGGGAATCTATGAAAGATTGGCCTGTCCAGGACAAGCTCGTGTTGCAGCATCAGATGAAAATATGAGAAAGTTGGAAATTGTTTACACAGATCGATATTCAGACACCTTACAACGCTTACATGCAGCATTAAGAATAAACATTCCAGGAAGCTCACATATTAGCTGTTTGCTTCTTTCTAAGAGTTGTGATTATGTTGGAAGATGGTGTTCATTGTATACAATCCTTCCAAAAATGATATCTATTTTGTTATTCAGTTTTACCAGATTGGAATCCATAGATTAGTGCACCAATGGGACTCATGCATTAATGTTCATGGAGATTTCTTTAAATTGTTTCCCAGCCTCTAAACGTGTTTTTATTGAACAATCCTCGTAAATTGAGACAAGAGCTTTTTTCATATTATAAGAATATCTTCGTTGAATTGGACACACAGCATTAGATGTTGATATCTCTGAATTTTTATTGAGTTCACAAACAACAAAAATAAGATTTTTTTTTTTTTTAGAATCAGCAGAAGGAAATGAGACTGATATTTTTGTGCGTTTATTTAGTTGTTTAGTTTATTTTTTTAATTACCTCGTCACTGGATGGGTGACCATCAGTGGCCATGCGATCTTTAGCCCCCCCCCCCCGCCCGGCCCCCCGGGGGGGGCGTAAAGCCATCAGTCCCAGCTGCTGCTACCATCTTAGAGCAGTCGTTAAAACAGTCCATGATATGTCACACAAGCATTTCCAAGGACTAACACCAGCAGACTTAAGTGTCAGCTGAATAACTCATCATCATCATCACTTAGTTTGATTATAATACTGTCCAACCTCCACTCTCTTACTGGAACATTTGAAGAAGGATGTAATGTTCTTGAAATCTCAGTCAATAGTAATGTCGCTTTAGGTAGTTTCATGCCTGAGGCTATGGTGAATATACTGAAACGTGTCAGCAGTTAATAAATGGCTACCATAATGTGATTTCAAGACCGTTTGATCTTTTTTCAGTTGTTTTTGGATGCATTAATGACCTACAGGCCCACTATAAAACATTTGGGCATTCTCAACAGTCAGGTCGTAGCCAGATGACACAAATGAAAGAATATAAAAATATAATTGCATGCTTACTACAAGCATTTGCAAGTGAAAATCGTTAACTGATAAGAGTTTTAGAAAGGATTGATTGTTGGCTAACCATTACAGGAACTGCAATTCCTGTGAACTTCACTTGGTGGCATAGTTAGGGTGTTCCAAGAATGGAAGGATGTCTTAGAAAAGACACTGAGTGATAGGTTAGGTTAAAAATTTAAGCTAAGGTGTTCTCAGTCATGGCAATGCCACACTATAAAAAGCACACCCAGCACTAGATTTGCTGCAGTGTTTTAGATGGGAATTATCTTTATACAATCATGATCTCATGCTGTGTGATTTTTTTACCTTTTTTAGCAAGCTGAAAATATTTGGGTGGACAAATAAAATTCAAAGATTGTTTTTCTATCTCTATTATTTCAGGATCACAATCAGTACTTACTTATGCCACGGTTTATGGCTCAATTGTTGGATGGGATTTAAGATCTCCTGGACTTGCATGGAAGTTAGAAAATAATTTACAGCATGGTAAATTGATGCTACGTTTTTTAGATGCTACGTTTTTTAGATTATAAGTTGGATTATGATAACTGCAAAATTATGTTAAAAAATAATCTGAAGTTAATATTATTTATAAAATTATATATGTCTAGATGAAGTATTCAAAAAAAATGTCCTGATAAGAGGGTATAGTGAAAAAGTAAATATAATTTCCTCTGTTCACTTAAAAATGAGTACTAGAAAAAATTTAAAAAAAAATTCCCCTAAAGGAATTAGTTACCTTCAATGTTGTATTTATATCGAGTATAGTAAAGGAAGAAAGGTCGAGATCTGAAATGAGATCTTAGATTATGCCTTTCAGTTTCAGTAGACCATCCCCAGCTTAACAGGCATCCAAATTTAAATATTTCACTTTTTTATAGCAAAATTAGCTTAAAATTTAATCTTTAGGGTTAAAAATTGCTCTGCAAACAGCCCAGAATATTTGCATATACAGTTGAAACTTCTTACATTCTATGTACTTCGCAAGATCCATAATTATTGCGTCTCTAAAAGTATCAAGTTGTGCTTTAAAAACAGGAAAATGTAAAAAACATCCTTTAAAGAAGCCAAATTATTTTGTTTATTATAATTGTAGGTCAATCAGTCAGCATTTGGAATTGCTGAAACCATTTTGACCTTTGTCCTTAACGTGGCTGAAGTTAGTAGTCAAGTATATTAGATTATAAAAGAAACAAAATTATATTCATACTAAATTTGAGTTCAGTTTTTTTTTTAACCTTCTGTTTTTGTTAATTATCTTACTCACAACCCAGTTTTATGATGTAGATAGTTTCCCTTTACATGGATGGAGTAAGGTAATGAAGAATTTGAAAATGCTATTTTTTTGAATTATAATTTTGTGAAAAATATGCCCAAAAACCCCCTGCAATTAAAAAATATGAACTGATAAATTGCAATTAAAAGGACTACAAATATGATATTTGATCTTTTGGATAGTTTTTTTTACACACTGCAAATATTTTGTGCAAATTAGAGGCACTTTAAGGTCTTATCACAAATACCAGCCTAAGCCTTTTTAAAGGCTTTTTTATTCCAGGTTTTTTTTCCCCCACTCTCATCTATTAATTGCTTGTTTTTTTTAATTAATGGGGAAATCACATTAACTTTTTCCTTATGCTCTCATCAGGGAATTTTTCTTGGTTAGTACAGAAATTTTAAAATTACTAACATGATGTTAAAGGCAAAAATTTACTTTAGATGTTCATATGTCTTCAGGAATTATAGTAAAGTGTCTGCCATAAAGAAACCGGTTATGCTCCATTGCAGAATTCATCTCAAAGATATTTTACATTGTAAGGTTTCATGCTAACTTTCGAAGCCCACCACAAATCCCGTAATGATGCACAGTAGTTTCATATAGCTTTTCTTCATAAACTGCTGTTCTCAGTGACTGTTGGTAGCAATAAGAAAATCAAAAGAGAAAAAAAGAACCCAATGGGAAGAAGGGGAATTGAAAGGGCAGAAAAGATTGTTGTTTAAAAAAAAGGCATGGGAAAAAATAAATTGTAAAATTACTTTCAGCTGTAGTGCTAAAACATTGCATCCTTATTAGAATCATTTTTGTAGTGAATTGTACATAAATTAATCTTTATAATAATACCTTTGCTCTGAAATGCTTTTCAAGTGAGATATTTATAAAAAAAATAATTTTGGGCACCGTTTTTCTAAAAGGCAGCTTAGGATGGTCACGGGGTGGAAAATTAATAATATTGTTCCAGCTTTTCCCTAATTACTTCCTATTTTGACTCCTATAGAAGGTTGATTACGATCTGTGGTAACGATTTGGAAGAGAAATTGTGTGAAGAAACCCCCTTTCTCCACCAACAATGGTGTTTTATTTGGTGACCCTGGTTGTGGACTATTGCCCTGCACCATACCTTCTACTGTAGAAGAGATGTCTGCAGAAATGGCGAGGCTGATGTGGTTCCATTCCTGTTTGCAGGCTTTCCATAGATCCTCTGGTGTTGGACAGTGTCCAGCAAGGGCTCGTTTCAATAATTCAAATCCACAGAAATCAATCTGGTGACTTGACATTAATAGGATATAACGTGAATCCCAGTTTCATCTTCCGAATCCAA
The DNA here is from genome assembly GCA_023313115.1 of Rhysida immarginata. Lineage (NCBI taxonomy): Eukaryota > Metazoa > Arthropoda > Chilopoda > Scolopendromorpha > Scolopendridae > Rhysida > Rhysida immarginata. The sequence continues at coordinate 9,537,158 of JAHWFO010057280.1, read as the reverse complement.
CATAAATTGAATGATCGAGTTAGATGAATGGCTGGAGGATTTGTCTTGATGCAGCCAAACTTTGCGTTTGTTCTCACCATACACTGCGGGGATTTCCTCTTGGAAAATTGGACTGAGAACATGCTGCTAATGGTAAAGGGGGTTAATTTTAGCCTTCCTGTCCACTCTTCTGATTGTGAGCTTGCCGTTGTACGAATATCCCGCAATCACCATAAATTCTTTTGAAAAAATTTCCTTACATTCTTTGGACCACTTTTGGTATGACTTCTCTCCACATGGACGCTAGAAAATCGTATGGGATTTGTTGCAGTCATTGAGGTAGAAGCAGGCTTCATCCAAAATGGCAACGTACTTCCATTGTTCTGCTGCAAGGTAACCCTCATAGATTGTGACAGCTCCTCTTCCTTTTTGCGATGTGTCTTGGCAGCAGCTTATGAACTTGAGTTGTCTCTTGTGATGCTTTTCCAGTTGCAAATCTTTGTTTATTATTTTATTTATGGTAACCTGTGAAGTTCCTACAAGGTTTGTGATCCCTCTTTGGTTGCTGGATTTTCACGTGGGAAGCTGCTTGACCTTTCGAATGACATGTGGTTTTTGGCTTATGGGAACTCAAACATTTTGCTGTTTCTAGCCAGTTGGAATTAACCCTTCCCAAGATTTTCATTTTTCATTCAGTACTGCCGATATGCGTCGGAAAGGGCAGTAAGGTCTGATTTTCTAAGACATTTTTCTATGACATGTATTGCTTTCGAATAAAGTGCAACAATGTAGATATAATAGCATCATTTCATGCTTTTTCTGTTATGTGCACATGATCTGCAGCATTCATGCAACAAGTTGTTACCAAAGATCGTAATCAACCTTCTATATAATGTTCCTGTTGACTAGCCTTATTATAATTTTCACATTTGAAAATTATTTTATGTTGCTGACTTACTTTGGTTGGTTGATTGGTTTTATCTGAATCTATATAAAGAAAATTATTAATATTTTTGTAATATTCACTGTATTTGGAGCAAAAATAAGAAACCAAATGAATATTATCAGAATTTTAAAACAAATATTGAAATTGCTTGTTTTTAAATCATTCACATTAAAATTAAATAAATTCACCATAATTTCACTTCATTTGTAGGTGTTATTACATCATACTGTGTAGATCCTTATCAAACCTGGCTTGTTGTTGGAACATCTAATGGTTCACACATATGTTGGGATATTCGATTTCAATTGCCAATATCCTGTCACTCTCATCCCACAGGTATTATTTCAAATAATGTATGACTAGGAGTTTTTTAAACTCATGGTATGACTCATTTAATTGCCATTTGAAATTATCGGTTTTAAAGTTATGCAATGCAGTCTTTCAAATTGGTTTATTAAGATTGAAAAATAAAAGGAAAAATTTCACTCTAACCAGGGACCATGAGCTCTTCGCAGAATTCTTCCTTTCACTTTTCAATCTTAATAAATTAACCAATTGGAATATAGCTCCAGTATTTAATTTTACTTTATTTCAAATTATATAAAAAAATTAGGTGCAAGAATCCGGCGTCTTGTTTTGCATCCTTTGCAACAGTCTTGGGTGGTTTCAGCTGTCCAAGGGAACAATGAAGTATCAATGTGGGACATGGAAACAGGAGCTCGTCAAATGACTCTTTGGGCTAGTTCTGCACCCCCTTTGTCACAGACTCAGGTTTGACAGTACAAAATTTAGTTTTTAGTCTAGACCTATCTTTTTCTTTTGAAGGGATTTCGATATTTTAGAAAAAAAGCTGAAGTTTGAGGATATAACTTGATAGCGTATATTCTAATGATCTAAGGGCATTCTTAAATAACCCCTACAGGTTTTTTTGATCTTAAATAACCCCTATAGAGAAAAAGATAAGAGTTTCCTCTTCTAAGACTTACTTATTGGAGGTTCTGTCATGTTGTACCTGCCTATATCAGAGCTAACTCTAATCACAGTTTTAGCAAAAAGCTGGCTGCTTTCCACTGCATGATACAATAGAGCCTTTAAATGTCACAATGGAGGAAGATACAAAATTGGAAGAATTCTCAAAGATTAAGATACACAGAAGTCACTGACCAAGTTACCAAAAAACTCTCATGAAAAAAACAAATGGAGGAGGCTACCACTCTTGGAAAAACATAAAAAAGTGAACCAAAAATTTATCTGCCTCCCATCCGACAGAAACCTTACCAAAGACTTGAAGAAAATCTGCAAGGAATTTGGATACAGTAAAAGGTTTTATATATAAGAGCCAGTTCACCACCAAATGACTATTGGGTAACACAAAGGATAAAATCCCAAAACTGTCATGTTGATACAAAATAGGATGTAACGTTTGTGATCTGAAGTATGTGCGTCAAAGTCAATCGCACATTAACACAAGGATAAAAAAAAACATTTAAGCCACATGAGACCTGTAGACCTGAGAAATCCACATTGGCTACCACCACTTATGAACCGGCCACTTCACCTCGACTGATCATTATTGTATCCTACTCTTGGGTGATGACACCAAGAAACTGAATTTACTTGAAAATATGGAAATTGTTAAAAGACTCCAGGATAAACTTATAAATAATGATAGAAGTCCAATAGATTTATCTCATTGAATGAACATAGTCAACCTTATTACATTCTGTTTATAGATTTTATTTACCAAATTGTACTTGATTCTGTATCCTCTAATTCACCTGATTGGTGCTTTTTGTTGTATCATTCTTTCCATTGTGTATGATATTAATAGCATACAGTATTTAACTTGTATATTCACCAAAATATTTTAATTAAAAAGTAATTTACAATCATGTAATGCATAAGACATCAGAGCTTTATACTCGTGAGCAGGAAAATGTTGTGAGTTTGTCTGTTATAATGTATCTTTTGTTGACTTTTATAATTAATTTGAAAATTCGTATTTTATTAAAGCATGTAAGTAATTTTTTGTTATCAACAGGCAACAAATCATGCAATTCATGCCATTCAAATGTGGCCTGGAGAAGAGTCTTCAGTTCTCCTTACTGCTGGATCTGATATGCGGATTCGTTATTGGGATTTACATACCCCTACTAATTCTTATGTTGTTGTGGGTGCTGCAAATGATCTAGTTAACTCATCTCTAGTTAGTTACAGGTATTTTATAGCTCTGTTTTAATTATTTATATTATATTATATTCTTACTTTGAGTTGTCAGATACAACGAATATCCATTGTCAAATAATATTGGTCAGATTGTATTATTCACAGTGGTCAAACTGAAACTGTGGTTATCCAAAATTAAGATGAACTAGAGATTTGGTTCTAATAATAATAATGTGTTAGTTATTAGTGAAATAAGTAATTCTTTTTGGAAAGTACTGTAAAAATAAAAAATCTCTCAGAATATTAAATATATATGCTTTTCTTTAAGTTGAGCTTAATACAAGGCATGTTCAAAAAGTATCGAATCGTTGGTCGGCAAAAATATATTTGTTTATATACAAGACATTTACTATGATTTCCCTTGGTAATGCACACATTTCTCCCAGCAGTCTCGCCATTGTTGTAAGCACCTGTTGGAATGGTGTTCAGCTGGGCCATCTCATTTCACATATTATCCTCTCTTGATTCAAATCGGATCTCTTTCAGTGGAATTTTCAACTTGGGGAATAGCCAAAAATCACACAGAGCCAAAGCAGGGACCCTGAGATACCACAGGAATACTGTGTTTGACCAAAAAAGACTGAATCTGATGTGAAGAATAGGCTCATGGCATTGCCCCCAAAAGCAACACCACCTATAAAACAAAGCCTGCTGACTGCCTCATCAAACAAGGACTGACAATCCAATCTTCATTGTTTACAACAAACAAAAAAATACTTGTTGTAATCAGCGTTTTTCATTTGTTATAAACAATGAAGATTGGATTGTCAGCACTCGCTTGATGATGCAGCCAGCAGGGAATGAGCAGGCTTTTATTTTAGGTGGCGTTGCCAAAAGCCTGTTAGATCTTGCAAGCGCTTTCTGCTTGAGTATCACCAGGCTTTTGGCAAAATTTGATGCAATATCGCTGTTCAACTCTTTCCGTCATTTTCGCAACAATTAACAATCCAATGTGTGCTTGCTGCACGTCCTCACTTGTACTCCAATTACCAGAGACTAACGCCATCTGCGGGCGGGAAAAAATTCACGCATTCTCGTGAATGTCTCCTTCATATCCCCTCCAAAAGAGGGCTCCCACATCTTACTCATTTCCACGGGAAAAATTAAGGTTCACTACTTTTTGAACATACCTTATGTTACGGAAAGCAGTTTTGTAATTTAAGAATGTGATTATTTTTTATTCAGTGCATTTATAACTTTATATCCAGTTCCATATTTTCTTTTCTGTAAAAATGTTTCAAATTTTTTAAACTAGAGTTAAATTGCTATGCCTACTGTAATTTCTTAAAGTTAATTGTTATTAAATCACCTTTTACACCATTCATTATGGCTTATAACTGAAAATCTTGTTGTATTATTTATTTTTAAACTTTATAATTGCAGCTCAAGGCTAATTGATGGAACTGAAGTGATTCAGGAAAGTTTTAATAAGCCAAGGGGTCAAGCGACTGAAGACTTACCTCGTCGTGGTCCAGATGCACCACCTAGTGGTCATAATGATACAATAAGTGATCTTGCTATTTGTCAAACCTCTCAAGTATTTATTATATCAGGTGCAAGAAACGGTGTTGTGAAAGTGTGGAAATGAACTACTAAAAAGTAATTTTATTTGATATAACTTTTTAAGTCTGACAAAAGACCAAAAAGCATTCCATTTGATTCATATATCTATCACTTTGTCATAATGTAAACCATCTCATTTAAGTTTAAAACTCAGTTTAGTGATGAATCAAAAATGAACATTTCCCATTAAATCATCATTTTGTAAATTCATGTGCGTTTTTCAGTCTTTTTTTTGTGTCATTGCATCATGTGTAAGTGGCTGAGAGATTTGAAAAAATTATACAATGTTTTAGAAATAAAATACATTGTTTATAATAATTGTTGCCTTTTTTTTTTTTTTCCTTGTAATAGTCAAGTACAGGGTGTACCGGTAAGAATATCGGATTTTTAAAGAGCTATATTTATTGAATTATACAAGCATATACAAAAACACTTAAATTCACGTGTTTCTCACACTGTCTATAAATGTTTTGTGTGACCCCTGGGAGTAACTGTAACAATATCGAGGTGGTATTTAAATTCCTGCCATATATTGGTATTGATGATCTCTCTAACATATTGGTATTGATCCTCTGATTGGCAGCCATTATCTTCAACTTCATTTTGTCCAAAGATGTAGGCATTGGTGGTTGGAACACTAATCCTCTGACATATTCCCAAAGGAAAATGTCATATGGAGTGATATCTATGGATCTTGGAGGCCATTGGTGAAGTGACAAATCTTGATTCCCAGATCTTCCTATTCAACTTTGGGTATAGGTCTCCTATTCGTTCATGTAAACAAACTGTATTACGAAGTATTTATCTGAAATTAATGAGTGACGATTATTTTTAACAATCTGGTCTGAGGCTTGGTTCATAACATTGCATCATCGGGGTTTTCTTTCATTATCAGATAATATGAACAAAATTTCTAGGCCCCTGAAATTCGTATAATGGGGTTCGGCTGTACTTACTTTTATATAATTTGTTGTTAAAGCTGTGTTGAAAATTTGCTACAAATGTAACCAGCAAAGCCAAATATCAAAGTGTGATGTCCAAAACCACATCTAAGTACTTAATCTCAAAGTAAGTGTAGTTGTAATTCATCATATTTAACTTAGAAGAATATGATTTTTAAAAATGACATCTAAGTATAGATTGTTATACAACAAAATTTTTTAGAATGAATCACTTTTATGCCTTAACCTTTAAACACTGGGTTAACAAGGATGAAAACAGCAAAGTTAGCAAAAGAATGATCTGTGTCTGAACTTGAGCACATTGAGCACCAAAACCTGTTATTTTTTTTTTTTTATTCTGGTTAGCTATAGCATTATCCAAAATGGAATATTGTGTTCAAAGGATTGAAAACTAGGTTTCTTTCAAACCCAACTTAACTGTTAATTAATCCCAAATAATAACTCCATTGTTTAAGGAGATTGTCTCTCTCTTGGATGCTATGCTGTCCATAATTGTAAAATATTTTCCCCACCCCTTTTAATTCATGTAACAAACATTTCCATCCTTTATTAGGAATAGTCCTGATGCATTCTTATGTTTAATAAGTTACTTTATTATTATTTTCTCGTTTTTTTTCCTTTAGTGTTATTGTACTTTCTTACATACATCAAGTTTTTTGCCTTCCTACTTCTCCTAGTTCTGCTGCATATGCTATTGCATGGGCAACATAGTGTTGTTCTTTCACACCATAAAAAAGGTCTGCTTTCGGACCTATAGCATACAAATGCACATCTTCTCCCCCGTGATAACCATAGGCCTCTGGTACGGATGAAAACTGCATGTATGTTGAATCATCTAAAATAAAACAAAAAAGGTAATTCATTTTAATTAAAACGATAAATTAATTCATTTTATTATTTCATCATTTACTTGTATCGATTCCTGTAAGATTCGGTCTGTGACCATTTGGAAATTCCTTTGGAAATCCAGGGCCGCTTCCATATGTGAGAGTGGTATAAGGTAACGAATCGGCTTGAGAAAAATTTGCAATTCCTTGATGAAAGATCAAAGGAAAATAAATCAATAATCCTGAAACTGATTATTATATGAAGATGCTACAAAGAAATTTCTCTGTTTAAACCTAGCTAAAGTAGTTGCCAAGACTTTTATCCAATTTCTACCTCAGGAGAATTTGAGAAAATTGCACCTGAATTTACATTATTTTACAGCTACTTTTGTATGGGTTGGGTGAAAAAATAATGATGACTTATGCCTCTGTGGTCTCAGACATGATATATAAACCTCAAAGAACAAAGTTATAAGGATTAGATGATACAATCAAGGAAGGATTGATATAATTAAATAATCCAAAGGACAAAAGGGTAAGATAGGTGCACAAGGTTCAAGAACATGAATGAGTATGGGCAATGAAAAAGAACTGGCTATTGGTTGGCTCCTAGAGAATATGGGGTGTCCTGAAGATGATGGTATATAATCAGTGTCGAATAAAACATCAAATAATTATAGAATTCAAGTAACATATAAAAGCCCATGTTGATAAAAAAAAAAGAGGCTTTTATATGGTTCTTGAAAGAAATGCATTTTTGAGCATTTTAAGAAATCCTCATTTATGTATTTCAAAAATATACAGATAGGTAAAAATATTATGATCACTCCCATATGACAGGATACTTTGTTCACATTCTAAAAGAGGTTGAGTGATACCTGGCAAAATGCAATGAATGCTGCTAAATTAAGAAACCTTTGTGAGAGGATGGTTCATATCTCTATATAAGAGGGACGGTTATAAAATCATTACAATGATTACATATGCATCTCCCAAGGCCACACATTTTCCCCAATGATAAAAGACTTGCTGGATGCCACTTTTAAAGAAGTCCTCCATTTAGCTTTTGAGCAACTGCTCCACCTCGAAGATGACCTCATCGTGGTCTTGGAGATGCCGTCCAAGAAGCGGGTTCTTCAGCCAAGGTCGCTTGGGGCCAAGTCGGGTGAATACAGCCGTACTGCATTATTTTTAATCCTAGCTCCGCCACAGTGTGCATGGTCTCATGTGTGGAATGTGCTGGCACGTTGTCATGCAGAAACATGGCCCTTGATCTATTCTACTCTGAGAGGGACTATTGTCTCCACTTGCTTCGTCACAGATGAAGGGGTGACTGCTCCGAGGTTTGTCTTCCATTGTTGTCTGGCTACACTGGAAATGTCGATGCCACTGTCTCGTACAATGGGGCATTGTCACCATAATTGGCCACTAACTTCTCATGGATTTGTTTGGCATTATTCCCCTTTGAATGCAGGAACCTTATCACAGCTTGCACCTCCAATTTTCCGACAGGCCACGCCATGTGGCTTTCGATGCTCTGGTGGTGTTTAGCGGTACTGCACCAAATGCCGCTTTGTATCCTCCAGCACTCGAGGGATGTTGCTTCCCAGTGGCACCACACGTTTTCATAAGTGATTGGTCTTTCATGTTGATTGTAATGGCTTTATGACCGCCCCTTGTAAGGTCACCCAGTCCTCTCATTTGTAACCTTCATAAAGACAAATTAAGCTATACACATTATAAAGCTAGGATAATTTGGTATATGTGTATTTTATTATACCAAGGCTCATACTAATTCAGGATTCATTAATACTTACGGAAAATAAACACAGAGCTTAATGAAATGTTAACGCAGCTTATACTTTCAATATAATTTCTTAAGTAAATTCCGAGTTATCCGTCGCTAAAAAGCTGGTTATCTGTATCGTTACAGTGAAAGCTGACATCTTAGCACGTTACACTGTAAGATTTTGGGCTTAAGATGTCAGCTTTCTGTGTAGCAGTATGAATAACTGACTTTTTAGCGACGGATAACTCTGAATTTGCATAATAAATTATATTGTAAGTTTTATGATTATTTTCCGTAAGTATTAATGAATCCTGAATTAGTACGAGCCTTGGTATACTAAAATACACATATACCAATAATTCATCAGGGATATCAGTTAGGAAGTATGAAGTATAAGTAAGGAAATTTTAGATAATTTTCATGTTGCTAATTAAAAGCAGAAGAAGTATTTTTCAAAAATGATGGTACCTAGAATAGGATTGCCTCGTTCTGTATATCCTTGCATAAGCATGGTGTGTGAATGGTCAGCGGTTACCAAAATTAAAGTTTCATCAGTGTTGATCATTGATATGGCTGTTTCCACAGCAGAGCTGAAGGCAACTGTATCAGCCAAAGCTAGCTTTCCCCTATTCAAGTGATGAGCTATGTCTATTAATGCACCTGTTAAAAGAATAATTTTAACAAATGTCATAATTAATGATTGAGATAAAATAATTTTCCTTTATCAATATTAAAATTATAAAATAAATAACAAATTAGAAGAGAAATAATACTGAATCTCAGGGGCATATCCAGAATTTTATTTCGGGAGGGAGGGAGAGGGGGCTGAGGTGGGCTGGCAAATAAATATTCATATTGGTATTATACTTATATCAGTTCAATCTTATATTGATATTCTGTGAACAACAAATTACCGTATTTTACATGATTATGATTGATTTCATTTCTGTAGTGGGAAACATGCAAGTGTATATTTGTTGTCTAGAATTTTAGGAAATGAGTTTCAAGTTCTGCCTACATCCATATCTGACTCAAATTAATTAAATTAGGATGCTCCACCACAACAATGCACCTTCTCACGAAGCTCTCCTCACACATGAATTTCTTGTGAAAAACAACACGATTTCGCTTCCACGCCTATCGTAACTAGCCAGATTTGGCTCCTGCATACTTTGCCCTCTTTCCGAAAATGAAAATCCAGTTGAAAGATCACAGTTTTGACATGATTGAGCAGATCCAGTACGAATTGCAGAAGGTGCTTGGCTTGTTTCAACAAAAAGACTTCCAGGACACATTCCTGATATGGCAGGAATGCTGGACTCATTGTATGGCTTCACAAGGGGATTGTTTTGAAGGGGACACTGTGTAAATTCATTTTATTATCTGTGGGTTCATATAAATTTTCTTTAAATGAAGCAGTCCTGGAACTTTTTGATCGCACCTCATATATGTACAGAAAAAAATGTTCCCTGCGTATGAAAACGGGATGATACTATGTCACATTTTGTTTTAAACATAAACATCCAATTTCTAATGTTATTAGCTGATGGAAAAGTGGCCGTTATAAGTGGATTGTTTTTTTATCCGTAGTTCTTATATCCAGGTTCGACTGTACTGACCAATTAATAAAATATACGGATTATGTTCAAAAATTTAAAAATATTTGATTTGACTTAAGCAGGTTTAATAAAATTTATGTTCAAATTAACAGGCGAAATTTCCACTAATTAATGCTTCAAGGGGACGGGACCAAGTTAAGAGTTTATTAAGACTTAACAGGAGTTTGAGTTATTTGGGTTCATCTGTATTAATGTTTAAGGGATTTTTGCATCAGTGAAACTGTACACACAAGTTTTGAGATATATTTTTCTTATTCTACAAAAATTTTCTAGTTTTTTTGGATTTTATGGACTTGAGTACTTTTTATGGAAATTGCTGTTGTTAATTTGCCATCCTAAGTTTGTCATGAAAATCATGGAATATGTGTACCTTGAATCACTTTTTAACATAGATTAAGAAAACTGTTTTCATTATGACATTTTTTATTTTTATTACATATATATGTAATTGATCTACATTGTATAAGTACGACGGTAAATCAATAAATATGTAAGTTATAAAGGGATATAGAAATGAACAAATAAGGTACCGATTTGAAAACTACTTTTATTTCTCCACATAATTGCCCTGTACTCGAGGGATGTTGCTTCCCAGTGGCACGATGCATTATCATTTGAGCAATCGTTCTTTCATGTTGATTGAGGCACTTGTCTCATTGTTTCACAAGCCGTCAAAATCAGCAGCAAAAAATTCTTTGGGCTGCTATCTGAACCAAGTGGTGACTTCCCTTTGTACAGTTTATTGTCAGGAAAGGGTTCACATGAAAGATGTTTAAGAGGGCTGAACAAATGCTTGGATTAAGTTTCAATCCGTTCCACATTTGGCTTGATCGCAATCTTTGTTGGCCTGCTAACTGTGTGTTTGTCTTCGGTACGTGCCTGAATTTCAGAGAACATCTCCACCCAATTTATGAGGTTGTTGTTCTCTGTACTGTACTTATAAATGAAATAAAGAGAGGCCTTACAGTACAACATTTTGTCGAAAATCATCCAACTAGATTTGGCATTTAGTCCCACTACATGGTACAAGGGTAAAAGGGGGGTTAGCAACCCTTACATAGCACTATGATGAACGATACACTATGTAAGGGCTGTTAGCACCCCCCCCCCCCTTTTCCCTGTAACCTGAAGAAAGTGGGATTGAATGCCAAAAATAGTCAGATTATTTTCAACAAAATGTTATACTGTAAGGCCTCTCTTTATTCCACAGTTTGACATGACAGGCACTTATCATCATGACAGGCAGCATTTCTTTATGAATTTTCTTTGCCTCCAAACCATTTGCCCACGAAAATTGCACAAATTCGGGGAAGCTGCCATCTTACAAGTGTTATTTCGCTTCAGTAAACATTGCTTGTGGCATATCGATTGTCATCATTTATTACCTGGATAATGCTGTTATATTGTGATTACTTCAGATGCTTCTTTTAAATATGTAGTAACCCACATCAATTTGTAACTCACTTATTGACTTACCCTTGTATATATCCCATATTAACTTACAAAGAAAAAATTTACCTTCAACCATAAGAACAAATCCGTTGCTGTTTTTTGATAGGATTTGAATTGCTTTAGATGTCATTTGAGCTATTGAAGGTTCACCTGTAGGAAGCTTACTTCTGTCCATATCAAATGACATGTGAGAATCATTAAACAACCCTGTAAAAACAGGAAAAAGAAAATGGAGCATTGATATGTATTTGCTTTTTCTGTGGTACCATTTTTCAGAAGACTCTTAAAATAAAATTGACTTTCCCTTTTCTGTAATGGTAAGTAAAAAAAAAAATAAAAAATAAAAAACAAAATAAAAAAATTCTCCTTTATGATCTTCATCCCCTGCCCAATATTTTATTGCACGAGAGCTATTACAAACTCTTAGGCATGAGAGTCATAAAACACCGTATATTTCAGAATCTTATTTGAATTTAAAAAAAGGGAGGTTATTATGGATTATACATTTATTTTTGAACTGACTTGTACTTCAAGACAGAGATTGACATTGCTGTTCAAACTCTGATGTATTGCTGATCGACACTTCATTCCTTGGCTTGAAAATCGTTAGCACAAGTGATAGCAGTTTCCTTTTTGGTGTTCACCCAACAAAAGACTCTATTTTGAGAAAAATGTAAAACTCATCATAGTTACAAACAACATTCTTGGCAAGACATGTCAATATTTGCTGACATGTCGAAATCAGGATGGCTATTTATCAGACATGAGAAATTTGAACTTTGTCACTGAAACATTTGAAATTTGGTATCTTATTAAAAATTGTATGCAAAAGCAAATCTTAATAGTAAAGATAGTTCTGGCTTATGAACACGGAGCATCACTGTGAGGTATGCTCATAGGACATGCTTGATACAATGCTTCCATAACCACATTGGCTTAGTGGTTATGGCATCGGGACAGTAACCCAAAGATCCACAGTTCAAGTCCAGGTTGTGAAATTTTCTTTACTACGAGGGTAGCCCAGAAAGTAATGCACCACAATTTTTTTCTCCATCCCCAACAATGGTACGAATGCGAAACTTGAGATATGCATTCTTTGAAGTTTTCGAAGGCCTCGAGTGCGCCAAAGCCCACTGTATTACTGATGGGCTTTGAGTGCGCACACAAAGTTTCCGTTTCTTCCGACAGATAGCGTACGTGTAGTAATGGAACAACATGGCGTCTGTAAGTGATGTACGTTACAAGCAGCGTGTCGTCATTGAATTTCTCACTGCAGAGCAAGAAACGGTTGGAAACCTTCACAAATGTTTATGTGCAGTTTATGGCCATCAGCAGTCGACAGAAGTACAGTTAGTCGCTGGGCACAGAGGGTGAGCCCATCAGAAAGCAGTTCGGCGGAGCTCCAAGATTTGCCGCGGTTGGGGCGGCGTCCTCGGCAGTCACACGTGACGTCGGAACACATCACGAAACAGGATTGGACAGTGTTACCCCATCCACCCTACAGCCCTGACCTAGCGCCCTCAGACTTTCACTTGTTTGGGCCATTGAAGAACGCCATTCGTGGAAGACATTTTGAGGATGACGAAGAGGTGATTCGCACAGTGAAAACATGGCTGCATAAACAGAACAAGGACTGGTACCAACAGAGCATACATGCCCTTGTGTCTCGCTGGAGGAAGGCCATAGAACGGGATGGAGATTATGTGGAAAAATAGGAAGTGTAGATGAAACATTTTTTGGGCTACCCCAGTATTTGTCTCTATTTAAAGTAAATCTGTTAAAAACAGTACATCTGCATTTGCTTAATATTGTGGGATTAAAAGTTAATATGGTATCTTTTAACATTTCAGAAACATGAATTACAGCATCTGAAGGTCTTTGTCAGTAATAGATGAGCTTTTCAATTATGTTTCAGATGTGCTATTGTTTTAAATCCAGCACTGTCTTGGTAAAGGATATGCAAACAAAATGCTTGTGCTGTTGAGTCAGTTTTTTAAGAATATCCCAGATAAATATGAAGTTATTTTTGGATTCTTATGATTTTTTTTATATTTTCCGAAGTAAATTGTATTGTAGAATTTGCTAAGCCTCAGTGTTTCAGAAATTTAATAGAATTTGGTCAGTTCAGAAGTTGGGATTTCAATTCTATTTTAAAGAGAAGAAAGCCAATCCTGTACTTAAAATTTTTATACAGGATTATTCATTAGTCCCTCTGGGGTTTCGGAAGTTGATAGAACAGTAATCACAATAGACATAGCTGAAACCCTTGATGATGTGACAGACATCAGTCTTGTATTCAAGCTCCTGCCATGCAAGCCTCAACATTTGGCTGTTGATGCCAGCATCGTCTCTCACAGCTGAGCTATATCGCATTGCATGAAACATGAATTGTGGTGTAATCTCGTCAGAAAAATCACACGGGATTAAGTCAGGTAACCAATGGAAGAAAGAGTCCACTCGAGAAGCAAAGCCGTGTTTTTTCTTTATGACAACCCTCCAGCACCCAAATCTACAATGAACGCAAACTTGAAGAGATTCTCTAATGGCTGAAAGTTTGTGCTGTGTCTATTATGGTTACTGTTCTATCAATTACTGAAATCCTGGATGACTTTCTTATCAATGAATTACTCTGTATAGGAAATTTTATTGTATGCTCTTTTTTTTATAAAGACTTCTTTTCATACAATTAATTTTAAGAAAATGATAACTCCATTTTAATTCAAAAAAATAGAAATAAAATAAATATTAAAAACAGTTAAAAAAAGTCACCCGATGTGGAGAAATACAAATATTGAAGAAGACGAAACACAGATGAAACGAGGTCTTGTGGAGCTGATATAGACGAAACACAGATGAAAAGAAGGTCTTGTGAAGAAATATTACAGGAAAACACAAAAGAAACACAGTGAACAAATTCTTATCCCACAAAAGAAATCATCAACATTATTTCGAATGAAAACAATTTAGCCAAACCATCTATAGAAATTAATAATAAATGGAAATTACTACTAAAAAATAAAAAAATTAAAATTATAACACACTTCCCTTGCTCTCAACAATCCAATACCACTACTCTGTTCATAACAATCAAACGGATAACAATACCTTTTCAATTCTAATGTCACATTGTTTTGATTTCTTTGTTTTATTATGTCTTCAATTATGTCACCTATATTATTTTAACTGAAATTACATTCAAAAGTTTACAAACTGAAGATGGGATAAAAATCCCGAAAACGTTATTTTTTATTCATTCAAATTTTATTATCAACGTCCTACTGGTCATCGGTCTTTCATCTAGATTTTCTTCTCCTATTCACTGTGTTTCTTTTGTGTTTTCCTGTAATATTTCTTCACAAGACCTTCTTTTCATCTGTGTTTCGTCTGCATCAGCTCCACAAGACCTCGTTTCATCTGTGTTTCGTCTTCTTCAATATTTGTATTTCTTCACATCGGGTGACTTTTTTAACTGTTTTTAATATTTATTTTATTTCTATTTTTTTGAATAAAAATTGAGTTACTATTTTTTAAAAGTAATTATACAGAATTCAACTCCTACTCTTATATAACTCTTTTCATACAAATAACAAATTTCATATTCATTAATTAGCTTTTTTTATTTATGAAAATATGAAAAGATAGATAAATACCTAATGCGTAGTCAACATAATCAGTATCCATCATTTCTAAATCATGTTGATTGAATACTATTTGAAATTTTTCATTCATGTTTTGTCTTTGAAACTTCCATTCATCAATAAGATTTCGTTCATCACTTCTAAGACCTTTTTTCCCAAATTCAGTATTTGTAGAGTTGGGATAAAAGTTTTGTGCACCTCCACCAAAAATCACCTAGAAATTAAAATGATTAATTTTTAAACGAGTTTCCCCATTTTAGCTCCTTCGTTACTATTAAAGCAAAAATTGATAACATAATGATTATTTTTAATGTGAATAATTCAAATTATCTTGAGAATGTTTTTGGGAGGGGGGCAGAATTGTGTGGGGTTTTTTTTCTTTTAGTGCTTTGGCTGTGCACTATGTAATTAAATCCAATTACCAGTATCAGTAACATTTCTCAGCTTAGTGAATTATGCAGTTTGTTTATTTATTTTTACTCACTCCTGATTTTGCACATAACTGTATGAATTTCTTTTGAAATATTGGAACACTAGTTAGAACCATGGATGAATAATAACGTTATGCAAAAGAAAAATAATAGTATTTTCTTCCATGTTAGAACTCACAGTCATGCATTCATTATGAGGTAGGAAAGTCAGTAGATAATGAAACAAATGCAATAAAATCTCAGTGAGTAATAGTAATGTACGTATACATTTGTTCTGCTTGTCATTTTCTATAACAAGTTCAAATCTGTAGGACATTCTGCATATAACTAATATTTAAGATGAAATAAAAAAATTCTATTTATTTTCCATGCTCTTAATATTTAACCGTAATACTTTCATACTACGAAATAATCGTATAATTATTAATAAAAAAAAAAGAGAGACTGAGATACCTGTAATTTCGAACCAACAGGGTTGTCAATTAATTGCCCTGCAATATCTTTGCATGTCTGCCTATCTTCAAATGGAACATAAGTATCCACTTCCCAGTCTCTGTTTACAGTGTGGGCGTAGGCTGGTCCAGGAGTTGCATGAGTTATTCGTGCAGTTGTTACTATGCCTGTACTCTTTCCTAGAAAATAAATGCTACCGTATTAGGTTTTAAAACAAACAAATACTCTGCTGACAAAATGGATTGAGGTGCGCCTAAAAAGTAAGACAATAACCAACTTCTAAAATACAAGTCCGACAGAGTACTTTCAATGGAAGAATTATTGTACTTTAAATCCAACACGCCACACTTCCACTGCCTCATATCTCTTAAACGGTTGGATCAATTGAAAAAACACCAAGAATCTTTTGTACAGTCTGAAAATACCATTAAAAATAGGGGTTTCCTTTGCACATTTCAAAGTTGACTTCAGTTTTCGAAAATGGCGTCAGTTTTTCTTTTTGGAAATAGAATATATAAAACCAAGAGCAAAGCCCCCCTACCCCCTCTTCATCTGTTCTTGACAAAACACACCTCCAGCTACACAAAATGCCCAAAATACCCCAAATTCCAAAGCACCAAAGCAGTGGAAAGAAGAACTTGCTTCTGCTGCCTCCAGTTCTATCAGCAGAGGAAGCAGTTGTGTCTAGAGTAATCAGATATGTGGGGACGTTTAATTTTCGGTTGTTTATTTGAACAGTCAAATTGGCACCATCTGAGAATTACGCATGATAAAGACTCTAAGCAGCTCTTAGATAAACGATAGTTTAACAATAATTCTTCCATTGAAAGTACTGCCAGATTTGTATTTTAGAAGTTGACTATTACTTCACTTTAGGTGAGACACCCTATAAAGATAGGGGGGGGGGGGGGTCTGGGAAAAAGA
>JAHWFO010057280.1:9482319-9514012 GCA_023313115.1 Rhysida immarginata | reverse complement strand
ATTATTATTATTATTATTATTATTATTATTATTATTATTATTATTATATTAAATTCAGAGATAAATTTCGTCTGGACACAATGTTCAGAATTCAAAAACTATACAATGAGAATTCCGATGTCAGTGATTTATTTAATTAATTTGCCTCTTCATGTTACTATCCTGTGTTTGTGGTTATGGTTGTATTTATTGATTATCATTATTGAATTCATGCTTGTCCTTTTGTATTTTTTTTGTATTATTATTATATTTTTTTCTCTGTTGTTGTTTTGTAATTACTCCGTAATGTTAATTTTATTTATTTAATATTTCTTTTTAGTTATTTTATTTATTTATTTATTTTTAATCTTGTAATTCTCATTCTTTTTTGCTCGATATTGTAGTTCCGTGTTGACTTGATTTAGCTATGTGAACACAATAAATGAATTGAATTGAATTGAATTATTTCCCCTACGGGACCCCGGATTTCCAATTAAAAGCGGGGTCCCGCAGGGGTTCTCCTTTGGGCCCCCTGCTTTTTAACATCTATATTGCGGACCTCGCTTACACCCTTGAACGCCTCCCTAGTAAAGTTTTGATTTATGCCGACGATATAAAGCTCTATCACATTAGAGATAGTTTTAATGCCTGTGAAATACTTCAGAACTGTCTCCTAGTCGTTTCTCAATGGGCTTCTTGAAATGGTCTCGCACTTAATATTCTTAAGTCCTTCATCATGTCATTTAGTCGCAAAACTGCCCCTTTTGAGTATCAATATTACACAAAAGACGGCTTTTTAACACGGAAGTCTGTGATAAAGGATCTTGGCATAGTGTTTTCTGACAATTGTTCATTTTTAAGTCACTTTGAATCTCTCAATTGCGATATCTCACGGAGATTAGGTATTCTTAAACGACTGTTGGTATTTTTTACTACTCTTTTTAAAGTCCTTGTCATTCCTTTAAAAAGATGGTATAAAGGAATATATATTGCGCTTGGATCTGGTACGGCAGTAACATGCAAGCTTTATCATGTATCCAACGCAAGTTGACAGCTTTGCAAAACTTCTTTGGAAGAGGTGTGTAGGTCAGGATGTTTTTTTTAGAGATAAAAATAATCTATTCAGTATTAAGTTTATCCTAAACAGATACTTTTTTAAGATTCTTCTTAATGTATACCATAAAAAAATTAAGGTTCCGACGAGTCTGGATTATTTCAAGTCTTTACAATTTGTTAAAACCCTGTACGGACCTGTCTCTCTGAGATCGTTCCGATTGAAAAACTATTAAAAAATTTTAGCGTTAATTTAAAAGACTCCAACATTGATTTGTTGAAAGCGGTATAATTTAGTTTGTTTGGATAATCTCTCTTATCACGTCTTATTAGTATCAATCCTTGTTTTTCTCACTAGTTTTCTTTTCTTTTTTTACTTTACTTTTTTTTTTGTATTTATTTTTATTTTTATTATTATTTTTTCTCTCATCATTATTATTATTGTGTTCATTTCACTGTTTGCTTCCTAACTGTTTTGTACTAATTTGTTTTATTATTATTATTATTATTATTATTATTATTATTATTATTATTATTAAATTTATTATTAACTTTAAAGTTTTTTACATCATTCATACAAAACATTGCAAACACAGCAGAGTGTAAAGCCTATTGATAAGTATACACAATATAAAAAATCTAAGATATACAAATTAATAACAATAGAAATCCAAAAAAGCAAAAATGCTTAAACTAGGATTGCTTAAAGAAATCAAACAATAGAGAAGAAATAAAGAAAAAACATTTTATAACTTTATTTTATATGTCATTCCCATTAACCCCGTTTTGGGGCCTCTGGCCTGTTGGGGGGGACAACGTTGGGCTATTCCCACCCAGTTTATCTGGTGGGACATTCCTGTCGTTGTTACATTATTATTAAATCTATTATTATTATTATTATTATTATTATTATTATTATTATTATTAGAATAAAATGCAAGGCATTTTTGATTACTGCTTAAAAATTTACGTGGAAGGAATCCTAAATAGTCAATTGACTCATAAGTTTAACTCTTCTTTTGCAGTTTAAGTCAGAGTTCAAAATATATTATGTTTTCAGCTTTTCCGTCGAATTCCATCCGTCTTTAAATGGAGTAGGTTCTTTCATTTGATTTATGTTAATTTTTATTCCTTTCCCATTTTCCTATGGCTGGAAATTTCAACTATCGAGAGACAAACATTCATTAGAATTCCTAGTCCTCGTTTTTCTTTTCATTCTTCTTTCTTAATTATAGCTTTTAATTACATATGTTTTGTATTGTTTAATTTATATTCCGTTTAGTAAAAATTAAAAGTAAAGCTATTACAATTATTAATTTCAACTTCACCATCAGAGTTGAATAAGCATTTGAATAGAAGCAATTCTTATTTAGTCTATATTGTTCTTGTTTGTTTGTTAAAAAAAGGAAAGATTTGCATGCGGATTATATTAAGATTTTGAAAACATTCTTTTTGGATTTTTATTTAAATTTTTTTTTACAGTATAAGGAATCCTCGGCCAAACTAATAAAATAAACAAAAACTTAATAATGTAACTACAAATTTAAAAATTTCTTAAAATTAACGTATTTATTAAATTTTTTAAAAATTGTTTAAAATATGCTTCTATTAAGATATGATTCTCCTCAATCAATCCAAAAGACGTTAAAGATCGTTAGTTACTTTTTTATTATTAGTCACATTTTAAATTTGTTTGACTCAATTTACTATGAATTCTTTGAAATTAATCCATTTTTATAATTAGCTCTTATTTACTTGGGATCCTATACATAATATTCGATTATTAAAATAACTAGTCGAATATTTGCGAGAGTGAAAACGAATAGTGGTTTAATTTTTTTTAAAGAAGCTATTGTGGATCAACAAATTGATCCTAATCTTTAAAAAACGCGTACTAGGTCAAGTTGCTCAAAGAAGGCGAAGTTAGATTTTAAAAAGTAATTTCATTATTATCACTTCAAATGAAAATGGACATTGACCTTACCGTTTCAATTTAACATCATTTGAAAATTTACAACTACTAATTGAAGTAGGAAATAAAATTATAATTACGTTTATACTTTATTGAAGTGAATATATAGAACCAGCTAAAGTAATTTATGCAATTATGTCAGATGGAGCTTCGTGTAATAGCTTTCATATGAGCGACCTCGTTTTATAGCAGATATAAGTTAAATGCGGTGAGTTAAGAAATATTTGTAAAGCTATAACAAATCTATTAAACAAAATAAACAACAACAAAAGAACCAACAAAAGTACAGTCGTTTTATGTTCTTACCTTCATTAGGTAGCGGCACGGATGACACGCAGAATAAAAGATGGAAAATGACCCCAAGAAAATAGAGCATTCTAATTAGTATCCTTCTGGATATATATAGCAACAATATGTGAAGTTATCGAATGTAGCTCTCGGTTAAATGGATACGATTCTCCAAGCTCACCATCTGTTGCAAACGGCTCGGCAACTTGCAACCTTGTCAACTTAAGCAACCTGATCGTTTGCTTGAAAGTCACGATCCCTTAGGGGCATTTGCACGCACAATAGCTCAGATATAATAAATGTAATAGTCTATAAGTTTTGTAAAGAAAAGAATTTCAATGCGATTGCTAATAGATATATTTTTATTTCCTCAGCATTTTTATTATTCTTTACGACACCAATGAGAAGAAAGCAAAATTATCTATTAACAGATGAGGAAGTATTTATATTGGAAGATAAAAGAATCTAATCAAGGAATTTAATAATTCTTATTGTCTGAAATAAAAGAATTCTTTTTTAAAAAGTGTTCAAGGTAGAATCTTTGATTAAATCATGTCCATTATAAAAATTTAGAATCTTACTCGAACGCTTTCGAAAATAATTGAACCATACATTTGTGATATTCTACGTCATCGTACAGCTTAATGGGTGAAATCGCCAATAGGCTTTTGGAATTTCTTTCGTTGTTAAATTCTCTGAACGTTAAAATCTGAAAGTCGTTCGATTAAAACAACTGAGCACTTGTTTTAACTACGTGACTCAAAGTATAAACAGGCAGTGTGGTGTCAGTTAACCGCTCATCGACTTGAACACTGGTAACCGAGGCATATAATTATTTAGGTAAATCTTCATGGTGATTTTGTTCCAACCATAAAAACAAGTGTTCTGAATATGTATGAGAGCTTCGTTTAAACTAGTGTGCGCGTATTTGCCGATAATATAGCTGCACATTCCATTTCGGTGAAAATATTTGTATGTTTTGAAGTAAGAAAAGCAAATATTTGATAGAATCGCGAAGATTCTTTATGGTTGATTGCAACTCCTAAGCTTTTTCTTCATTAAAAACGAGGCAAGATTGCCGGGAAAATTTTCCATTTATCGAGATCTCAATTTTTTTAAGGATGGCAAAAATCCCATTCAGCTCCAGGTAAATTGAATTTTAAAAATAAACTACAATGGAAAGGAAGAAAGAAAAAATAAAATCCTTTCTTAGCGAGCACTTAGAAGCCAAGAGAAATATACTTGTAAAATTTCAAGTTCGTAGGCTTTATAGTTCTGGAGATTTTGTGATGAATGAATGAATGAGTGAGTGAGTGTATACATTTTTCGCTCTTTCTTTTATATAATAGTATAGATGAAAAAACACGATCTGACCATTTCACATGTCCAATAAATATACAGCCACTTACCTTTTTCCTTTAATTGACTTTCCCTACCTCGTAATTTTTTTAATCTTTCACATTTGCATACATTTCCATAAAGCATACGAATTGAAAAAAGTAAAGGTAACAAGTTGCAAATGTTCAGGCTGAGCTACTCTATTTAAAGTCAAAAATGCCGCGAGGAACCCAATTGTGACATGGAAAAGGGGCGCATTATTGATCTGCATGAATCTGGACAATCTGCAAGATCCATTGCATCAATATTAGGACGCTCACACTCGGTGGTGAATAACTACTTACGGTTAAGAGAAAATTATGGCCAAGAAAAGTCAACTGGACAACCTGAAAAACTAACCATCCACCAAAAAAAGAGCAATAATTCGAGAAGTGAGCCAAAATTCAGTGTCTCTACGTACTCTTGCATCAAGAGATGACATTCCTGTATGCAAATCCACATTGCAACTGTTATTCATAAGAGTAACATCCTCCAGTACCAGAAGAGAAAGTCGCAGCCTGTTCTAAAAAAATTGCCATAAAGAAAAACGGCTTGTTTGGGCAAAAGAAAAGATGTCATGGGACGAAAAGTGGAAGAATGTGATCTAGAGGGACGAAAAAAAATCAATCTTGACGGTCCTGATGCATGGCATTTTTATTGGCACGACCTTAGAAAAGAGGTCCAGTGTTATTCAAAATATCAAAGTGGAGATAGAGGTGTTATTGTGTGGGGAGCTATCAAATGGGGTGGTTTTTCGAATATTGCCTTCATTAGTGGACGAATGAATGCTAGTGCATACCAAGGTCTGTTAGAAGATTATTTCCTCGATGCTGCAGGAGAAATGGGAGGACCCCACTGGCTATTCCAGCAGGACAACCGCACTGGACTCCCGTACATAACTCTAAAAGCACATGGAAGTGGTTTCTCAACAATGGTGTTCCTGTCATTGACTAGTCTGCATTATCTCCAGATTTAAACCCAATGGAGAATGTTTGGGGATGCCAGTGGAACGCGATATTCAACCACACAGGAATTGAAGACTGCCATAGTAGAAGCATGGGAAGCACTTGATGTGACTTACCTCCAAAAACTCGTTACAACTTTGCCAGAGCGCATCTTTAAAGTTATCCAAAAAAACGGAAACTTCACTGGATATTAAATCACAATAAACATAGTGGCTGTATATTTATTGGACATGTGAAATGGTTAGATCGTGTTTTTTCATTATTTATCATTTAGCAGTTGTTCAGATTTTGTTTGTGTTTGTCTAGATGATCATTAGACATTACTATTCATTTAAATAAATGCGCAATATCATGTGTTTATTTTTTCGTTGTTTTTTATGAGTAATGTGTTTGGCTTTATAATTTCTGGATGCGCCTTAATGTCAATGTAACTCGAAAACGTCCTACAATAGATGCATTCAAAGAATCAATAAACCAGACCACGAAAACTAGTAAATTTCGTTAACGAATATTGCTATAATAGAAATAAAAAGTAGCCAGGATTCTGAAAAGGAAATAAACTACAGAAGTTTTCGGACAACATACTATTTCGAGAAAAATCACTTCATCATGGGAATTACCAATTACTCGGGGCATATTTTGAATCACTTTACAATAAATTTCGTCAGGAATGGCATTCGGTACAGCTGTAAGGGTGCAGACATAGGCCTAGCCAACTACCCTCTTCTAAATCAAATAAAGTTTTATACAAATACTTGTTTTTTGGAGGAAATAAGATGTACACGGCGAAACTTTGGAATATTGGTAAAGGTGTCAACTTTAGCAAAGATGGAGTTGGTATTTGGTGCACTTTTTCACTTGACTTACCGCTCCCCCCCCCCCCCCCCCCTTCAACGTACATGTAAATCCTGTCTACGCTCATAGAGACAGAGATGAGAGCGTAAATAGTCGTTGGGTTCGATTTCCGCCTGTCCAGCTCATCCCACAAGTCTCCTATAGGTTCAAGCTTAGGACTCTGTGCAAGCCACTCGAATAATTCCACCTCCTTTTTTTTTTTTTTTTTTTTTTAATGAAACCAGTCTAACACACCTGACAGTTATAAGGACTCGGTCGTGTTGGAGGTCATTTCCATAATTCTGTTACGTTATTATTAGAGCCGAATTGTCCAAACAATCGAGGTACACGTCTCAGAGCTCACGGGAAAGAGATGCGAATGATGGGAGACATGCCAAATCAAACTGTGTATTGCAGACTCGATAGCAATGTCTAGCTTGTGTGCAGATGCATTACTAAAATAATTCAGATTGTGCAAGTCTCTGCGGATAATTATAATACGACTAGATGTATTTCCTATCAGCATCGATAGAAACTGCAGAGGACGAATGTTTTACACGCATCGAGAAGGTACTGATGTATGTATGTATGTGTGTTACACGCCATAAATTTTAAAAGGATTGACCTAGAGGCTTGAAATTTTGTACACACGTAGGCCCTATACAGAGGACGGTGCGAAAAATATAGCGAATCCTCTAAGGTGGCCCGGGGCCTCTATAGCGAAAAATTTGTGCCCCTCCACTTATTACAGTCACGAGCCCCTACTGCTCGTAACATTTTGATGCTAAAACCCTTAACTAATTTTTTTGATGTGTCTTCTCCGTCAAGATATGCCGCCTATTTGGGCGATGTTGTTTTGTTTTATTTTATTTTACTTTATTTGTTATTGTAGTTGCACCGTCTTGCTCCCCTCTCTTCATGACGTTCCTTTTTGGTACATCTAGTTTAACTGCAGTGCACAGAAAAGGTTACAAATGTTTAATTAGCCTACGCAGAACTTGGTTAGCTTTTGTCCACACGGCATTCTACGTAAAAGTTACCGAAAATACGACAGTTTATTGGGTTGCTTCCTAATTAGTAGCCGATTCTGGCAAAAATAAAAAAACAGCAGTAACATGAAGAAATCCATTTTATTCAAAAAATATCTGCTCTCAGCAGCAGTAGACTATGATCGACGTGATTTCGGTGCAAAAATGCCATGGTAGAAATCACTGTCATCACAGTGATCCAAGAAATCGCTGACGGCTTAAATCACAGCAGTTTGGTTAGTGAACCGTTTGCCCTTCAAGAATTGGTCCGAATGGCGAAGCATGTTCAAGTCTGATGAATACCGGGGGCAGGCGTTGATTTTTCTGTATGCTTCCAATAGTCCCGTGCTCCTTCATGAAGGACCCAAACGATTGGCGAGCCATGGTTAGTTGTTGCTTAATTTTTGATGGTGATTTTTCTTCGAATTTCTGCCTGAACTGTACCATGTCATTCACAACCCGACGGCCGGCTCCTGCCTTATGGTCGAAGTCAACATCACCGGCACAAAACTTTGAAAACAAGTTGCGGGCAGTTCTTTCATTCGTAGCGCCGACACCACTCGCTTTATTGACATTCCTATCCATTTCGGACACGTTCAAGTTTGAATTCGTGCAAAAGTCACTAATTTCACATCTCCTCGCTCTATCAATCACAGATTGCTTTGATCTGATTGAAATATTATACTGGCTTTGCGTGGGACATAGTTTTTACCGCTTTGCGTACCTAATTACCGGCTCTGCAAATTAGCCTTGGCGGAATCGGACAATAATTAAGAAACAATTCAGTGTATATTTAACTTGTCCTCGTAGCAAAACTTTCCGCGCATCCATTCTCTGCGCTTCTGCAAATATTTGCTTGTGTCCGAATTCTTTTGATAATATAGCATGTGAAAGTCAGCAAAGTGGCATGACCCAAGCCTCGCTTATACAAACTGCACAAACATTTGGTTGTGTTCTTTCATGCATTCTAACACTCAGAATTTAACTGAATTGGCACAGGACAAAACAAAATTATGTACTTTTTACCATAAATGTAAACGCATGTTGTTTACAGGAACGCGCTATAATTTTTGGGTATAATCAGTAAAGTTTTATACATTAATGGAGTCCGTATCAAGTATGACCAAGATTTTTAGTTTTGAATAAAGCCATATTGAACTTTCCAGTTATTTGTTATTCTTGTTTATCCATTCTTTAATGTTGCTCCAGACATTGTTTGCATAGTAAAGCAATGTTTTGATTTCAAGTAATGGTTCAACGAATCTTAGTCAATTGCCGCAAATTTATTATTATTTTTTATTAACAAATGTTCTGCGTGCCAATACTTCCGGAATTTTAATGAGGATAAATAAGGACATAAATTATTAGATAAAAAAATAACAGTTCACATAAATCTCGTTTTTCTTTAATTGACTTTATTTCAGATTTAAGATTTACACTGAAAAACAAAGACATTCCTGGATCTTTATTTAAAAGAAAAAACCTCTGGAGATAAAAATCTGATTTAATCTTTTAGTTGTGAAACATCAAGTTGAAAATGCTTCTTACTCAAACACTTTTTTCCACGCCATTTATCGGCATTATGCAATATGCAATTAATGTTGATGAAAATGAATTCAATTCTATATATTTGAAAAACTAATACAGCATCCATGCTTTCAGACTTTTTACGATCGCTACGTTATCTGAAATTTAATCTCTTAATATTCATTGCATCAGGGACAAACACTTGATTAGCGATTAATGTTTTTATGTAATAAAATTAATATGCAATTTATGAAAACGTGAATTCCAAATTATTTTGAAATTAATACAGAACGTGCAAAAGTTTCTGAATATTTATTATAATTTATATTTATTTATGCTTTCACACTAAATTGCACCTCAAACACAACGTCTTATGTACCTTTACGTAATCGATGAAATGATATATTGAACTGCTTGTGATGATCTTTTTAATTTTATTGTAAGATTTCAGTTGCAAAGTTTAATAACAAAAAAATCTGTTTCTCTCTATCCTTCCTTATACAGGATTCAGATTTATTATCTACTAGCTGATATCCCCGGGGTTTCCTCGTACTCTTTTTTGAAGAACTTTTGCAATATCTGAATGTGAATATACAGTTGAAATGAACACATTAAAAATATTACAATTAATACAGTAAAAATTCATGGCCAACTATGGCCCTCTAGCAGTTCTACCTGGCTTCGCTAGTGTTGGAATAGCTGAGTGAGTTTTATGTAGTGCCGGAGAAAAAATGTGTAGTAGAATGTATGTAGTTTCGAAAGTGGGAGGAAATAGAATGAAAATGAAACAATATTTTTATCTCACGTTTCTTCAGCCGTGGCTGTGGATGTAATTCTTCTGTTTCGCTCGCGACGCTCTTGCGTTTGGGAAAGCTTATGTCGAAGCTTTGTTTCACCAGTCGGCCCATGGGAAGAGAAGATATGATAATTTGAAATTTTAATGGAAAACGTTTTGCTGTGGTGAACTTCGACGATACAACGGATATACATATTCACCCATTATAGTTTGCTCTATCAGGGTCCTAGGATATCTTTTACAGCAGTGACCATCTTGCATGCAATGTGTTCGATAGCCGGCCTCACTTTCTTTCATGGGGCTTGCTTTTTCTCTTCTTGCATGGCGGTAGGTGTACGTGATCGGTTGTGTCTGTGTGCTCATGTACATCGTTGCGTATTCATCACTTGGTGTGGTCTAGCAGTTGCCGTTTCTTCTGTTGACACACTTGGATCGTCGACGGCCGCCTGGAAACTTTGATGACCACTAGGTTACTCACCACTTGCTCAGTTACAATTGCGCGCTGGCGAAATCGATACAGCGCCGAAAGAAGGGACCGCTTCCTCTGCCGCCTATCCACTTTTTCTCAATAGGCTGCTAACTCTCCATTATCTCCAGTTACTGCTCATTTTTAAAGATTTTCAAGAAAATGTTAAGTTCTAATAACTATCGATTCTAAGAAAAGCCCGAACGACAGGAATTCTATGTGTTACAAATTCTGACGGCTTCTCACTGATTCTCAGAAGAGGAAAACCCTTCCAGCAGTAAGCTGACGACCATTACGCGAAAGTTGAAATTATGATCAGGAAATTACCTTTTATAAGAGGGTGGTCCTCGTTGTAAACCTGCAACCATAAAACAATCATGATATTAATGAAAAAAAGATCACTCCTGAGATAAATTTACATGTCTTAATGAACGTTACATATAAATAATTAACTATAGCGTTGAACCTGGTATATTTTCTCTAATTTTTATATTTCTTACCATATCATTTTTAGAATTCTGTGTTGCATCCAACCAACACCTCCTAGACAGAAGGCCTGATAACGGAAATGTCATATATTATGACATTATCATTACTCGACCAAATTTAGGGCTTATTATTGGTAGAAATAAGATTACTAATGGTCGACTATGATGATGTAACAATGTTTGAGCTCTTGTTAATACCAAACAAACCAAACCAAACCTAAACCATTACTTAGAATTTTTATTATTCAACATAGTTTTCAACAGTGGCTTATAGAATAAAGGCAAATAGCGATTAGATAAATTAGAGATAAATAACATACTGTTAATCCCTTTTTGGATATGTTTGCCCAATATTTTGAGAAGTGACCAAACCTACTAACTTGACGTTCAACTTTAATGTTACCATAATAACACTTTAGTTCTGAACTTTGTCAATAGATTGCACTGCCTTAACTTTAAAACCACAGTATAAGAAATAAACCGTGTTTAAACATGGCCTCGTAGTTAGAGGAGGCCATGGTTTAAAACGCGCTTTAGGTCGTGTCTGCCGACCTTCATCTTAGCGTTATTGTTTGATTCGCCGGACACATCTGATCTAGGCCCTAAGGTGTTATCTGTCGTATAATTATTGATGTTTATCTTCAGTATTTTACGGGATTATATTTGTTTACTTTGCGATGCTATTGTTGTTTGGTTTCGTATTGATATTAATACGTGTTGGCTAATTTCACGGATTTCGTTTTGCTTTGCATTTCGGATTTTATTTTTTGCTTTGTGAATAGGTACTGTCGTTTGGTTTTATTCAAATTTTGTAAGATTGGTGATAAATGCGCCCAGCGATACTTCCTGGTACACTTCCCGTCCTTCATGCACGGGGATGATTGTGTTTATTGTGTGCCCGAATGGCCCGTGGATCATGTTTTCGACAACTGTGTCGCGTATTTTTTTGTCACCGTTGGCATCAGGAATTTCTGCAGTAATAATTTCGTCAATTTGGTTGGAACGCAATTTTTCTTTTAGCCACAGTAAAAGATGTACGTGGGGCAAGCCGCGCTTTTGCCACTCTGGAGTACATGAAGCACTGAGTCTCGCCATATATTTGACATTTCGTGAGCAAAGCTACCAACTTCCGAACTTTAATTTCAAAAACTCGAGCCTATGATAGCATAAGATAGGATAGAATGAGCATAAAATTATGATGCAAAGACAGAACATTCGTTTTATGCTATTGTACATAAAATGAGTATAGCAGACGATAAGGATAGGGAAGTATCTGTCGTGGAGGCAAAGAAGATGCACGTGTCTCCCTTGAGCCCAGGGGCGGGATTTAGACAGTATGGGACCCTAAGCAATATGAAGCCTCTACCATGTTAAACTAAGATTGTGAGGTCCTACAGAAGAGCCCTACAGATTGTGAGGCCCTACAGAAGAGCCCTACAGATTGCGAGGCCCTAAGCTTTAGCTTATTTAGCTTATACGTAAATCCGCCCCTGCCTTGAGTCCTCTAACATATGTCCAGAAGACTGACAAAAGTTTGTGTGTTTGGAAAAGAAAGAGAAAGAGAAAGAACGAGTATTATTCAGGAAACACTGCAGCTAGAAGACAATAAGCTACCCGGGCATCGGGAACATCTGAACATCGGGAGCTTCGTCTAGAGCAGGAGGGTATAAGAACTTCTACGTCAAGGGCAAGGGAAACTTCGAAGGAAAGATGAGATCTAAAGTATCCAGTAATATTTCCCAATGGTGTAAATTCCGAGTTAACCGTCGCTAAAAAGTTGGTTATCTGGACCGCTACACTATAAGCTGACATCTTAAACCCGCTACTCCATAGAGCTCGGGCTTAAGATGCCAGCTTTCAGTGTAGCGATCCGGATAACCAACTCTTTAGTGACGGATAACTTGTAATGTGCATAAGAAATTATACTGAAAGTATATGCTGTTAGTATGTTAATATTTCGTTAAGTTTTATCTTTATTTTCTGAAAGTATTAACGATTCCTGAATTAGTATGAGCTTTGGTATACTAAAATACACATATACTTGTATATTGCATGGTTCCAACGTCATTTCCTAGGCTCTCGGCCCCTTCATCGCGCAAATGACGTCAGCTATTACAATAATGCCCACCCAGGCCGGTATGGTACGAAACCGACAAGTTAGACCAATTGGTCACTGGACATGAAAAAAATTAGGGTAATACGAAGTAGGTTAGTATAAAATCAAATGATTAACTTCAAACAAAGCAAATAGGGCGATCTGTTGTAGCAAGGAGACTGTATAACAAGAAACTTAAGTAAAGCTAAAATTCAAACTAATACCAGTTGGACTCATAAAAGACCCATGGAATAAACTCAAATGGGCTTATGGGAAATACATAGAGCAGATACTTAAGATAACAAAAAGTAGTGGCGGATTTAAGGGGGTGGCTACAGGGGCTATAGCCCTCCCCATTGGTCCTAAACTTATACAACTTATACTAGTAAGATAAATTGTAAAGATTTTTAATACTGCAATAATTTTACAAATTTACATTTACAAACTTCAGTATAGGAAAGACTCCAAGACCATCACTTCTTTGGGCAGGGGGGGGGGGGGTTATTTGAAATAACTTATAACATATTAGCTAAACCACCTGAATAGCGCCCCCCTTGACCAAGTTGTAGATCCGCCATTGAAAAAGTAAAACTTAATAACAAAGCTTTAGAGAAAACTTAACTCTAATGAAATATAGAATATTCATCAAAATAAACCATTAACAATTAACCTTCGTAATAAAAGGTATTTGATATAACTTTAATTCCGTAAAATTTTACGAAACAAAAAATACGGAATAAGAGAGCGAATCTCTGTGGGTAAAAGAGCCCAATATTTAATCCCGATGTGGGAGACACATCTATTTCGAAAATTCAACGAGGTAGCAGGGGGCCGAATTTCATTAGCAATGCGGGTATTATAATTATGGTATTATAATATTTATAACTGTGTATTCCGTGAAATTTTGTAAGATAATAAGCATGTATCTACTAGGTAACTACAAAAGTTCTTGCCGTTTTTATGTTGCCATAAAAGGAAGTGATAGAAGATATGCAAATGAGTGTACAGTGTGATCCAAAATCTGTCAGGGGGAGCAGGAAGGTTAGCCTGTATAAGTACAGGGCTGTTGGGCATTCACATCAATCACATCTCGTGCAGAACTGAAGACAAATAGAGATATCGATGGAGATGGTTAGGTGTTGTTTGCTTTATGACTTCAAGATGGGCTTGTCAGCAACAGCATCAAGTCGCCGAATGTATCTTGCGTTTGGGGATGATGCTGTGAATGAACGCACCGCAAGGCATTGGTTCCAGAAATTCAGTTCGGGAGAATTTGCCATTTCTGATGAACCCCATAGTCTAGTGTGTCTGGTGGACTAGACGCCAAATGGTTCACTACGAGCTGCTATCAACTGGCCAAACCATCACTGGGGATCTGTACTCCCAGCAGTTGGAACGTGTGCAACAGGCATTGCAGCAGAAGGAGCACAGCATTGGTGAATCGCAAAGGGGTACTCTTTCTTCATGACAATGCCTGGCCACATGTGGCGCGGGTGGCCAGGGAAATCATAGAGCGGCTTGGCTGGGAAATTTTGTGTCATCCACTTTGCTCGCCAGATCTTGCTCCAACGGATTATCACCTTTTCCATTCTCTGGACAACCATCTTCGTTGAAAATCCTACACCAATGATACAGACCTGCGAAAAGCACTCACGGACTTCTTTGAGTCCAAGACCGGCAAGTTTTAAAGCCAGGGGATTGATTGGTTGGTTGGTTTGTTTGGTATTAACGTCCTTTTCAACTGCAATGGTCATTTCAGGACGGCGTTATAGGGGCCGCAAATTTTGCCTCGCAAGGGTTCTTTGACGTGCAGCCGGCAAACGACTATACGGGACTAACGGCTTTACTTCCCTTCCGAAAGAAGTGCGTGATCTCAGGATTTTCCCCCTGAAAAAATCCTCGTCGTCCTCGGCCGGGGTCGAACCCGCGTCCTCGGGCATCAGAGGCGATCACGCAACCAGTGAGCCACCGAGGCCGATCCAGTGGATTGATCAACTGGAACCACGTTGGCAGAAAGTGCTAGATGCCAATGGGGATTATTTTGGGGACTAGCAATACGCTACTTTTTGTGTACACATTTTGTTTTCCGGAATTAAAAACGACAAGAACTTTTGTGGTTACCTAGTATTAGTAAATTAACATTGACGTACATTTCTAAGATAAATGATGCTCAAATGTAAAATACACTATGTACCATTATTGTTCTGTGAGTAAAAATGAAGTAAGCCTCATCTAATGGTCATATCATCAAGGCCTTTGTGGTTATACCAATTCTTTTTTGGTTATAACTCGACAGAAGTGGATATACCGGTGCATGAGTTTCTGTTGCTTTCGCACTTTCAACGAATACGGTTCTGATCCTCAAAACATAAATTTCACAGGCTTTATAAGCCTGTCTGCCTTGTGGACTAGTCTTTATGTGCAGGGTGTCCCAACGGTACACGTCCAAAACCTAAAACTTGAGTACAGGACTTCAATACCTACGAGAATCATCCCCATGTATGTTATCCGAAATGTTACCATTATGGGGATATTAACGATTTTGTGATTTTGTCAGTAATCCTTACCTTATTCCGTTAAAATGTGTTTTCGGGAACGTATGTCGTTTTTAAGGAATTTGGTTAGCAGAATTGTATTCTTTGGGTAACGTAGTATTAAATTTGAGAAAATGGACGAAATGCATGTATAAAAATCTTCGGAAATCAAGACATTAAAATACCTACCGGTGTTGCTGACTTGATTTATTTTCTTTAGATTCAACATCAAAGATTTCTGAAACTTCCCGACAACTCAGAACTTCCTAATTTGACTTTGAATTTCAAAAAATTGTAAATCAGGAAAAACATTTTTTTAAAAACGAATATTAGAGAAAATTAATTAGACTGTTGTGAATAACTAGAAAGTTCTGTGGAGTTTTTTCAAGGCAGACCTTCCAGCTGAATAAAAAAGATAAAAGATAAGATGCTGGAAACAATACACTCTGTGATCAAAAGTTACTGGATACCTATACTTTTGTACTGTAACCGTGATTTTTACTTTTATTACGGCCTCTGCTCTCTGCGGAAGATTTTCCACCAGATTTTCGTAGATACAATTTCATCCTAGGAGATTTTAGAAGGCCGTAACGTCCAGCCTGCCCCCTCAAGCTGTTCTTCCCGTCCAAGTTGCTCATCAGGTCAAACTGCGCCCTTCCTGAAAACCGCCTTCCCGTCTCCTTTCAAACGAAGTAGGCTTGGCTTCACATATAACTGTATCGGATGGTACTTCTGAAAAAAAAAATAAAATTAAAATTAGAATATCTTTTATTAAATTGCTTAAAGGGTCGACAGGGTTAGTGGCGACGGCGTAATTGCTTGAAGCATCTTCCTTCGGACGCATATTGTATTCTAAAAGTAGGGAGTGTAATGGTCATAATTAAATACCTGGTTAAGATTAGTTATTTAAACTCTTCAAGTGATGGAGAAAATAACAGATTTAAATTTTCTAACAGCATGGGAGAAGCGCGCAACCAATCTTCCGTTTATACACCAGATTCCTTTAATTATTCTGATTTTATACAGATTTTATGGTTATGATATAAATTTACTAGCAGAGGACCCGGCGTTGCCCGCGATAATTACACTTGTAGGTAAACAGAACAATCTAAAAAAGTTAAATTATAATTAAATTGGTTAAATAATAACTCAATCAATACAACACAGAGCGAAGGGACTATCCATTCTAAGAAAAATCCGAAAAACACGAATTTTATGTGATATACCGGGACTTAATTTAAACTCTTCTTGACTTGCCTCAGATTAAAACAATGTCCATCTTCACCGCCGGGAAGCATCACTGGATACTGTGGACCCAACCTCGTATACCCTCTTGCTCTATTCGAAACTCCCTTTGTTAAAGCGACTAGCACCGAAAGCGAAGCCATATTAGAGAAGTTTTAGGAACTTTCTAGTGATGGAGACCGACAGGGAGAACCCATGAAACATACATCTTGCACAGTTGCTGCCAGCTAATCTAATGAAGAAAAAGGTGCTATTTCCCAGACAATTCCACAGATATGAGGGGAAGTCAGCAAGTAAGTTACAAATGGTGATTTAAAAAATACTAATTGGGATAAGAATCTGAAACACAGCTAGATGTGCATGTCATTATTTTATTTCTCAACAAAATTTTCCTGATGTTGTTGTCCTATTGACGTAAGAGTCTTTCTATATCTTCTCGTTAGAAAACTGGACTTTGCTGCCTGAGCAAGTTTTGCACTTAATTTTCAACCTCCTCGTCATTTGCTTTTTTCAAAGCGACTTTCACCTCTTTGGCCGACTGTGTAAAAACCATCTTGACGGTCAGCGTTGTGCAAATGACGCAATCTGTGCGTGTGTACAAAAACTTTTAAATTTTTGAAATCCTGACTTCGGATTCTTAATGACCATCAAAAAGTAGAATAAGAATGTCTCTAAGACCCACCTCTATCTCTTTGTCTTCGTCGGTTCAAAACTTTAAAAGTTCTACACTTTCAGTGCATCTATCTCCTAAACGTTTGCATCAATTGAAAAACTCAAGAATAAAACATTTCTCAAATGCTGTATACAATCCGAAAATGCCATTAAAAATAGGGGTTTCCATTGCACATTCCATATTCGAAAATATTCAACATTAAAACCCTCACATAGAAATACAATAATTCACACTGTATTCCGTTATTATAAATTTTAAGCGTTCAGTAATTTTTCGTAACCCACGGAAAACATTAAAAGTAATTTTTCAACACATTTGGGACCCAAACTGTTTGTTTTCTTTGTGATCGGCTTTGGAAAACAATCTTTCACCGAAAATCACACAAAGGCTGGATTTACAGTTTCGTGCAGACTTTTGGCCAACGTTCATGATTTTAACCGAAAATCACACAAAGGCTGGATTTACAGTTACCATAGATTAATATCCCGAAATGTTACCGATGAACAATCTTCTATTACCACATTACTTGAGTAATATGGTAAATACCCCTTTGGGCATGCAGAGATTTTCAATAAATAAATTAATGCATTTCCATTGAAAGTGCTCTGTCTGATTTGTATTTTATGTTAGCTATTGGTTCACTTTTGTATTTTATATAATCTTCTCTTACTGTTAGAATAAACGCCATTAGTTGGATTTCATTGTAAATATTATTGGAACTTCGTTTAAAATATTTGCTTGATAATTATTTACTTTTTCCTGTAAGAAATATATTGGTAGTTGAAAGTCTTCACGTTTTTATAATGCTCAATATCTTTAAGTTCAAGACATCAATAAAATAGGAGTTGCGTTTATATTGAAGTATCATTAAAAATGAAACAGTGTAGTGAATGTTTTATCGAATAGTGCTATAAAAATGTTAACTGCCTTGATGCGTAAAGAAAATAGTTTGTTTTACGGCCAAATGCCAAAGGAAATAAATTGTGTAGCTTAAGGTCCAAACAAAGCGAGACATTCTTACAAAACTGACTTTTGTATTGTAAAACGTTCACTAAATCTTAAATTAAGAAATGATCAGAACGGATTTTGTTTATACATATGCTATATTTCAGAAGAGGAATTTTTTATTAAAAATTAGATGGCGCGTTATAAAAAATATGGTCATCAACAGAATAGCTCAGAATAACAGCTTTAATAAGTAACGATTCATAATATAGGCAATTTTACTACTGAGAAGTTCCACTATCAGCCTTAAAAGTAAATGAATTAGTAATCATCATAATTTTTAAAGTTTTCATAGGCCAGGTTGTGGTTTCAGATTCCTGCGAAAACTAATTAAGCAATGTATAAGGCCATCTTTCAAAAGATTGATGAAATCAATAGAAAATTTCCCGATTTTCTGATTTCCGCGTCCATCAGGTCAATATTATAGAAGCCTTGAATTGAAGTAATTCATGCGCTAATGTTTTTGAAAGAGGTCAACATTTACATATCCATTACATTTTCCTTGTCAAGAAATCTCATTAGAAGAATCGCGTATGTCTATATTGTGACTTTGAAGATTTATATCTAAAATTTATTGCAGGTAGCTTGCGCGACAGGAATTTAGGCTACAGAGCAAGAGTAGATTTGCTTAAAAACCCACTCCCCAAAATTTTTCTTGTGTAATATGAATATATCGGCTAAATCAAGCATTAGCTATATCTGATGTGACTGATTCAAATAAGCTAAAAATCGTTAAAATAAATGGAAATCCCATCAGTTAGCCAATGAAAGTTGAGGTTTTAACACGTGTTTTTTTTTTAAACGTGAATTCGTTTTCAATAATAAATACGCTTTTAAAGCAATGTTTTTCAGAGTGTTGATAATTTAAAGGAAATCTTAGCAATCTATCTGTGCGTTAATCTTTGGATAGGAAATAATCTAATTTATCTCAAATATATTGAAAATAAAAATACTAAAAATATCAATTTGCAGAGGTAAAAGAATCTTATACAATCTCAATTTTCATTTTTTTAATTTTTTGTTTTTATTTTTGTGCTGGGATATTTCCAGTTCATATTAATCACTTAATCCCATTTTAAAAGGAAAATAATTTGACTTCGCTCCATTTATAGCTAGAAGCTAAAAGAACTTTCACAAATTAAAAAGAAAATTTAAAAAAAAATTTCTAATTAAATAATGAATAAGATGACAATCGCGATCTTATTAGATGATTAGATTACCATTTATGACTGAGAAAAGTAAAAATAGTATTTGTGCACACCAAGTTCATATCGACCTCGGAAGCTCAGTGGTTGCGTGATCGCCTCTGATGCCCGAGTACGCGGGTTCGATCCCGGCCGAGGACGACGAGGATTTTTCAGGGGGAAATGTTGAGATCACGCAGTTCCTTCGGAAGGGAAGTAAAGCCGTTGGTCACGTATAGTCGTTTGCCGGCTGCACGTTAAAGAACCCTTGCGAGGCAAAATTTTGCGGCCCCTATAACGCCGTCCTGAAATGACCATAGCAGTTGAAAAGGACGTTAATATCAAACAAACCAACCAACCAAACCAACACCATGTTCATAAAATGTTCATCAATATCACCATAAGTGTATGGGATACTTTGGTTAAGGGGAGCAAAAGAGATTGATTTATCTGACATATCAAAAGTAATAAAATTTGCCTGAATGTTAAAAGAAGGCATCCGCTCCCCGGCTTTCCTGGTTAATAAATCTATATATGCATTTACTGTTAGTGTTCCATCATTATTTATCACATGATCTTACCGTGCTATCAGAATATTTGTCCGTTCTTTCATTGTCCAGTTTTGATAAGAACATTCTCAATTGTGTATGTGCGTATGCCTATATAATCTTCCATAGCAAAATCTTTAACCAAGTATTCCGAGTGCCGTTTTGCAGTCAGTGTAATACAATCCATGACTAATTATTAATTCGTGTTTTGAATGATGCCATTTTTCTTCTCTCTCTCTCTTTCTCTCTCTTTTTGATGCTATTTTAAACCATACGGCAGGTCCAGTGTCTGAAAGCTGGGACGTAAGTTTCTAGTTTTTGAATCTGCCGGGTCGCGGGTTCGAATCTCACTGTGGGAACCCGTACGTTTGGGTTTATCCCGGAAATGTAGTAGATTTGACCTAGATGTTGATGTACCCAAAAACTCAAAGACCAATTAACTACAAGGCTTGGTCGGTGAATATTTTTCACCTTCATGTGAATAGACGTTTCTCGGCTATTAATTATGGTCGCTTAATTCAACATAATTGTTATCGCTATTCTGATGTTCAAAATTGCAATAATTGAGTATTTTATGCCAACCTGACAAATATACATGCATAAGTATGATGTAATCTAATAAGTATGATGCAAACTGAAAAAACCTATTTTCGGGACACCCACTTAAGAATTTGATTCCTAGGTTATATTATGAAACCCTGACAATTATAAATTGTCTTTTCCTGCTGGAAATCATTCATATGTTTTGGATAATTAAAAGCATGTAGTGATTATATGTGACAGGGAAAAAAAGTATAAAACTTCTGCTATAGAAAAACATCGTCATCCAATTTGCCACATTTGCATGAAAACGGTTTCCAAACTTTGTGAAGAATCCATGCCACGAAAAAGTATTGGGTGAGACATTTATTCATTACTAGGCCTATTTATTACAAATTTTTGTGTATCGAACAAAGTCCCCGAAAGTAATTGACGGGAGTCACATTAGTGATCAAAAACTGAGTTTAAAAAAAGCGGTTGCTGGATACATTGTAAGAAAGTAATAAAAATTGTTACATAAAGAAAGACGATATTAAAATTTAAACTGAGTATTTGCCTGGGTCATTAATCGAAACAAATTTGATTAAAGAAGCCAGTAAACGATCTGTCGTGTTGCAAGATCCGATAAAAATGAGCGCAATACATTTGACATGCTATCTGATAATCAGTAAGGGTTGTGGTTCCAGGAGATAAGAGATGAATCCATGTGTAACCAAGATGAGGGTTTGCACTTAATAGTTTCTTTACTTTTCTTCATCTTTATTTACATTAAATGCGCATTTTTTTTCTCTTCTGTTTTTGTTTAGAATTGTAATTTGCCTTAGAGGCAATTAATCATCCTACTTTTGTACAACGCGTTTAAACTGGATTTCATTTGAATTGAGTTATTAATAAAGAAAAAGAATGAAAGAAATCATGAGAATAGTGTAATGAAATTCCTTAATTTGTCGTTTGATAATGCAGCAATCGTATCTATTCGGTGTGTTGAACCTGTTCTGCCAGAACCTGTGAAGAAATCTATAATTAGATCAGGGAAAACCGTTCTGGGAAATCCCCTCCATTCTTTTATTATTTTATTTGCATGGTTTATTTTTCCCATTTTTTATATACGTATGGCTGTTTTTTTTTCAAGACTTGTTTTCCTTTTGCATTAAAGTCTTTTGCAAAGTTTTCGTTTTGCAAAGCTGTTACTATTAACGTTTAAAGAGAAAACAGCAGTGTAATTATTTTCTTTTTTTTAAGTTTTACAAATTCGAAAATCTGGAAATATTCATACGAAATATTTAATCAACAGTATGTAAATCTTAAGCAAATATTTCCCCACCCTCATTCTTCTATTTATTTTTTTTCCGCTTTGATAATGTTCATAAATCATAAAAATGTCATTACATAAATTAAAAAGATTAAATAAAAAACAACTTTTTAATCATAATCATATACATTCACGAGGCCAAGTTATTTCATAATAATAATAATAATAATAGCAATCGTAACTAATCATAAAGCTCTATAAAAACATGCGTTGTTTATTAATAAATTGAACTTTATAACCTCGTCATTATCCATACTTACTAAGAGGTGCTCCATAAGTAAAGAGAAAAATTTTTAATTAAAATATCTGTTATTTGAAAAGCAATATGTACGTGCATATGGATTACTTACAATTATCCGAACTTGTACATGGATCTCTTTGTTTGCGCGCAAAAATACCTTGAAAGCGATGGCGTTGCGCGGTGACGATAGCGGAAGTGAAAAGGGAAAAAGACATGGCGGTAAAGGGGAAGCAACATCGTTAACGGCGATCGCCAAAGAATTGCAGTTACAGCAGTGTTATTAAGCAGAAACCCTTAGTTTTGCTGTACAACAATTATTCGTCTAGAAATAATTAATAAGATGGGGTAAGCATTCATGAATAATTTTTTATTTAAAGTTATAAAGCATCGCGATATATATCCCCTCTCAACGCATATTCGTATTCTTGGCTGCTCCATTAGATCAATCGGCAGCCCTGATCTATGACGTCAATCCCGGAAAATTTACAAAGATTGTCGAATTTGGTGGAATTGCAGAGCACACAGACGCAAAATATTACGTGCATCCACTGCCAGCCAGGAAGAAAGTTGTTTCATCGAAGTTATAGTTGCCACATCAACGCCAGGGAAATTGAACAGGAATTGAGTATAAATAGACCATATAGATAGGACAGTCTCTTTCGAGGAGGGAAAGGGATACACGTGTTTCACTTCAGCTCCCAAACAAATGTTCAGACGTGACGGCAACTTCCTCTTCCAATGGGTTGGGTATTTACGAACGCCGGTCGTTCTCTGGCGACAGTTTACGACATAGCCGATAACAAAGCATATATCAACTCGACTCTTCAAGCCCGTATTCTGCTCTGTAATAGTCGCTCAAAGGATACAAATTAATTCATATTTATCGTAATGCCACTGAAGAAAAGAACGAGTATTGTTCAGAGAAACACTGCAGCTAAAAGACAAAAAGTCATCCAGACGTTGGAAACATCTGAACAACAAGAGCTTTGTCTACAGTAGGAATTTGTAGAATTAATTAAAACCAACACGAGTTATTATTTAACTTCTTGAGATTGTTCTGTTTACCTACAACTGTAATTATCCCGGGCAACGCCGGGTGCCTCTGTTAGTAAAATAATAAATTAAGGAAATTTATGGTTACTTACTTTACACTTTTTTTTAACTGGATCATCCAATTAGTTAATTTTAATAATCTACTATCAGAGGCACTCAGCATTGGTCAATAATCTATTAGTCTTTTCTTGGGTGACATTTCGATAGATATTAATTAACATGTATCCTTCCAACGATTGTTATAGAGCATAACACAGAACTGCATTGATATGTACTGCATACGTATGCTTGTTGATTTGAAGAGTCCAGTCGATTAATGCTTTGTTATTGGTTAGTCTGCTAACTCTCCATTATCTCCAGTTACTGACCATTTTTAAAGATTTTCAAGAAAATGTTAAGTTCTAAGAAGAGCCCAAACAACAGGAATTCTATCATTGTTACAAATCAATTTTATTTTAAAATTCGCAGAAGTGGAATGAAATCTTCATTACATGCCTTAATGAACCTTATTTATATTGCACAAACTTTGACTTGGAGTGACCTTCCTCCTTAAGCATAGGCACCGGCGTTTCCCCGGGATAATAACAGTTGTAGGTAAACAGAACAACCTCAAGAAGTTAAATAATAACTCAAATTGGTTTTCAGTAATTCTACAATTTCCTGATGTAGACGAAGCTCTCTTTGTTAAGATGTTTCCGACGCCCGGATAACTTTTTGTCTTCTTTGACCAATACTCATTCATTTCTTCGGTGGCATTTCGATAGATATGAATTAACATGTGTCCTTCGAACGATTATTATAGAGCATAATGCAGTATGCTTGTTGATTTGAAGAATTGAGTTGATTTCTGCTTTGTTATCGGTTATGTCGTCAACTGCCGCCCGAGCGAAGGCACTGCTTCCTCTGTCACCTTTCCACTCTTTCTCAATAGTCTGCTAGCTCCCCATTATCTCCAGTTACTGACCTCATAAATAATTTAATACTGATTTAACTATTTGGAATTCCATCCTGTAATTTCGTAGTGCTATGCAACGGAGATGAGGGAATTAAACTCTATTTTTTAAAATAATTTTAGAGCATCGTTTTCAGGTTAATATATGATTTTATAAAATTAAAATGCATTTCCCCCCTCCATATTTTATTTTGAACTCCATAAAGTAAATTAAAGAAAAAAGTAATTCATTTTATCTTCAATTTGAGATATACGACAATTCCCTACGACGAAGAGATATGCTTCTTTTTATGTGATGAGATGCGCGAAATTTTGAGAATTTTGATATTACACTACTGTTTATAAAAATCGCAACACCCTGATGGAATAGCCCAATCTGCATTAAATTTGGAGCATTTGCATATCATGGGTCAGAAAAGAAGCCATTAGATTTTCAGGTCAATACAATGCGTTTTATTGTCACATTAGTATCGGGTGAAACCACCGTGGGATGCAATTACAGCCTCTAAACGTCGTGGCATTGAGTCAAACGAGCTCTGAATAAGGGCCTGGGGAATGTCCTGCAATGCTCTGTCTACACGGGTATACAGTTCATCCACAGTTGCTGCTGGAGGAGTCTGACGAGCCAATCGATGAGCAACCCTGTCCCACACATGTTCGATTGGGGACATGTCTGGTGAACGAGCAGGCCAGGGGAACAAGGGCGTCTGATGTGCTTGGAAAAAGGCGAGGACATTTCTGGCCACATGCGGTCGGGCATTGTCCTGTTGGAATACAGCGCCTGGAAGGTTCTGCAGGAAGGGGATGACCTCGGGTTGCACAACTTCCCTGATGTACCGGTCATTGTTCAGATTGCCATGGATTCTGATCAGACGGGAACGGCCATGGTAACTGATTGCACCCCACACCATCACCCCTGGCGTTTGTCCTGAATGACGCTGCAGGATGCATTCTGGAAGGTCGCGCTCGCCACGATGTCTTCTGACTCGTATCCTGCCGTCATGGTGCTGCAAGTTAAACCTTGACTCATCCGA
The DNA here is from genome assembly GCA_023313115.1 of Rhysida immarginata. NCBI lineage: Eukaryota > Metazoa > Arthropoda > Chilopoda > Scolopendromorpha > Scolopendridae > Rhysida > Rhysida immarginata. The sequence continues at coordinate 9,488,823 of JAHWFO010057280.1, read as the reverse complement.
AAACACAACTTGTTGCCATTCAGCTTGCCAATGTTGGTGTTGATGGGCCCATTGCAACCTGAGGCGCCGGTGGTTTTGAGTCAAAGGAATCCGCAACAATGGTACTCGTGCCATCAATCCTCTGGAAATCAAACGGCGTCGTACAGTGCTAGCAGACATTGTCCTGCCTACTGTAGCACCCCACTGTTGTGCTAACACTGTGGAAGTGGCTGTACGATCTGCTACACACATGCGATAGAGGTGTCTGTCATCTCGCGGTGTCGTCGTGCTGGGTCTTCCTGAGCCTGGTCTTCGGTGTGCCCTGTTCTCTTCGCTCCACTGCCTCCATGCACGCATAATTGTCGTTGCATTACGTCCTACACGAGCAGCAATGTCACGATACGACCATCCCGCTTCACGCAGACCAATTATGCGTCCTCTTTCAAAGTCTGTCAGCTGTTGATATGGTACCCTTCGTCGTCGTCGAGGCATGGTGTTCTTTCAAGCAATTACTCTGAAAATCTAATCATTTATACTCTGACCCATTGTATGCAAATATTGCAAATTGCATATGGATTAGACCATTCCATCAGGATGTTGCGATTTTTATAAACAGTAGTGTATTTATACTTAAAAATATTTTTATCTGGCAAACGAAACTATGCATGCCTTATATTTTATCCACTAGAATACACTGATAAAGTTTGAGAAAAACCGGAGATCCTAAGGTCAATTATCACCCGATTTTATTCGATTTGACGTGGAATGATTCATATGCAAGCGGGAAGATGTTCGATATGCCAAAACAGCCTGGTGAACTATCCAAACTGACAGAATGGGATAAGAGTTCTGCCAAGAACAATGCGCATAAATCACAGTGTGCCGATCTTCTCGAGTTGGGAATAATGTCGGCATTAGTAGAATTCTAGTAGCCAAGTAAAGCAAGTAAAAACCTTATAAAAACCGCTGAAAACTTACCAAAGTAAAAGTTTGAAAAGAAGGAGATCGCATATCCACAATATACATTTATTAATCCATATGTATGTATAGTTCGACAGCTATGCTGTCATCATCAGCATATCATCAGCCTATTTTAGTAGCCGTGCTGGAGTATAGCATATCTGTGCTGTAATGAAGTTTGTGAAGGGACGCCAGGGCATGGGTTCTTTCCATTGTGTAGCTTGGGTATCACGGCATTCTGGATAGTTATGCGCTTCGAACATTTTGACGTACTTTGGAAAGGCCTATATCACAGTATTAGCAAGACAATATCGCATGGTTATAACAGAGTGATTTGTGGACGTAAGTGTGGAAATTTATATTGGTCAGAAAAGCGTGAGTCCTGATTTGGTCGACTGGTTGGTTACGGCACGTCATTTTTCGCCCAAACATATGGCTAATATCTAAATACAATTCCACATGACTTATTTTTGTACCCAGGGTCGGATTAAGACCCAAAGAGGCCTGAAGCACTTAAAAAACTTTGGTGCCACCATATATATAGGGTGTCCGAAAAGTATATCACAGTCCAGAGGTGATGTATTAGATAGAACAAAAATATCTTATAGCAAGTGGAAGTGACTTTCAAGCTCATCTTCAAGGTCATTCAAGCCATAACTTTTCCCCTAGGAAAATTGTGTGAGATAAATGAGGATGAAGATTGGTATGCTACCCTCCCACCATCGTGTTGAGAAGTCACAGACAAATCAATTAGTGAGCTTTTTATTTCTAAACTCAAACAGGTTGAATACTATATGTAATTTAAGTCCTGAGTTCCAAAATCGAACATAGGTTATTTTAAAGTATGTTCAAAGTGTTGGCCTTTGGCTGCAAGACATAACTATGCACGATAGATGATTGCCTTCTGGACAGCTGTCATTATCATGGCAGGAATTTGCCTAATGGCCACTTCAATTCGTCCTTGAAGTTCACGGTGTGTCCGTGGCATAAATGGTGCCACTCTTGTATGAGGGGGGGGGGGGGCGAGGAGTAGCAAACCAATCTTCATCCTCATTTACCTATGAATCAGTTAAAGTAAACATGGATTTAGACTAATTTTGGGGTGCTCTACAAGTTCGTAATTGGAAATTTTCTTCTATCGCTGACAGGGAAAAAGTTACGGTTTGAATGACCTTGAAGATGACCTTGAAGATAACTTTTGAGGTCGGAAATGGAAAGCCTACGATCCACTTGCTGTAAGACGTTTTTGTTCTATCTAATGCATCGCCTCTGTGATATACATTTTAGTGCTAGATTTTTCGGACATCCTGTATAAGTAATTCAAAATATAACAATAATAATCAACAAAACAATTTTTTTTTTCAAAATGAAATACAACTTTCAGTAAGATGGAAAATAATATTATTTTTTGTAAACTACTGCTTTATTTACCTATGAAAAAATTTCTCTTGTCTTTTTAATTGCAAAATCATTGATCAGATTCTCAAATTAATCTTATGTAAAATATCTGCGTGAAGAAACAGGAGACACAAGGTTCACTTGACCACAGAAAGTGTACATTTATTGGAACAGATGTACATGTACTTCGATCACAAGGTAATCATCAGCCAGTATTGTGGAACTTGTGGATCTGTTTCTTCAAGCAGTAAGTGATCACAGCCTGAGAGGTTTATTTCTACTTATTTATGTAAGATATCTGCTTCGATACCTAATAGAGATAAGACATCCAACATGCCTTGTTGCATAATTGATCTAATGGGATTTTTAATATATTTCAAGTGAGAAAATGAACGCTCAGCGGAGCATTAATATCAAAAATATAGGAAAGGAACACTCAATATTATCTTCTACAATTATTTTATAAAGTTTAGCATGAGTGAATCTTGTGACGCACATATGAGTTAAACCCCTGAGGCTCAGCTGAGAAACCAGTGTTCAAGTCCTCTGGGTAAGCATAAATCAGCTTTTGACAACACTGAAAATACCTTTCAATTTCAGTAGATGATGAAATCATTAAAGTAACATTATGTGGCATATCACTCAGAAAAGAAAATTTCTCCGATATTTCTTTGCATATCTCTCCTGTTTTCATCTCAGTTTCAAATATGCCGACAATTGTGTAAAAGGTAGTGATACGAAATTTATCTCTGATATTCAGATACGAGGAGATATCAGAAAGTAACGCCGTTTATTTTTTGCCAAAGAAAATTACAAAATATACATGTAAACAACTAAGTGCAGCTGAAATTACACGTTTTTATCTACTTTTCTACATAGGCACCTTGACGATTTAGGCATTTATCCTAACGCTGCACCAGTTTCAGAATACCCTGCTCATAGAACTCCGTCGGCTGCGAATACAGCCAATGACGCACGGCAGATTTGAGTTCCTCGTCGTCTCAAACCTCCGACCACCCAGAAATCTCTTCATGGGATCAAAGAGGTGGTAGTCCGAGAGCGCCAGATCCGGACTGTAGGTTGGGTGGTCCAGAACCTCCCAACCGAAACATACCAGTTTTGCTTTGACGACGTTGGCCATATGCGGGCGTGCGTTGTCATGAAGAAGTCGAACATCGTTTCCTCTTTCTGGTCGCTTATCCCGAATAGCACGCCGCAGTTTAGTCAACGTTTCACAATAAGTAACGGCGATGGTGGTTGACCCACGAGGCAGAATAGTCTTCTGAGCTGAAGGAGAAACTTTGAATTTTTTTTTGCGAACCGGAAAATATGGATGTTTCCACACCATGCTTGCAGTTTTAGGCTCAAGTGTGATGTGCAAGACTTAGAACTCACCTCTTGTAACAATGCCATTCAGAAACGCATTTTCCTCCTGGTTGTACCGCTGCAGATGTTGCAGACTGCAGCCATTCTATTGCCGCTTCTCATGCACCATATCCTATGTAGATCCATAGGATAAGTGAAACGTTTCATACTTCTTTCAGGAAATGCGACGGTTTTCTCTGACTGTGTTGTTAATGTCCTCGATAATGCTGGTGTTGTCGCTGACGCAGGCCGCCCAGAACGCTGTTTATCTGCAAGGCTAACTCTTCCTTCCCGAAGCATTTTACACCATTTGCACACATAAGACTAGTCCTGTTAGTCAGCACCGTAAACTTCTACCATTTCCCCATGAATTTCAGCGATTTTGAGCTGCCTTGTAATCAACATCTGGTAGCATTTCCTTTGTAGCTGCTTCATATCTTCACAATTCAGATATGTGCACATCAGAAACGTCTACAAAACAAGGTCGAATTACTATGTGTATTAAAGGCCGAATGAAGGGAAATATCATATGATATTTATAAATGACTAGCGAGGTGTATGCCAAATATATACAGTGACTTTACAGTACCGTAAAGTTTATTTTATTTTTGGTGATTAACTGTTTTCGGCTTGGTGGCTACCTTCATCAGAATCATATGTAATGTTCGTATATTCGGGTACCGTATATCTTCTAATAGACGCCTAGTCTCCAATTGTCGCCGGTCTCTAATAAATGCCGGGTTTCAAAATTAAGATTGCTAAATAAACGTCTGTCTCTAATACACGCCGGAGATTCTCTTTCACGCGGCAGTTCACGTGAACCGCTTTCGGGGTTCACGTGTACACGGGCTTGAGGGATTCGCAGCACACTGTACTCTGCTATTCATCCCTTAGTTCTCAAGGTATCCTGTTCGTAAGGACTGTTTACTGCGCACTACCATATTCTGTTTAAAAAACAGACATGCCTCCAAAGCGATCATATGATGTGGCGTGTATGATGTCGTTGAAGCTATAAGATTTTACAGATTGCTAAATAACCGCCGGTCACTAATAAACGCCCGGTTAGTGATTAAAGGTAAACTCCACGGAAAAAATCGACTTTATTAAGAAAAATGCCTCGGAAAATTGAAAATTTGCGCGGGATCTTCCATTCCTTCTCCACAGAACACGGCGGAACAAGCTGTCATTTCCTGCCGCGAGAACCTCGAAGAATTTCGTCGCCGAGATTCTAGTCGCTTAGAACGATTCTACATATCGTAAGATTTTGCTAACCTGTTTTATGTCATTATGCCTTCAATTTGTTCTCTGTTTGGATGTGTAAATAGACAGCCGGATAGAAATTTCACGTTTCATAGATTTCCACAATCAGAATCGATTAAAAAACAGTGGATTAGTTTTTGACAGCGAGGGAACTGGTATCAACTCCAAACAGCATCGTGTGCTCATTTCGAAGCGTCTTGCTTTGTCTACGCATCCGCCGTTTTAAATTCAGTATCAATTCAAACAAGAAATTCGCTGAAACTAGATCACGTATAAGGCGGAACTAGATACTCTTCCAACTCTAAACGGACCTGGCGTTCTTCAAGAACAACGACCGCAACAGCACTCGTTAAACACCGAAGGAATGAAGAGGTATGCCTATCTGCTGTGTAAGGCACACGCCGCCCTAATGTGCACACGCCGACGCGGCAAGCAGAAGATCCCGTTTCACGGTTTAATGCAGGGGTGACCAACCTGCGGCCCGCGGGCCAAATGCGGCCCTCCAAAGGAATTTATGCGGCCCGCGAAATTAACTATTTACCGTATAATTTATTAACAAGTAAGATTGTACGTGGTTAACGCTTCATAAAATATTTGAATGTATTTGAATTAAAAATTGTTGGCCTCCTGAAAACCTTCAGAAATTTATCTTGGCCCGAGACAAAAAAAGGTTGGTCACCTCTGGTTTAATGCATAGGGCTGTATATCGCAGAAGTTGCAGTAGCATTTAATTCTGCTAACGGCCCTTATATATCGCTGTCACTGTTATCAAAATCGCAGTCGTCACTACCGGTCTTGTTTCATATTCATAGTCCATTGCGATGCTCAACTGACAACTAACCGATAGCGTCCAGTGTAGGGCTCTGTACTATCTGTTAGATAGAGGGCGCTAGTCCAATGTGTGACGTCACGAGTTCGAAACTCCTTCGCACTTCTCGGCAACTTGTGACGTAACAGTTGCGAAACCATGGCGCTAGTGTCTATCGCAGGGGGAGGGAAAAATGAAAGTTTTTTTTATATATTTTATCAATTTTGAGTACGAATTGAAAATTTTTATACATGCTACATTGTTATTGAGACTTTCATCTTTCATTTTAAACAAAGTTGTTTTAGGTTGAGTTTACCTTTTAAGTTAAAAGAATAGACGCCGGGGGCTACTATTGGAAGATATACGGTACGACAGCCAATGTTTGTTTATGAGCAGTTAAGATTGCAGCTTCCTAGTGCTTAATACTCACAGCATACTCTTCACTAGCCTTGTATAAATATCAGGTGATATGTTCCTTCCTTCGGCTTTTAGTACAGCTACCTTTTCGGTCTTCTTCCGTGGATGGTTTTGATATGTGCGTATCTGACTTGTTCGATAGAATACAAATCAGAACTCATCCAGCCCGGTGCACTAACGAGCATTTTGCTTTCAAAATCGGACAAAAGTAAAAAAAATCCAAATGTAGCTAATGACACCAAGACCATAGTTATTTTGTACCTGAGTTAACGTACTATCCGGGAAAGGGTTTGAAGTAGACCCTTTCCGCATCCCCC
>JAHWFO010057280.1:9340036-9481367 GCA_023313115.1 Rhysida immarginata | reverse complement strand
GAAGGAAGTTTTCGCGGTTACGATGTAACGAAGACGTCTTAAATAGGCTTCTTCTCACATCAGATCCATTGATCAGCTGTGGAAGAAAAAGGAAACCCAGCAAAAGCCAGCCGTTTTTAAAAGAAACAATAGACCTTTTCAAGCCCGAACCAAATAACGATGATTCATTAATGGATGAAGATGAAGAAGAATAAATGTATATTTTTTTTAAATATGTACTTATTTTCACTAAAATATACTTTTAATAAGCTTGTCCATGCATTTTCATTTATTTCCAATTTGAAAATTACTCAAAATATTTTTGTCCGATTTTGAAAGCAAAATGCTCGTTAGTGCGGTGGTCGAGAGCGCTGGAATGCAGGCTTAACTTGAACCATCATAAATAATGTCACCGCTTCCTGCATTTATTTCACCAACAGTATTATAACCATGCCATCCACGGGTTTAAAAGTCAAAACTTTAGCACAAGATATTAAATGAGAACAGAAAATGTTATTTTTTACAATAAATGTGTCCGGATATTTACAGGTGCATGTATAATTACTCATACTAAGGTCTGATTACTTCAGTGCGTTTTCGTAAACAGATGTGATTATGAAATCTTTTTGGTATATTTTGTTGCTTATTATCTTGGCTTGTAATCAAGGAAGGTATCGGAATAGCCTTCCTTCAGTACCCTTAGGAAGGATAGTAGCCTAGACTATTTTACGAAAGTAAGGCAAATTTACCCTGTATTCTTTGAATTTCCAAATGAATGGTAGAAATATTTTGAACTTGCAATGGTTTTCTTTCCTGTATTTGTTTACTAAAATGACTGTTTTCATATTTAAGCACTGGAATGTAAATTATACATTTTTATTATAGATTAAAGGTAATAAAAAAAAGAGAGAGCGCTTAGTTGCGTTTCAAAAGTTATATAAATTTTTTATGAAAGAATTCGAAAAGCAAATATTTGTCGTTGTTACAGCCTTAAGGGAATAGACTTTTACCTTTGAGTTTTAATGGTTTGACTATCACCTTTAAAAAATGAAGATACGATTACAGAAGCATAAACAGAAACAAAATAAAATGAAAAATTTGTGTTTCATCTTTTATTTGTACAACTCAATATCCGATGTTGTAATACGTAATAGGCCATTGGCAAGGAAAAATGTTAACATCATTAAGGGTCTTCTAAATGTCATTGACACATTAGGTTTCGATAGTTTTTTTTAACGCAATATTTATTTTGTAGATTCATTTTTATTTCAAATTTAGAATGTCCTAACTACTGGAGTTTTGTAAGGATATTTAAATCATGGCCTAATCAAGCTTGTTTTTCTTGTTTTTTTAGATCTTCGTGTGACGGCTGATTTTCCTAGTTACATTCCGGTATTTTTAATTGCACTGATTAATTTGATAATTGCTTTCATATGTTGAAGTTTCCCCTCTTCGGTAATTTTGTGTTAATTTTTCGTTTCGATTTCGCCATAGGTGAATAACTGCTGAAGGAAATAGTAACTCAGAATAGAAATACTAAATCAATGAAATGACAGCTTTAAATTGTACAGGTTAAGGTTGAGCAATCACGAAAGAATGCAGAGATAACCGAAACATCACCTACGAAGGAATTCTCAGTTGGGCTTGCTTACAATATGCACAATGTAAATTTTTAACGCTTAATTAAATATATTAATTATACTGGTTGAATATCAGGAAAATTGTCTGAATAAATTCTATTTTTAATGTAATATACGTTACGTGATTCAGATGCAAAAAAAAAAATTATAGAAATTCCATTTAATTCCATGTTAACGAAATTCTTTTTTGGATTTTAAATGTAACGAAAATGTCGAAGCTGATAGAGCTGCAAACAATTTGCAAATAAAATTATATATTATTAACAAGATTTGTATATGTTATATTGTGTTAAAAATATATACTGTGATAAAAATTAAAAAAAAAAATCTTTAAACTTCCAAGCTTCTGTCTCCCTTGAAGGCGGCAAGATTAGTACAAATGGGTTTGCTATACTCGTAAAAAAATACAAAGAATTAGGACATCCTTCCTCACGCTTAATAATTAAGACGGAAACATTGATTAAAAATTTGGGTTGGTTAATCAATCGATCAATCAATCATCAATTCAATCGCAAACGTTTTCTTACAATTTTTCTTTGTGAAATATTTTTAAAAGATATTTTCTACAAATCTCCGGTAATTGCAGATCAATAAGACATGAAACAACGACATCCGTCGTGATTAATTATTATTCAAATTTTTTTTTGCGATTTTTTTTTGAGAATTTTTTCCTTCCATGATTTTCGTAGCTTTAATTTAGCTTTGAATTTTTTTTCAATATATAACTCCGAAAAAAGTTATCTAAATGTCGGTTATTAGTGTTAATTTATTTTTTAGATTTATGGAATGATGATAGGATGAGACCATAAAGAGCTAGTTTAATTTTGGCGGTTCACAGGAAAAACTGGTCACGACCACAGGAGGGGGGTCTACACTGATTTCCCCATTGTTCCAATGATCGATACAGGAAAGAAGTTTCCTTTCCAGAGATCTAGCATAATAGGACTTTGGACGACTGTCCCTACGGAGACAGGAAATAACGAATTATTCGACGTATTGACGGACCCACGCGAGCTTGCTTTTTTTTTTTTTTTTTGCTATAAATATAACAATTAGCAACGATCCATCTTTCTTATAAAAGCCATCTTCCACTTCCTCACACTCTCTTTCTCATTCCCACTTGCTCGTAATAATTAATAAACATATTACGTTTGTAAATAATTGCTTTGGAATTCAGAAAGATTGTTAATGTGCAAAAATTTAATTCCAGGTTTGTTACGTCAGAACGAACGTTATTATCTGTCATTAAGGAGTCACTCCAAATATTGTGAACAGCCTTCAATTTTCAAGAGAATAAGTTCAATTTTCTACTTGAAAAAATAAACTAATGCGATTTTTTTTTTATATTTAAGAAAAACTACCCCGAAGATGTTTTTCTATTTTCTTAAATTGAAACCAAGGACAGGCTTTGTCCTTGAATTTCTTGCTTTTCCATCCCGGAATAGTTTCAAATATTTTTCTTTTATAAATTCCTAAGCCTCCCCTCCCCCCTTTATGACACAGTTGAGGGCGCCCCCCCCCTCCCTCCCCATTGTCTTGTTTAAAATGTCTTCATTCAATTTTATAATTTTGAAAAAATAATCGAGTCCAGTAAAACATCGTCTAGCGGAAGTTTTTAATGGATACGCTCTCTAAAACTGTTTAACTTACTCGATGAAGTTATTTGAAAATTAAATTAATATTTAGTGAAATAAAATTAAGTTACTTCTCTATGTCTTATTTATTTACAAAGTTTTATCTTATTAATTATTGTAAATCTCCATATATAAATTAACTATTGGATTTGTTCTTGGTAACATTTTAATCATAAGTTGTGATCGGACTTCAAACGCAGCACCAATAAAAATGGCATAAAATAATTCAACTTTCTCTCTATATTTATATAATAATTATTTTATTAACTTACTACTATCATCTATTTGAATTGCTTAATGCGAAATCTGTGTGTTTAGTTTGATGGCGTTTCATATCAGGCTCAGTGTTTCTCTTCATTCCAATAAACATATTAATGAATTTATCATGTGTTGAAAAATCCATGTCAGTAGAGAAGTCATAAATTACTAATACCATTTTCATTTTACACTGAACTGAAAGTTCGGAGGCACTGCTTTATGAGCTGAAAAGGGTGAAAAGGCGACGAGGCCAAATATATATATAAAACAGTTTTTTTTTAAAGGGTTACTTTATTTCGTTATTTTTATCAAAGTTGGTAGTGAACTGCAAGTCAACGCTCGTAAAATTATGCGATAAGGAATATTAAGAAATTATCACTGAAAAATAATCGACCAATAACTCAAACGACCTTTACATTATGAAAAAAACAAAGTTGATTAATATTTATTTTTTGTAATATTTGTAAGCACATACACGTGAATTCAATGAACATGGGTTATTCTGATTTTAAGTATATTTCATAAACTGTGTTCCTCTGTTAAATAAATTTAAAGTTGGCTAAAAAACGAATAATAAAATTCAAACACAACACCATTGTAAGCAATAAAAATTCTTTATTATGCTTTAAGAAAAGAAAATTTTAATGCCATTTGTATTTAGCTTTGAGCAATATATGTTGAAAGCGAACAATCGAGCACATTACATAATGAAAATGTCAGCGCTTTAAAGGAATTATAATCCAACATTGAAGTGCTTGATTTGTTATTTATTGATAAGATACTTATTTAAGGATTTAAGCGGAGAGTTATAACAGATTTTATGATGCTCAAATAACCTCTACGTTTGTCGTCAAGCTCAACTATAGGCTGATTTTGGTTCATACATCATCTCTTCTCGAATTAAAACTATTATGAAAGTTATGGATATTGGTTCTGATATAGTAAATGTCCAAAGCAATTATAATAACTGCGGTTTGTATGTGTAAAACAACGTAGTTGGTATTCATCTTATATAGCAATAATTTTAAAAATTCAAAATTATAATAGGCTTTTAGTTTTTCTTGGCAACAATATAAGTCATAATTGTTGTTGTATGCTATTATACAGGGTTTTAAGAAACTCTGGGACAAATTGTTGGGACAAATTGTTGGGACGATTGCCGACTCGACAAGGAACAAATGTCCCATGAACATATGTCCGGAAAAGCACAGTAAACCCACAATATCGAAAGGAGTATGTCATATTTAAAACTATCCCACTCATAATTGATGTTCGAAGTGATCGCCACGAATGGCAATGCAAGTGTTGCAACGTCGAAGCAGAGACGGACGAACTCTTTCAGTGCACAGGTTACTGGCATCCCATGCGTATCTCTCTCAGAGATCCCAGGTTTTAACAGTATTTTTAACAGCATTACAGGCGTCTTGCAGACCTTGCTCCCAAATTGCATGCCTGGAAGCTTCGCGGCTCATCACACAACAGTTTAAATCTGGTGACCATGCTGGCCATCCTACAGGCGCTCTGATCCACGTTTTGTCGAATATCTAGAAAAATACTTGACGAGTTATCCTGAAATTCAGGGGTGTAAAGAGCATGTTACACCTCATATATTTCAGTGAAAATCTTATCCCGAAGGCAAATAGGCGAACAGCAACAAATTGAACAATAATAATAATAATAATGTTTGGGATCACCCTGTAAAAAATAATGCTTTAAATGCGTTGTAGATGTAGCATATGCTTATAAGGCTTCTTTTACTTATTTGTGTTCATTTCTATGAGAATAACACTTATAGTAATGGAGATGTAAAGGTTTCTTTAAAAAAAATCGAAATATTTTCGTAACTTTTTTGTTTATAATATGCAGTGTTTTCAACCCAATGAATGCCATTTTCAGGAAACTTGACAAACGACAGTAGAGACAACACCCTGCAATCAGAATATAAAAAGATTAAATATTTGATGAAATATGAGCATTTTTACTAAATAATGTTTAACTGTGCATGCGCAAACGTTACCAAATGTTTTCAGTTGCTCTCAAAAATAAACAAAACGTCTCCAAATTTTTATTTTTGGACCGGACACCAGTATCAATTGCTTCTCCTTACGCTAATATGAAGCCAATATGCCCATAAGAAATGCCAATCGTAATTCTCCTTTCCAAACATCAGAAAAACTAATGAGCACACTTAAGAAATTATTAAATGGAAACTGGAGCTAATGCTCCAAGCATAATTTTGGGCCTCCAGTTTGACTTCCTTGTAGTCTTTAAGAACACCTGGTGACAGCTTCACTGTACCATGTTCACGATAGCCTAAATGATAGAGGCAACGAGCGTGATACTCGTGGTTCCTGGTTCGAATCCAGGTCATGGAATTTTTCCTTCCATTTTTTCTGATAATATCATAAACAACAATGATGATTTTGTTTATTGTTCCAACAATAAATGATAACTTATTATGACATCCCATAAGGATAAAATTTGAAATAACGATTCATATTTTGAATTGCTGTAGCTGATGGTGACGCTTCGTTGAAACACGTTGATTTACATATATAAAACATATATGTTATTGTTACTTTTAATCTACTTATTATTCAAACATTTATGAAAACTAAATAGGTTATTTAACATATTTTAAATTAAATTAATAGGAGTTAATTTTCATAAGGCAAAATGGTTATTGGGTGCATGTTCCTTTAATGTAGGTGGTTACAGAAACTTGTGTTATTGTAATCATTTTATTGAATACCTGTGTGCCAGTGAATCAGGAAGAAGTGTTGAACAGAGTAACTTCATTCCATTAACAATGATAGAAATAAAGTTGCTACGTTTTCCAATAGTGCCAGGAGAGCCCGCAGACTTTTCAATATGTTAGTTTCATATAATGAGCAAAATGCAGGAATAATACATAAGTTTTCATAAATTAAAAACCACTTTCCCTTCCATTTCTGAAGAACAAAATGTTTGCTTTCTTTTAATACATGTTCTTTTGTAATTTTATTCATTTTTTTGTGGAATTGTAAGCATCCTTATCAAATAAGCAAACAGAAACTGATTCAGATAATCAGGAAATCCAGGGAGAAGTGTTGTCTGCAATCGTAAGATCTAGTGGATGATAATGAATAAAAGGTTAGATATGGAAATAATGCATAAGGCAATTCCTTCTCGGACGATGTATTTAATGATACGGGCTATCATTAACTAATGAAGGCATTCCAAATTATTTCAAAACAGGTTTAGTTTATGCTTTCACTCTCTTGAATGATCTTTAATGAAAAATATGGGATGATTATTTCTACCATGAAATTCAGTGAATAATTATGGTCAGATTGAATGCTATTCTATCTATATATTTAATCCGACAATACTTTCTCATATTCTCGTATACATTAAAACTTGAAAAATATGTCAGAAATAATTACATCCAATTACATTAGATTCATTGACCGCATCTGAATTTCTTTATAAATTGGATATGATGAAATTTCTTTACGTGAAAATGTTCGACGAACAAGCATTAAAGTATGGGTTCATTCATTAGATAGAAATGTTGAAAGTGTTATTCTTCTCGTATTCCGGTATTAAGCAACGTAAATAATCTGAGTTATTAACTATGGTTTCAGTGAATCACCTTTATCCACATCTCGAACCAACACTTTTTCTGTATTTTTTAACCATTATAAAAATGTTCACATTGTTTGATCAAAGACAACATGGATTAAGGGAAATTGTAAGCTTTGGTTTGATATTTACAGGGACGTCAACCTATTCTGGGCAAATTTCAATTCTCTATTATTTTTGAAGCCCGGGGTTTTCTCTTCTCTCTGCTCCCTTTGCCCCTAAAAACCGGCGCCTGGGCACATGTCCCTTTAATCCTTTCGCAATTGCAGGGCGTTTCGTTTGCTACAGACCAAAATAAAAAGGCTGTAAATTTTTTTCTATATTTCCGATACCCACGAATATCGGTAGATCGTCGTAGTAAATGTTATAATTTATGCTAGCAACACCGCATTGGGGCTTGGAAGTGCGGGAATTCCTAAACTCAACATTTAATGACCAATGGTGCGGGGGAGATGGGCCTCGTATTTCATGGTCTGCGAACTCTCCTGACACCTGATTTGTTTGGGTGAGGTTTTATCAAAAAAACATCGTGTATTCCCACATCCAACTTCTCTGGAAGACCTGAAGGCGAAGATCCAGCAAGCATTCAGATGATCACACCGGCAATGCTGTGAAACACATGGGGAACACTCAGGGATCGATATGCATAGTGCGAAACGGAGATCATGTCGAGGTTTCAGGTGAAACGTCGGTATATTAATAAATGTGTGCATTTTTTGCCAATGTATCGAAAATTTGAAATAAATCGTTGTATTACGAAGATCGTTATAGTCTTTTATTGGTATATAGCAAACAAAGCACCGTGTACTTTTAAATCGTGAAGAACAGTATACATGGTTGTGAAATATTTGAATGAGATACAAAAGAGGAAATTTATTTAAAATAATTTAAAGAATTTTACTTCGCTAATTAAATGTTGAGCACACTGGTGCTTTTTTTATTATTATTATTAGCAAATTTTCTTTTTTTTTTTATAAAATAAGCACAGGTAGGATGTTATGAAATAATCTACAAAAAATCCCCTGAGATATAGAAGACAGTTTAATGCATGTGGAGTTTTTTAAAATAATATATGTAGTCTACATAATAATAAAGAGATGATTTTGTCTCTTTAAAAAAAAAATTCTTATTAAAGTATCCATTTGTTTAACTTAAATGAATGAATACAATGGAAGTATTCCCAATTTACAACGATTCTCTCTTCATATTATAGCTTCCAGCTTTAGCTCACCAGAGTTATAAATCCAAAAATAGAAAAAAAAAAATAAATGAAATATAATAACTGCAATATCCGTGTGAAAAATAAAACAAAGTTAATAGCTCAAAGAAGTAATTTCTTCAGAAAAATAGGCGATATGTTTCGCAAATCATGTTTTTTTTTATTGTCTTTTTAAAATGAAAATTGAGACAGTACGTTTATGAATTATGCCATTTCTCTTCTGTTATTATTAAAAAAAAACACCAAAAAACAACTTATTATGATCTTATTTTTGTAGGAATCATAAATAAGGACTAGAATACATCCTTCGTAATTATTTCCATATTATCTCTCTGAAATTACTTCTTTTGTGTATGCTATAAAAGGATTATTTTTTTAATGGATTCTGTAACATGTAAATGAGATAGGAAGGAATTTCTATGAGCTCAATTACTCATTTTTTCCCCTTGTCCCTATCATTTTCCAAAATTATACTTTTGGATAATTTATGCTAATTGAGGATCTTCCTCGGAAGCACAAAGATTATTATGTAAGCAAAGTATTGATAAGGCAGCGATGAAATGATTTTTATAAGGGAAAAGAAGAGACTGGAATTTTTGGCAGTCTAGTCAGGCGGGTGGGGTTGGAAAAATCGTTTCTGTCTTTCCCGGAGGGCAAATACGTTTCTTCGAGTGTCGCCAAGAATGTGGTTAATACCCAGGAAGTCTTTTAATATGGGGAGGATTCGTTGGTTTTTAGCCCAAACCATTTCCCAATCTTCCATTCATTTCACGTCATTGTGTGTGTACTTCTTAATCGTGTAAACAGGATTTATCTAGAATTGCTTTTTTCTCTCACTATCTCTAAGAATACTTTGTAAAAAATATTCATTGACCTTCAGCCTTTCTTTCAACATATCGACTCACACCATTCGATTTCAAAACACGAAAATTGATCCTTTAAATATTGATGTTTTTTTTTAACATTAAAAAAAAACATTTCTCTTATGAATGATTTTAATTAAACGAATAGTATTTGTTACTTACTGAATATACTTCAACTATATTTACAAGTCATTCATTGCACTTATAAAGGTAATATGGCTCTGATCGAATTTATAATGTTAACAGTTAGAAATAATGCTTGCTCGCTAAATAAAATGTTTTGAATTAATCCTTTCTTTATATATATATATATTTTAATTTCTTTTGATGTTTTAGTTTTCTTGCATGATTAACCCAGATACTTTCTTTTTTACGGAAACCTCATGAGAGTTTTCTCTGGAGAAACATTTTCTTTTGCTTTGATAAAATTTTCTCATTTGTAAAAAAATTCTTGTAAATTTAACTTTTTGATCTCGAAATATATTATGAAAAGGTATATTTCTTTAATTATAGCTTATTCAGATACAATGAGAATGAGTATAATAAATATACATCCATCATTCAATCAGTAAATTCGACAGTATTTACGAACATGTGGTGAAAACTGATCCATGAATCTTTAGTCAATAAAAATTCAAACGATTAAAAAATGCTCACGATTTATTTTATATGCTGCTGTAAAAACAAAGCGAAAGGGAGACAAGTACGATGATAGGATGGGAATGGAAAAACAGAGTTAATAGTGCGAGTTCTATTAATAGTTTAAAACAGAATCTTCTATAATTATTATATGGAAAGATATTCAAATAGAAGAGGAACTCGATGAGATTTTTTGTCTCGTTGGTGACGAGTTTTTTCTTCAGTGTGTGTTTGAATAAATATTTGATGCTTTCGATGCTTAATAAAGATTTTTTCCACTAAGTAATATTACATATCCAGAACTCGAATGTTATTGTCTAGTTTTAAATAATTTATAAGAAAATGGACTTCACAAAGATTAAAGGCGATCATATTAATGATATTTTAAGAAATTATTGAGAAAGTTCCCTTCCTTGAAACTGATTTCTTAATTTTTTTTTTGTTGAATTGCCTAAAAAAAGAAGTCCAGTGATTCCCTCTTCCCCCTTCTGAATATTTTATTTCCTGAACCATACGTCTCCTGTGTAACCATCGCAGTATGTAAGTAGCATTTGCCTATAGGGAACAATGCATTCACCTGAGCAGACAACGAGTGGAAAATTTCCCTCTTCGATAGCCGATGATGTTTAAACCGGTGCCTGGTTGGAGAGTATGAACACCTCTTAATGCTGATCGTGTTTAGCCGGGATCATTTTTATGGGATATCTGGATCAAATTTTACGGAATGGCTGTGAGCACAGTTGGATGGTTCGTAGTGGCCGTCGTATTGGCCATCGTTAGCGGCAGCGAGTCATCGCCGCCTTCAGCACTACGAAACACGCATGAGGATGAGGGTAAGTCAATCAGGCGAACGATAATTTTTTTTTGTATTATTATTATTATTATTATTATTATTATTAACGGTTTTTTTTAATACTCTCTCTTTCCTAAATCGTGGATCCTTGACCATGTGATTTCACAGGTACAGAAGATTTTTATTTTTAAAGTACTAAATTAAATGTAATTTTTCTCAGCCTTTCTCAAAATAGGGTGTCAGATTAAAGATTATAGATATTGTAGTTCTTGATTTTATGCTCTTCCCTCCCTCCAATACAGGTTTTATAAACTGTAAATGAAAGTTATGTAATACCTGACTGAGAAAGTTCTTTTTCCTAATATGATTCTGAACATTAATATTAAGAAATACAGAGACTTTCTTTCTTAGCGATATTAAATATGCGGCGTTATTGTTTTCAATATTTCATTAAAAAAAATAAACAAATAAGTTTTGTAACTTCTGATTACTATATAAGTGTTAATAAATATTTATACTGATTTTTATTAATTCATTTTAACTTACATTCATGTCCCGACAGTTTACAGTTTCAACCCTTTTCACTGTTAGACAATTCAATTGTTCCCTCTTGGTTTTCCCAAATATAAAATTAGATACTCCAAATTTCCTATTGGACAAATTTTGATCGGGAAAATAGAGCACAAGAATGAAAGCAACGACCTTCCTTTTCATTTCCTTCCCTTCTTCCTTTTTTCACCTTCTATTAAATTCCTTTTGATTTTTTTCCCTCTTGGTCCAGACGCGGTGTATTGGAACCAGGTGGCCGGCGAGTCGATCCGGCGCGCTCTCCAACTGAAGCCCAACAACAACGTGGCGCGCAACGTGGTGCTCTTCTTGGGAGACGGATTGAGCATTCCGACGCTTGTGGCGGCGCGCATCTATAAGGGACAGCGACGAGGTCTCCCCGGCGAAGAGGGCTTCCTCGCCTTCGAACAATTTCCCCACGTCGCTCTAGTCAAGGTCAGCATCATTTCATGTTTGTTTTGTTTGCTTACTTTTATGTTACTCGCTTAATAATAATTCAGATCAGTTAGGAGTGAAGCGGTTTTTTTATTTATTTATTTATTTATTTATTTATTTATTTTTTTTTAAAATATTAATTTCAATTAATTTCTCTGCGGTTCACTTCATCCATTTAAATTTTTATATAATTTTCGAGGAATTTTTCAGAAGTGAATTATGGAAAGAGCTGAATTAATTAATTATTAATTCTGTTCGTATTTTTTAAAATTCTTCTTTGGAGAAGTTTATTTCATCTATACTTCTTGTTGTTATTATTATTATTATGTTCAAGTTTTTGGTCGATTTAAATAAAAATGTTTCTTTTAAGATATTACAAGCCCCTCCCTCCCTTATCTCTAGTAATCTATAATAATGGTATATAGATCGACTTTAGTAAATCTATCAGTAAATATTATAATTTTAGATTGATTTGGTTTTTCTATAGCTTCTTAATATCATATTTTTTGCAGTGTGAATTCCAAAAAAATATTATGCAAATCCGTTTTAAACTTCGAGCATGAAAATTTTCCAGCATTTACACCATATGGGTTAAATTCACACTAAAACAATAAAATCAACCTTTACACATATGTTGCATGATTTCTTGTAAAACAATCTTACATGATTAACGTGTAATCCAGATGAAATGGAACTGTGGCCCCTTATAAAATCTTAAAGCAGTGATTTTAGTAATTGATGTAAAATGTAAACTTATCGTTTCATCATAAACTGTTTACTTGACTGTGGAGATGATGTATTGTTCGCATATTCATTTGTCAGACCTACAATGTGGACAGGCAGGTACCGGATTCGGCTGCGACAGCGACGGCTTTTTTATGCGGGGTAAAGGCCAACTACGAGACGGTCGGCCTCGACGCCACCGCCCAGCACAGCAACTGCGCCACCGTCGACAAGGCGAAGGTCAAGTCGATCGTCGACTGGGCTCAAGAAGCAGGTATTCAACTTTTTTTTTTTCTTCTTTCTTTTCTAGTCACTGAGGAGAAGAAAACAGATTATTTCATTAAGTATGTATCGTAATGGGAGAAGAATTACTTGGCATATCAAGAGGGCAACAATATCTCAAGTAACAATATTTAAAAAAGAAAATCTTTCTTTGATCGGTTCTCCTTTAACAGCTCATCTTAAATCCTAAAAAATTCATTCTTGTTATTAATGATAAGATGCTATTATTATTACGCCTATCCTGTGAAAAACTGAATTCATATAACATGATCATTAAGAATATAAATTGCCTCAACATATATATCACAAATGCATTTTGAGAAAGCTATAATAATAACCTTATAACACCAGCCACTATAATCGTGAGCAGCAGTAGTTTGCAGCTGATGGATTATCAAAAGTCGGAGGGAAGTTTCTCATTGCTACGGTCTTGCCGTGCAGGGAAACGAACAAGTTTCGGGACAAGAAAGATGACCAATATTGTATAACAAAACATCAACATAAAAAAATATCATTATCTTTGGGAAAAAAAAAAACAAATTCACTTTCGAATATATGTCAATATATTACCTTATCTAGGATTTAAATAAAGAAATTATTTTTAATCCAAAATAAACATTACATATTCGAAAAAAAAATAAAATCAAATCTAGACTTGTTAAATTGTAAGAGCTCTTTAGAATTCCAAAGGCAGTAATAACGGCTTAATTTTTTTTTTCCAAACAGATCGTGCAACAGGTATCGTGACCACTACGACAGTAACCCATGCTACACCAGCTGGAGCATATGCTCATTCTCCTAATCGAAATTGGGAGTGCGATGCGGATTTACCCAAAGATTCATCATGCAAGGACATTGCCAGCCAGTTAATCGATGAGAAACCAGGAAAAGATTTAAATGTAAGAAAAAAAATATTATTTCATTCATTCACTTTTCAATTCATTAAATTTCATGAACATTTTAATTTAGATATTTATTTATATTTAATAAACGTTGAATTTGGTCAATTTAATCTCGGATATATTAATTTTCCACTGTTTTAAATATAAATTAAAACTTCACAGCTCCTAAAGCGTCTGTATTTCTGACTCAGACGAAAAGTTTTATCTTCTACGTCTAAAGTTACATACAACTTTAATAAAAAATAAAACTTCAATTGCAAATTAATTTTATTCATATAGTTCAAAAAGTGATTTTAAAATGAATGTTATTAACATAGTAATATATAATATGAACTCATTTATAAATTATTACCATTCATCCAAATAAAACTGAAATCAATCAAATCAGAGTTTCAGAGAAGTAACTCGAATCTTTTGTTAATTTAAAATTTGAGATGCCTTGACAAAGTAAATATTTATACAGAAGGTGTAAAGTTGCAATTCAATGGTTAATTCCAATTCAACTTTCATAGAGAAGAAAATGTGCTTATAAATGCAAAAGTTATACCATATACATCTTATAGACTTTATAATACATAACATACATATAATACATATAAATATACTTTGATGTATATATTCATCAAAGTAAGTGTTAATATGTTTCAGTAAAAAAATGTTTTAATAAACAATAAAACGTCAGATTGGCTTCAAATTCCCATACAAAATTTTTAGGGTTGCTAGATAAAAAACTTATGCAAAAAGAAATGATATGCAAATACTGTGTCTATTACATAGTATAAATGAAATTTACTTTATTCAAAAGATCTTCAGTCATAAAAGATAAATAATAATAATAATAATAATAATAATAATAATAATAATAATAATAATAATAATAATGTAGCAACTACAGGGATACAATCCGCCAGACAAACCGGAAGATGAATCCGTTTGTTGCCCCCCAACAGGCCAAAGCCCAAAACGGGGTTAATGAGACATATAAAATAACTAATAAAGAAAAGAAAAATAAAAAATAATAATAATTAAAATAACTAAAACAAGTTAAGAGAATAAATAAATATGAAGATCGTTAGAGTCTGATAAGCTGACATCTTTGAAATTCTCGTAATAATTTTTAATTAATAGGATTGATCCGTGCAATATGCGAATTCCAACGAATAGCAGGTTTGATAATATAACCTCTACGAGTCGACTTTAATGAAGGAAAGTTAAAATCAGAAAGTAAAGAAAATACCGCAATTCTGTGGTGAAAAACACTTAATAAAATATTAAAAAGATTGTTGCTTATAATGCGGTTTAAATTAAAATCTTTATGTTGGTGAGATAACGAGTTAATGTTTTTCATACGAGTTGCCACAAAGGAATTAAAACTGACACATTTACGTTGGATTTTGTTCAGGACCTGCGAATTGCCACCGAACCAAATCCAAGCACAATATAGAATTTTGGGACTAACAAAAGCTTTAAATAAAATACTCAGAGTTTTTGCGCTAGAAAAAAAATGTATAGATCGCTTTATCATCCCAATACGTCTAGAAATATCCAGATATATCTGGTTCATGTGGCTAACAAAAGAGCAATTGTCAGCCAGCATCACACCCAGATCTCTAATAGTGTTAGTTCTGGTGAGGACGGCATTATTAACGTGATAATTATATAAAAAAGGAGTTACGGACCGTCCGAACGAGACAACGAAAGATTTTTGAGCATTTAATTCAAGACCGTTGTCTTTAGCCCATCGGTGTACACGCAACAATGCCTCGTGTAATTCTTTACAAGCGTCCCAACCATTAACAGCATGAAATAATTTAACGTCATCTGCGTACATCAGTATTTGAGATCGGAATGGTGCAAGTACATGCGGAAGATCCACAACAAAAATATTAAATAGTAAAGGACCAAGCGGGGAACCCTGCGGTACCCCACTTTTGATGGGAAATATACAGCCAGGCTGATCAAGAAATCGTATTTTAAAACTTCTTCCTTTAACATGGAACTAAACCACTCCAGAGCAATATCGGAAAAACCGATATGTTTTAACTTAGCAATCAACAAGGAAATATTTACCTTGTCGAACGCCTTGGTAAAGTCCAGAAAAAGAGCATCAACCTGCATCCTATTATCCAAGTGACGAGTTACGTAGTGTAAAAAAATAGCGAGATTCGATTGTGTGCTTCTATTCGCACGGAAGCCATGCTGTGCATCAGGAATATAGGGTTCAACATGTTGTGAGACTTGATCCGACACAAGTGTCTCTAGAAGTTTAGCCGGAAAAGAGATCAAGGTAATTGGTCTATATGCTTTTTGCACTGACGCTTCAATTTTCTTCGGAATGGGATGAACAGTCACCTTTTTCCAAGCAATAGGATAACGGCCGGAGGTCAGAAAGGTATTAAATAGATGCGTAAAAGGCAAAATCAAGGCAGTCAAGCAGCCCTTAAATATAAAATCAGGAATATTAGGCGACGTACAGGCTTTAGACGCGGATAATTTTTTGGCTCGATCCATGACTTGCTCGACAGATACAGTAGTAAACCGAAAACAGACACTGATATGCT
This sequence comes from Rhysida immarginata, assembly GCA_023313115.1. Lineage (NCBI taxonomy): Eukaryota > Metazoa > Arthropoda > Chilopoda > Scolopendromorpha > Scolopendridae > Rhysida > Rhysida immarginata. Next base: position 9,465,248 of record JAHWFO010057280.1, on the reverse strand, counting down.
TCCAGCAGTCAGTAAGAGTGATTGCATCCGCCTTTAACATAATATCATTATCCATAGAAGAGGCAAAAGACATACCCAAATGAAAACGCTCATCATTATCGAGCTGCGCGGATTTTCGTTTATTCAAATTAAGACATTTACGAGAAATGTCCCAGAAAGACCTCGGATTTGTACAGATCTGATCCTCAAGATGACTAAAATAAAGTTGCCGATCAGAATTCCATTTACTCTTAAAGAGCCTTCTGGCGTTGTTGAATTCCATATAGTCATGATTGGACTCCGAAATTTTAAATCTTTTATGCCAATATTGTTTGATGCGCCAGACGTTTTTAGTATGGTCTGAAATCCAGACAGGGAAAGTAGGATATTTCCTGTGCCTGTCACTGCGATTGTAAGCTTTGGAAGTTTTCGTATGTACTGGAATATTATTATGAATCGCTGACCTAATCGTTGCGGTGATATTCTCCCAAATAAAATCAACGTCATCAGACGCCAAAGCTCGATGGAAATCACTATTTGATATTGTATAGTAGAGATTCAGATAATCTCCGAGGTGAAAGTTGTAATCCGACTCCCTAGGAAGGAATTGTATCTCAAAAGTCACCTGCAGATGCAGAAGCAGAGGCGGATGATAGTCGTCTGGTATAACCAGAGCAGTGTCCGCTTTGGTAACGGAGAGATCAATGTTCGTAAAAATTTTATCTAAGTTATCGCCATGCCTGTTACGTATAGGATTGACGCTAAGAAAGTCCATCTCATTTAACCAGCTGTTGACAATCAGATTTCTCTGATAGCAGTAATATGATTGATGACTCTGTTCCCTTCCGTCGGAAAAATTAAAATCTCCGTTAAAATTAATAATAATAATAATAATAATAATAATAATAATAATAATAATGTGACAACAACTGGGTTAACCCCACTGCCGAGTGTCGACGGGGGGTTAGAAATAATAATAATAATAATAATAATAATAATAATAATAATAATAATAATAATAATAATTCAATTCAATTCAAGTTTATTGCCGTTCAAACAGCACCAAAGTGCCAAGACAGAACAGTAAGAGGCACACAAAACAAAAGATTGTTTTATACAAAACAAATCTTGCAAATTGACAAAAGGGTAATAACCAAATAAGTGACACTAACAAACAGAACAAAATAAATTTTGACTCAAAATAAAATGTAAAATTGATTACAAATTGATTTAAAATAAGAAGTTAAATAATAATAAAAAACTGTAAAATATGGGCAACAATACAGTGTTATGAAGAAAATACAGACGGCATAGCAAAATAAAATAAATTAAAAAGGATGTAAGATAAAATATGACTAAATACGATTAATAAAAGAAATGGAAACACAAATGCCAAATAATAATAATAATAATAATAATAATAATAATAATAATAATTCAAATTCAATTCAATTCAGTTTATTAGTTCAAACAGCCGAAGCCAAAAAAGAACAACCTACATGAAAACAAACAAACTTAAAGAAACAATGTAGGGAAAAAAAAAAAATAAAAACATATCAGTTGAAAATATCGAAAGAATTCTGCAATCTATTGTAGGTGGACAGAATTCGAAAAAGTGGGGATCGTCGAGCATGTGCTTTCTTCATAAGCGTTGGATGGAGACGCATCAGTGTTTCTCGAGAAGAGAGCTGAGGTACTCGTAGACGAATTTTTGAAATAATATCAACATCAACTGCATCATTATAATAATAATAATAATAATAATAAAGATAAATTAAATGTAGTGGATACATTTCCTTCTGCATTTATCAAGAATAATGAAGAATTTTTGTCAAGAGATTAAATGTTAAGTTAAAGTGAACACATTTCTGCATAGTAATATAATTTATAAAGTTTAAAAATATTTTGAAGAGTGTAAAAAAATTATTAAGTCTATCACATTGTTTGTGATTTAGTGTTCCCTCTTTGACATATCAAAACAGTGTTTACCGTAAAATCTTGAATACACGCCCGGGCATCTATTTGTTTCAATGGCCCGGACCCCTCTGGCGATTAATCGAGACCCAGCGTTTGAAACCCGGCGTTAAGGGCTATTCCCAATAACAGGGTGTCTAATAGTGTCCCAAAACGATTGCGTAAAATTCCTTGATTTTTCCTGGTTGATCATGTAATTTTCCCCGACCAATTTTTCGTTCCAATTTCGCATTTTTTTGCTGATTTTGTAAAATTCCCTGACTTTTCCTGATTACAAAAAATTCCCTGACTTTTCCCGGTTTTTTCCTTGACATACTGAATGGCTTTTAGTTTGAATGCTACATCGTATGATTATGAGACCCTACAAACAAGAACTTCTTTATATGCAGAAACAGCAAGGATAAGGCAAGCATGGGATTGGTCGAAATTAGAATGGGTTAAATGAAGCGGCCAATGAGAAGGCATACACATAAAAAGACGTTTAATAATCTGAACGTGAGGAAAAACACCGGAATTTTTATCGATGACCCGAAAAAGACCCGGCGTTTATTTGAGACCTGGCATTTAATCTATTTTTTACACCCCACCCGGCTTTTATTTGAGACCGGCGTGTATTTGAATACCTGGCGTGTATTCAAGATTTTACAGTATTTTAATTCTCTTTGAAATGCATGCTATGATTACACTATGGGTGCACACTTTTTTAAGTGTTGACTGATAAGTCAAATTTTGCTACAAAAAAAAATTATGAAAGTTGGCAACAAAATGAAAAAAATTTAAACTTAATTCTTTCAATACTGTAATCTTATTTTTTCAACACAGTCACCATTTATGCACTATTTTGTACACTACTCACCTTTTTACACTATCCAAATTTTCATTTTGTCCATGAAAATATTTTGTGACTTGCTTTCCAAATCAACTTCAACTTCTTTCAATTTTGAAAACTGCTAGAAGTTGGGTAATGCCAAATCTGGTCTTAAGAATGGTGTGAGACAAGTGTTTCAGGCTTGTCATAGTTTCTCTTTGTGGTGCCTTCCTTCCCTATACGAGTCGCAAAGTGCTTTCATATGTCTGAATTTTGATTGCCATGTAACCTTCTAGTGCCAAAAATTATGAAATTTACAATGGCATGTAACCACCTATCATAAATTCCTGCTATTGCTAACTGCTGCTTAAATATAATTCAGAGATAGCACTTACTATCACTCAAGAACATACATATCTCAAATTACACGCTACTTAAAATGAATGTAGGTCACTCATTTTGGAACAATCATAAATACTATACAAATTGTAAGCAAAATTAATATTAAATTGGAAAACCCTGAACTAAATACAGCAATATTGACTAGTAATACACTGTAATAAAGAAGAAAGCTATGAGCTTCAAGAATGATTGATACTGATGGACAGTAAAAAATTTGAAAATTAAAGCTGAAATGCATCATCAAATATGTAGCACATTTCTAATTATATTATTACTTCCAATTAAAATTTCTAATTGCTATAACTGGATGGATAATACTTAAATAAATATAAATGGTTATATATCATCATTATAGTTCCAGCAAAACATTAATTAGTGTACTATTAATAAGAAATTTAATTTTTCTTTGATAGGTTATATTTGGTGGTGGCAAACATCATTTTTTCTCACAAAATTCAAGTCAACTGCCAGAAGGGAAGCGCAGAGATGGGCGGAATCTTGTGGATGATTGGTTAGCAGACAAGAAAAATCGTAACAGTTCTTATAAATATGTAACAACATCTGGTGACTTAGAAAATCTCGATTCAAAAGAAGTAGAATATGCTCTTGGTTAGAAAAAATTTTTAGTATTATTTTTGTTTTCAGATTAAAATTTTGAACAACCTTTACTTAATTGATATAACAATTTGTCTTTTATAATGATATTAGAGCTCAGCAGCTTTACTGATAATGCTGTTGCATGCTACAATTTATCCTTAATTCCAAATTTTCTTTATAAGAAGGTTGTTTCATTAATCATGCAATTATTTTATTACTTCTAAACATGGTAACACAGTACATGTTGTAAATCTTTTTGAACAAAAAAAAAAAAAAAAAAAAAAAGATAAATATGTGACAATATCATTTAGTCAGAAAAATACAAATAGCCCAGTTGCGAGACTATCAGTGAATATGTTCAGCTGTATGTGTTTCATTAATGTATGTTACCTCTCACCAAAATGCTGTTTAATGTCTTGTTTGTTTGCAAAGCATTTCCCACTCAGTGACTTCTACAATTTAGAGATCTGATGATGTCAAGTAAAGGGTGAATTTAAAAGCGCTTTTTGGTTTCAAAAATAATCGTTCTGTTTATTACCGGTCCCGTTTATTACAAATCGATATGAACTTATAATGCAAGTTAAATGCACAGAAAAAGACTATATGAATTTTTTTTATTAATAAAATGGTTAGAGATACTGTATGTAGTTTCCTTGTGACTTGACAGATATTAGTGCAATATTCTAATTCATTCCAAACATCAGCTTGTGCAAGTCGGGGTTGGCAACTGCAGTGTTAAAATGATCCTTTAGTTCAGGGTTCACAAACAGTGTTTCTACAGATACATTTTTACTATTTACTTTATAGACACATTTCGTTTAAGCACATGATAGGCATATGAAAAAAAAGGCATCAGAAATTTGGTTTATAAATCTTTTCTCGTGTTCAAATAGTTATGAAATGCACCCTAACGATAGAAAAGAGCAGCACTCTTATCATGAGGGATAGTATTTTTAAACATGCAAGAAGAAAATTAATCCGTTCACTACATTTATCATCCTCTGTTGATCAAAATGTTCCTACATTTGTCCATCATTACATTCCTAACTACCCCTATGTCTGTGTTTCTATAGGCTTCTATTAAATGCTAGAATAAATTATTTTTAATGCTGTTGCGTTTCGGTATACTTTATTTTACTATTATCATATTTTTAATTATCTATATATGCTTTAGAATAACCAAAATGAGCTGTTAAAATTTCAGGATTTGTGAAGCGTTCTGTCATATGAAAAGTTTGGGAAATGTTACTGTAATTCATTCAAAACAGCTGGTAATGGCAGCAAGTAGATTTGATCTTTGATTTACATCCACAAGAATAAATCACGGGGTCTGATATCGAGAGGCCATGCCACTAGGGTATCATCTGATATGGCCATTTTTCACTGTACACTGCTCCTAGAGATCAAGTGTGGAATCTGCAAATGCAGAAGAGCATTCGAAAAAATTTTGTATAGGGACTATTCAAATAACTCTTAAAATCAGGAAGTTCTTCTTGAATCGCCGTGTAGGACAATCTATAAAAAGTGCATACTAAAATGTGCTGTGTTACAGGTTCAAAATAAAATAGTTGCCACAACTTATGAAATATGACTAAATAAGATTATAATATTTATACTGTGTATACTTACGAGATTTTAAATGTTGTTCAGATATCATATATTCAGAATGAGCACAAGTAAAGTCCCCATTTCATGGATCTGTAGTAAATTGAAGGATAATCTTTGTCATATGATCTCAATTTACTATCTGAATACTTGGTTTATCATCTATTTATTAATTTTTAATTTTTAACCTTATTATAATTCTTAAGCTGTACTTTATTAAGTATCAAAGGGTGCATCAAATTTCAAACAGCTATAATTATATTAAAATTAAGATCTATGTTCCTATACTGTTTCTCTAATCTTTTTCAACCAATTAAACAGAGATGAAAAATTCTGCAACCTGAATATGATGTTTTTCCTTTCCTTTTTCATCTCTATTTAATTATACAGAGTGAAGATAAAGTCTTTACCTGATAAGGAAAATTAATTAAAAAAAAACTGTCAGATAGATACATATCATTTTTTTGTATTATGATCTTCATCTCAAAAAGTTTTCTTCACAGAGTTAGTACACTTCAACAGGTCCATTCAATTTCTCGCCACTATTTGCCAGCATGTCTTCTATTACCGTCAATATTGCATCCATTATTCTTACCTTTAATGTATTCACATCGGGAACTTGTAGGGCAAACACTTTATCCTTAACATATCCCCACAGGAAAAAGTCTAAGGGTGTTATGTCTGGAGAACATGAGGGCTATGCTGTAGGACCATCTCTTTCAAACCATTGGTTGGGAATGTTGATTCAAGGAATTCACGAACTGATAATGCCATATGTGGCAGGGCACTGTTCTGGTGATAAATTGGCCATGTTTGGTACTGAGCTCTAGAATATGACTGAAGGCTAGATCGTTTTGGCTCCTAACATATCAGTAAAGCCAAAACCTTTTGGGATGGAGATCATAATGCAAAAATAATCTGAGATAGGTTTTTTTTCATATTAATTTTCTTTATGAGGTAAAGACTTTTTGTTCCCCTATATAATTTGAAGCATTGCTTCAGTATTTCCATCATCACTTTATCTGCCAATGCATTCAAAAATTAAACTAATACATGTAATGAATGCTTTATAAATGCCATGAAAACTGCATTTCTGATATTAAATAAAAAAAAAAAAAAGATTGCTATAAACAGTGAAAAAAACACAAAATTTCATACTTGTAATGTTTTAGATTGGCTCTAATTGTAAACTTAAAATCAGACAGAAGCAGATTATTATTAGTATGAACTGTCTTCACTAAGAGTATATTACAGGGTTCTCCCCAGACCTTTATGAAGGGGCATGCCACCCAGCTGAATATACGAAAAGCTGCATAATGTCTTACATTTTTTAAATTGCCTGCCCGGCCATTTTATCTTTCCACCCACCTGATAAAATTTTCTGGGGAGAAAACTGTATTATGTTTATGGCCAAAAGTATTAATTTAATCATTCTTTTAGGTGGATTTACTATAAGATGAAATTAATGCATCTGTTCGTAGGAAATTTCATGCAGAAAGATCCCTCAACCTACAGACATAATTGGGACCAAAAGTGGGTCTACAAATTTGTACAGGAGTAAAAATTTCTAACATACAAAATATTTCTTAATTGGATTAATAAAATTAAAAAATATGGTTAAGAAGGAATAATTCAATACACAGTGAAGAACCCAACTGTGTATGCCAAGTCATTTCTATTTCTAAGAAGAATAAAATGCTTAAGTTGTAATAAACACGTGACTGAAATGAATGATTTTCATGTATTGTTTCTTAACTCCAAGTAAAGGTAGAAAATGGACTATTGACCATATGGTATTTGGAAAAAAGTCGTAAATGAAAAAAAGCAGTTCATAATTTCAAAAAATTCATAACTTGAGGTTAACTTGTCTGTATAATTCAATGATGAAATTTTCATTGTTACATTATTTATTTTTAGGCTTGTTTTCAAACCATCATGTTGATTATGAATACAACAGAAAGAAAGGGCCTGATGGACAACCTTCTTTGAAAGAAATGACCATTAAAGCCATTGAAATATTACAAAAAAATAAAAATGGATTTTTTCTCCTTGTAGAAGGTAATTTAATGTTTTTCTATTTTTTTTTGTCACCCACAGTTGAAACCTATAAAATCTCCCAATATTCCCCTGATGTTGTTTTTAAAAACTGCTAACAAATTATTTTTTAAAGTATATTTGTTGAAAGTTTTCATATAAATTATCAGGCTTCCTCTATAGTTTTTCCCTTTTACTAGTCTTCATCATACTTGTTAATTTGTAGTGATATTTTGCTATTACTTAATGAGTTAAATCAAGCACTTTCCATTTGCACTGCATCCAAAGGAAATGACAGTTAGCAAAATTACGATGAATGCCATGATAATGGAGCAGAGTGTTCAATATGTCCTCATGGCATTTACGTTTAGCCTTTCTCAAGTCTGAAAAATTTTCTCCCCAAACGTATACAAGATATAAGACTATCATACTTGTTGCCTCTACCAATTGGGCTATCATGGACACAGGATTGCAAGGCTGTCTCCAAGTGTCCTAAAGACTACAAGGTAGTCAAAGTGGAAGCCCAATGATAGGGTTGGCATCCAGCTAGTAGAACGAGAATTCCTCCTTTCCAAACCATCAGAAAGCTCATGAACATGCTCATAAGAAATTAATAATTGAAAACTGGAGTTAATGCTCCACGCATAAGGTAATGCTATTAAGGGAAAAATGGAAAGAAAATTTGCACGACTTGGGATTCACACCATGGACCACGAATATTACACTTGTTGCCTCTACCAACTGGACACGGGATAACCAACAGACAGTGAGCGTGATAATAGTGGGTCCAGACTCGAATCCAGGTCTTGGAATTTTTCTTTTCATTTTTTTCCATTAACATCAGTCCTCTGGGCGTCTTCAACATTCTCAAAATGCCTTTTTAATGACATTAGTTTTGTGATGAGAAAATAATCACAGGGGATAAATCTGAGAAATAGGGTGGGTGATTAAGAACGCACACTTGCATCTAGGCCAAAAATTACTGTAAAGCTAGTGAGCTGATACATTACCATGAAGAAAGAAACAAATTCTAGGTGTGGAATATTCTGATCAGACTTAACACCAAACACAACTTCCTTTACGCTCACACTCTAACGTCTTTTTACATCTGTTCTGACTACATTCAGCGAGTTCCTCATTTCAAACAGAATTTGGATGTCCAGTCCTAGCTTCATCTTGACTTTTCTACACTGCTTTTGAATCATGCATACCACCTCAATATCTGTACACAAGATAAAATAATTATCCCCATACATTTGTCTCCTCATTCGACTTTCTAAGCAGCACTTTTTCCGAGTTTAAAACAGAATTCAACATTCGCTCTTTGCTCTATGCTCCTTACATAATGATAATCTCTAATTAAAATGGCTACATATTTCCTATCATGCTTAGTATGCAGCCTTGCGAGATTAAAGGTGGTTAGCTGAACAAGTGACATGCGTCGCTTCATAGCAGTATGTAATTAAATCTGTATATTTAATTGTCGGCCTATGTATGTTGTGGCCTCCTATTTTACTTTTCTTCTAACAAAGCAGGGTAATTCTCTTCTAAGATACTACAGAAAGCATATTCTATGAAATTATAATAATCTTTGTATGATTTTCCAAAACCTTTAAATATTTTTCCCTAGTAAATAAGTGTATACAATTATTTCAGGTGGAAGAATAGATCATGCACATCATGATGGCTATGCAAGACGAGCATTAGAAGAAACTCTGGCAATGGAGGATGCAATTATAGCTGCAACGCAAATGCTGAATCCAGCAGAAAGCTTAATTGTAGTAACTGCTGATCATGCTCATGTAATGACTGTAAGTGGATATCCAGTTAGAGGAGAAAATATTTTAGGTATTTATTAGTTTTCTATTTAACTTTTTTCATTAACAAAATTAGCATTTTTCCAAAAAATCTCATCTGGATTTGCCAAGTGACCCCCTCTTGACAAATGGTAGCTATTTAGAAACATTATTATAAAGTACTGCATCTTAAATTCAAAACAATAATTCAGAAAACAGTCAGTAGGCATTAGATCTGGTGAGAAGAATGCTGAAGAACAACATTTTCCTTTTTCCCAAAAGCTACTCCTACTGTTTTATCTATCCTCCAAAACAAAAGTCTCATTCCAGTCATTTTTCTGAAAGCGAGTCTATACTCACTTTCCTGTCTGCTTTTGCTATTTTGCTTGCTTTTAGCTGTATGTCAATTTCTGGTGTAAGCAGCAGCTAGTTTTGAATTGCTCCTTTGCTGATCATGCTAACTGTGGAAATTATCATAGCTAAGACATATTTGGTTGTTTTATGTATAAATATTTTCTTAATATAAACATTAAAATGTTATTATAACTCATTAATATTTATACATGCCATTTGGATAGGAATATATAAGCAAGTTGTCTACTGGTATCATCCTTGTAAATGATGTTGTCTTTGCTTTTCAAAAGTGAAGAAAATGTTATTTCACTAAAGTAACTGATTGTAGATGTGTCAAAAATTTTTCTATGTCATAACTCTTTAAAGGATGCATTTCTGTAATAGAATGTCTTACTTTTCTGCTATTGTTGGCTGCCAAGCATAAGCCAGTTTCTTTCTTTTTCAGCATATTTACTGCTTCAATTGAATATAGATACATTTTGTAATTTATGAACTAAATAAAATTTTCAGAATTTCATTTTTCATTTTTTCAGAATTTAATTCTTATCCTACATAATTTTTTGCAGGCTTTGCAGATATATCAGACATCGACCATTTACCATATACTACACTAATGTACACGAATGGACCTGGTTTTAATTATACAGATAATGGAGATCGTTATAATTTGACAAATGTCAATACAAGTAAGCACTTTAGAACACAGTTTTTTATAATCCAAACTTACAAAATGAAAAGAATATTATAAAGCTCAGTCAGAAAGGAACTTATTAAAATGTGGAATGGGAAAGGGAACCTGCAGGCTTTATTTACATAGTCATTTAATGAAAAAATATTTTTTTTTAGGTCACTGGGATTACAAACAATTGGCAGCTGTTCCTCTTATTGATGAAAGCCACGGAGGTGATGATGTAGCAGTTTATGCAAAGGGGCCAATGGCTCACTTGTTCCATGGGTTACACGAACAAAATTATGTTGCCCACGTGATGGCTTATGCAGCTTGTATCGGGCCATATGCAAATGACTGTCCCCGAGCTAACGTCAATTCTGCTATTATTTTTAAGGGGAATTTTAACATATTTTTTATAACGCAGTTGTTGTTATTCTGTGTTTTAACTGTGTGGAAAAAACAAACATTTTAATATAATACATTCGTTACATTTCTTTTATTATTTGGGAAGTGTTTTTGAGTCTTAATTGCTTATCAACGAGACAGACTTGACTTCAAAGAAGTAATGCAAATTGATTTTCTTTTTAATTTCAAAGTAAGATCAATTGCTATTAAAAGTTAAGCATACAAGAATGCCCAATTTCTTTTACAATTTTCCTCCAGTGAGATTTGAAAAATTGTTTAAATCACTTGTAATATAATTTATATTTATTTCTTTTTACACAACGCAGAGCAGAAGGTGTTTATTTTTCTACTATTTTATTTCAGTAAAAGTACAAAAAAAAAAAATGCAATATGACAATACTAAAAATAACGAAGAGTGTATTTTTACAATTTTTTTTTCCTTTTGATTTTTAAGCTTTTTGAAACTGCTACTTGTTTTAAATTTGAAATGTTGAGCTAAATATACAATTATTGAAGAAAAACTTCCAATTTTAACAACAAAATAATCAATCATAAAACATTTTCATGTCAAGTTTTTCATTGTCAATTTTATAAAATCATGAAGACTAGTATCGCCTGTGTTCGAAATTCGACCAATACATCTCTCATTGCAATTGAATTGAATTGAATTCTCTCTGATGGACATAGGAACGCCATCTATTGGTATCTATTAGCATCCTATCGGTATAGGGTATAGGTTTCTTAATTAATATCTCTGCTAGCTGTGGTCGCAGAGACTTTTTTTTTTTTTCTCCCTTCTTTCTGCGCTTCTATGGCACAGTACCTTTCGAATGAAATAAGTTTCATTCTCCTCTTTTTATAATAAATACCTCAAAAATGCTCCCCAATTTCGATTTTCACGTACTAATATAAATTAATTAATTTTTTTTTTTTTTTTGCTTTAAGAATATATTCCTCCTCAGAATTTTTCAAAAATTTCACCTTAGACTATTTTATTTCAAAATCGAAATGCATATCAACTATGAAAAATAATCACCCACTAAATTTTTCCTTTGATATAAAGAGGAAATCCAATTATCAAAGTTCATCAATAAGTTTTTTTAAACTGGTGTTAAGGCCCCATTGGGTCTGTTTCATAATAATAGTGGACTTTCACACACAAACAAATACTGTATACATTTACTTAAAGGTAGAGAAAATGCTCACTTTGGAAGACTGAAGAACTTTATAAACATATCAATGAAATTCATGATCCCACTAGTGTTTAGGGGTTGCCATTGTTTCTCAGTCTGAACTTTAAAAATTTATTTGAAATTCCAAAACTATGATAAGGCACTTCTACCATGAAATTGACTATATTTTGAGTTATCTCCTTAAGTGTCTGAAAACTATGAAGAGTCGCACGGAGGATTAAGCTCTTCATATAAATAGATAAAAACACATTTTTTAATTGTAATTCAAAGACAAAATCTGAAGAAGAAAATCAATTAAAAACATGTTTTCAGTTTAATTAAGTAAGTTTTTCTCCAATAATTTTACTTGTTTTCTTCAAGATTATTTATTAATTATGCAATTTTTAACTTATTCCTGATTAAGCAGAAAAAAAAAAGCTGACAGAAAAACTCAGCAATGTAAGAAATATTGTATCAGCAGAAAAATAATAAAGAAAACAAATTAATTTTTTTAAACTTTATTTTTATTTTCTTCTATATACAGTTGCATCTGAAATAAGAGTTAAAAACTGGTTAACAACAGCAAATTTCAATTCAAATGAGAAGGTAATCAGATAATCCTCTTTACCTGAAAAAGTTCATAATCCATGCTTTTTAAGGGAACTATCTGAGATTCTGTCATGGTCAATTGCTCTATTTCTGCTTCTACCCATGGAAATTCCTACATTCAAACAATAACCATGGAAAATGGATATACCAGTACTATTACTTAATTAAATGGAGAAGGAAAAAATAAACAACCTGCTTATTATGATCCATGTCGAGCATTATTGCTGTAGATTCATTTGTATGAATTTGAATCCCAAAAGAACAATCTATAACAAAATGAAAAATGTTTGCTTATTTTATGCTTCATTTTTGTATGTTTTTATAGAAGAGGTGTTTTCAAAAAGTTTGTGGAATACACCACTTTTAATCAATAATGGGGCATGCTAGAATGAATACAAGTGATTCTGGGTTTCATTTGTTTAGCAAACATTTAAATAAACATATTTAAAAGAATCCGTTCCAGACTCACAGCCTACATCATAATCACCATCCAATACAATTATTTAAACAGTGAAAAAATTTAGGTGTAAAATTAAAAATACAGTAAAATCTCGTTACAACGTACTGCAAGGGAACTAGAATTTTATACGTTAATCCGAGGTGTATGTTATTCTGAATTATTTTCTTTTTCCCCTGCCCGTATCTGAATTGAATTTTACTAGCCATTCCTCGAAAATTTCTCTGGTCATCCATGCCTTGGAGTAGTTCTTGTACACACAGGATAAGGAAACAATGCCTTTGAAACAATGGGGTTTGCAGGATTTTCCGATAACAAGAGGTTGATGCATTGTCATTTGCAACTTTCACATGGGCTGTTTAAGGTATTGACCAATCAAAGCAAGGCATTCAAATGATGTATGTTAACGAAGGGATAATTTAACCAAGAGAACATAAAATTAATTCTTAATCTGAAATGTGCATTAATATGAGATACGTTAAACTGAAACGTTTTAGCATTAAAACACCTAGACTTTGGCTGGGGATTTTAAGTTTGTACGTTAAAGTGAGGCATGTTGTAATGGGATTTTACTGTATAATCATAAAGAAATATAAAATTTAATCTTTATACACTGTAATCTAAATTTGAAAAACATAAGGAATCTCTCTCGAGTGAACTGCTTGAGATTACTTTGGCCTATGCAATTTTTATTTATTTTCCTTGTTTTTTAAAATTGAACGGATCACTAATTTAACCAAAGCATACTTAGATCTATACTTTCTTGCTTGTAGATTATTTTCTTCTGAAATTATCTTATAAGGTATTTTCATTAATGACATTTTCGTTTGCAACAGGTTTTTGTGTATTACAAATGAAGGCTAACCATGTTCTTGATTGCAACAGACATTTCGGTTCTTGGACAACTAGGGGCAATCAAGATAGAATTACTGGTAGACGAATCACACCCACAAATAATTAGCTTATTCCTACTTAAATTAATTTTAAGCAGTCATCAAGTGATTATGGCTAAACAACAAAAATTACCTGTGTCTGAACGTAGAAGCTAGTTGGAGCTAGACACATGAGGCATTACATTTCTCAAGTGGTACATGTATTCAACATTTCTCGATCCACAGCATTAAGGGTGTACAGAGAATACCTCATTTCACACATTACCTCCTACCATGGAAAGCGCAGTGGCCAACCACGGCTGCCAAATGCTCGTGATTAGCGAAATCTGAGCAGAATGGTCTTTTGTAATAGATGTGTCACTTTTTCAATTAACAGTTACATTCAATGAGTGGTTCCGGGTTGCATCTAGCAAAATAGCAGGGCAGGGAATAATAATTATGGCATTTTTGGTCAGAAAGTAGGGAAAGTCGAGAGATATAAGCAGACATTACAATGGTTACTTTATAAATCCGCTGAAATAGGGCAGGGTATCGTACTCTTCTGTTTCTACCTAGATGCAACGCTGTGGTTTACTAGAAATGTGTCCGAGATCAGTGCAGTGAAATCTGGCACCGTTGGGCTATGGTAGCAGAAGACTAACAAGAATGCATTTACTCATAGCACACCACATCCGAGGCTGTGCTTCACCTAGGCTCATGAACAAAATCATTGGACCTTAGATGACTGGAAACCCATAGCTTGGTCCGATAAGTCACAATTCAAGTTGATGAAACTGATGAGGCCATGAACCCAAGTTGTCAGGAAGGCACTGTGCAAGCTGGTACTGGCTCCATCATTGAGTTGGGCATGTTTACATGGTAGGGTTAGGTCCCCTGATCAAATTGGACCTACCATTGATGGGAATCTTTATGCCCAGCTCCTTGGTGCACATTTGCAGCCCTTCATGGCCTTCATAACAATGGGATGTTCCAGGAGGACAATGCACCATGTCACTGGCATTACTCATGACTGGTTTGAGGAGCATTCTGAATAATTCCAACGGAAGAATTGGCCACCTAGATCACCAGACGAATCCCATCGAACATATCTTCTAACGATCCATTCATGCAGTATAGAAACAATAAAAGGGATGCAGAAGTCAAAACACATGATTGTTTCAAAGACTAATGAAATATAATTGACAGTTTGGATATTAAATGATTTTGTTTTGTTTAATTCTTAACTGTTCTTTAATCCAATTATTGAAGTAGATACATTTTGTGCCAAGAACACAAGCTCTTTGAATTACTGCAGGATCTTTCTGTAGCATCCATTGATTAGCAATGTGTATTTTATGTTTATATAATAAATGCAGAAATGATTGAAATTGCTTTAAAATTCTTTTCATTGTTGACATTGCCTGAAATTATCACTTTAAAAGTAATGCATATTTACAAATATACGAAAGTACAAATGTGCTGAACAGAGGCTGTTTTCATGAACATATAATCTGACAGGTAGATGCAGGACCAAAGATAAATGTCATCAACTCAATTTTTTTTTAAACGAAATTCATTCAGTTATTTTACAAATCTTAACAATTCTTAGACTAAACAATGTTTTAAACATACAATTAACAGAATTTTTGTTGGGGGAAAAAATGAATTTGCAAGATATTCCAATGGATGACTAAACTAAAATATTTTATCCAGCTTTTCACAAACTTATCCAAACGCTTACTACGAGGGGCGATTGATAAATAAGGTCTCCATGACTAACTTTTTTATTTGTTAACCGATTTTCAAAATTCTTTTTGTATCTTATACTCACATTTGTCCTCTATGTAATGCACTATTCACTTTTCGACATAGTCCCCATCCCTTTCCACGCATTGCGCCAACGCGTGACTAGTTGGGTGAACCCGTTGGAGAGGAATTCTGGAGTTGTTGTCGACACCAGGATTGAATGACAGCGTTTACCTCGCCGTCAGAACCAACTCATGTCCCTTAAGGGGCTCTTTCTTCTTTGGGAAGTGGTGAAAGTCGCAATGTGCAAAGTCTTTCATTTTTGAACTGCAATTTTTCATCTTTGAACTGTAGGCACTGCAACGCCTCTGGTGTGTGGTGACTCGTGTGCGAGCGGACGTTATCGTACTCCAGAAGAGGGTCCAAAGCTGCCATTCAATCCTGGTGTCGACAACAACTCCGGAATTCCTCTCCGACGGGTTCACCTAACTAGTCACGCGTTGGCGCAATGCGTGGAAAGGGATGGGGACTATGTCGAAAAGTGAATAGTGCATTACATAGAGGACAAATGTGAGTATAAGATACAAAAAAAATTTTGAAAATCGGTTAACAAATAAAAAAGTTACAGCCATGGAGACCTTATTTATCAATCGCCCCTCGTATATTAAAAATTTATCACAGAACATCCAATATTCAATTACTGAACAGAACTTTAGTCTTTAAATAATTCACTAGGTTTTAATACAGTAATAATCAAAAGTTTATAATTACAAATACACGGCATTACAATGTCATCTTACCATTTGGAAGAGGCTGTAAGAATGTTTCACAAATATTTATCTTTAGGCAAAAGGCACGAAGAAGATGCTCCAATCTTACCAAATACTGATCTTCGCTAAAAAATAAAAATAATTGCCATCTTATTGTAAAGAAAAGGCTTTAGGAATGTTTCACAATTATTAACCCTCCGTCAGGCACAACTGATCTAATAGGCACAGCTCTCTTATTATAGATCGCCTTCGCCCTCTTAGATGCCAGAAACAGTTGAAACTTGAGTAGCTGTCTCTTATTTAGTGACCTTTACATACATAGCCGTTAGTTCATGTCAAAAATTTTTGAGTGAGGATAGTGTTAAAAGTGTTCTGTCAGGCACATTGCAACTAATTTTGCAAAGTTTCTGAGGCATGTATTGTTTCAAAATCCATTCACTAAATTGAATTATCTTATTCATTTAACAAATAAATATTGTGAATATATAATTGTATTCATAATAAGACATGTGCTTCCTAATGTGACCTATCAGGCACATTGCACCTCTCAATTATACTCCTCTTGTAAATTTTGTGAATTTGTCATTTTTTTAATAACTTTTACGTTTTAAATTAAAAGAAAATTCTTAAAAAACGTTTTTCTTTAATGGCAGGATGATTTAAAAAAATAAAGAATAGGTTTTATGGTTACAATCAGATCTTTTAATGAAATGTGCCTAACAGGCTCATTGCACCTGAAGATGTGCCTAATAAGTATTGCGCCTGACGGAAGGTTAAATATGCAGACAAAAGGTACAGTCAACCAAAGGAAATAATCCACACGAGTTTAATACTTAATATTACATTTCATGCTATTGTGCTGTTTTAATAGCTTTTTTAATTATAATTATTTAAATTTAATAATCTTAATAATGTTAACGCTAAATGAAATATTAAATTATTAAAAATAAATTAATATTGAAACGGTAAAACTTAAAGTAAAATTCAAGTATGGATTATTTCCCTTTGACGACTGTACAAAGAATATGTTCCAATCACACTAAATACTAATCTTTGTTTGAAAATTAAAGTAAAAAAGAAAAACAAATTTCTTTTTTTTCAATGAAACAATAATAGTGTAAAGAAGCTTACATAGTGGAGCTTGTAGAATCTGTTATTTTGACTTCAAATATAAATTTTTCAAGTGGTTTTTGTTCACTATTCAATATCAAGATGACAATTTTTTCTATGAAACACTGTGAAAGTAAACTTTTGATAGCATCAACAACATTTCCAATATATTTATTTAATCCTGGATGAATTGACATCTGTAATTAAAAAAAAACAAACAATAAAATGAAATATCATGGATTTAACTCAATGTGAAAGGGGGGTGGGGGGTGGAAAGCTACATATTTACTCTTCCTGTACCATATTTCTATCCCTTGTCAACTATAAAGCATTAATGATTGTGCTGATGACCGAATTTCCAGCAAATTTAGAATCCGAACTTACCATGTTAACCATATCACATTAGCTAGGTCCCTTACGTGCTATCTACTAGTTGCCAGTAACCAGAAAATTGCAAAAAGCTGCCAGGATTGCATGAGACAAAGAAAAAGATGATCTTAAGAAACATGCTAAACTGGTGATTCCTCAAATTCCTGGTTGCCAGGAGAGTAGTTCTTTTCTACCATGTCTGTAAGGAAGCAACCCAATTTCACAACCAATCAAGAGTAGGGAGCCTTTACTGTTTAAAATTTAAAAAACCTTTTATGATTTTTTTTATTCTAAAATTAATAATTCTTTTAAGATCTCTTAATGTCTAATAAGCATTTACTCTATATTTTGTTCATCGTTTTACTTTTTTATTTTTCCATATCTGTGAAAGTAATTAATGGCAATGGATAACAGCATATCATTATTGCAGTGAACTCAGAAAATGATTTCAATTACTCATGAAATTCAAATGATTTCAATTTTTAAATCCTGATAAGCTTTGTGGTAAAATTGGATTTGGGGAATAGTACCAATTTAAAAAAAAAAAAACAAAAAAAAAAAAACAAAAAAAAAAGATAAAAGTTTTTACCTGTACAGGAACATTATACTTTTTGCGTTTTTCAAATGCTACTGGAGGATACACTTGTCTGGTATATAATATTAAATGAATGGCAACTTCTAAAAATTCTACTAATAAATCGACTGCCACTAAAATGAAATGAAATGAAGAAAAATCCTGAAATCTTAAAATATTAATAAACTTTTAAATAAGTTTCTTAGATAGAAATATTTTACCAGCAGTTTTATCCATGCCTTAATAAATCCAAGATATATGAATCACAGTAAAACATATTTATAGGAGAGAACATATCAGGAAATGAAAGATGCTAGTGTCTGCATTCATATCTAATCAACAGAAAAATGTAAAATGAATTGAAACAGCTATATTAAGGAATAATTTTCTATGTATTACCAGAAAATGATTGCTAAAAGTGTGTTGTATTTAAAATAGATCTTTAAACGTACAATTTTTTTATTTTTATTAGTGTACTCAAATTCAGATTATACAAATGAAGAGTTGCCTTACATTGATAATTGACATAAAAAAAACAAAAAAAAAACATCGATTTCCTCGAACATGGCAATTAGAAACGTAAAAAGAGCTCTTTCTTCTTTCATTTTCATCATTTCCGATCAAATGATATATTGTATCCATATGTGGCCTTTTGAAAACGTTAGTAGTTCTAAAGACCATATGATCACTATCCCCACAACTCTGACTCCTCTGTGAGAATTTGGCCTAAACTTCATAGTGATGTGAATCTTTCCTAAAAGAATCTGCCGGCCAGGCAGCCGAGAGGGCTAGGGCGTAGGCTTTCTAGTTCTCGAGTCCACCTGGTCGTGGGTTCGAATCCCGCCGTGGGCATGATTGTTTGTGTTTGTTCAGGGCTGCGTACAGATATAACTTGTGTAAAAGGCGCAAAATGACCTTAGTATAATTGATGCCAAAGTTTCTAATAAACCATAATAAACCTAAAAGAATCTGCATACCAAAATTCAAACCTTTACATACCTACATACACTGGACCAACCAGCAATGTCAAGAAAAACTGAATTTATACGAAAACTGTTTTACACCTACAACACTAAGTAAATATGAAACAATATTCAGGGAAGAAACAAATTTATTTCTGCATTGTTGGTTTCTTATTACCTAAAATCAAAATAAGACTGGCCAAAAGTTTGGACCACATTTGAATAACATAAAGGGAAAAAAGTATTACATCATTAACTAATGAATTATTTTGATATTTGAGATCATATTGACTCTACAATATTTGACAAATGACCTAAAATAGAATTAAATAAGCTTTTAATAACATTTGGCTTAACAGCTTTCTGAATGGCTGCTATTAGTTGTTCTCGAGATTTGTACTGAGTGTTTTGGTAAATTTTTTGTTCTGTGAGATGCCACACATTCTCAATAATATTGAGATCTCAATTTCGAGCAATCCAAGCAAAAGTGGAAATGTTGTTGCTCTCAAAATAGGCTTTCACAACTCGTGCAGTATAGATTGCAGGACTATCCTGCTACTAAATCCATGGTTTTTGCTTAAACTAGACTTTGCACAAAGGGATGAACACATTGTAAAGATGATCTTTATATTGAGCTGTTGTGCAATGTCCATCTATAATGTGAATCTTCAACTTTCCGTTGCTTCCAATGGCTCACAGAATCATCACTCCACTACCACCCATTCACCGCTTAATTCACAGTGGAACAAGTGTTTCTTTATCATGACGCTCTTCATAAAAAGCTATATTATCCGAACCATCCAAACTGATTTGTTTTTCATCAGAAAACACAACCAATTGGAAGTCTGTGTTTTCACGCAGATGTGTCTTTAGCAAACTGCATGTGTTTATGTGTTAGTGGCAACTTTTTGGGTATAATTTCCTAGGCAAAGTTCTGAGCACGTAGTTCGCTGCGAAATGTTCTTCTTGAGGCAGCAAGTTGCAGATTAAGTTTGACTTCTGTGGTGTTGACTGCATGCCCAGATGTAATATCATGTCTAACATGTCTCTTAATTCTTGATTTGTCTCTTCGCATCAGTGCACAAGGTTGTCCTATTTCCAATTAACATTTTTAACAATTCCTGATTAAGATTTGTAGCTCACATGGGAGATTTCAGCAACTTTTTTGAAATTTGTAAATTGCTAGTTAAAATTTCTAATTCACTCTCGTTGGCCTTCAGTTAACATTATACAATACATAATATGGTTTTAGTGCTCACCACGCAACACGATGACTTGTAATATGCAAATTATTTGCATGTTTGTGATGTTGGTCCAAACTTTTGGCCAGTCTTATTTTGATTTAAGGTAATAAAAAAGCAACGACGCAGAAATAAATTTGTTTCTTCCCTGAATATTGTTTCATATTTACTTAGAGTTGTAGGTGTAAAATATTTTTAGTATAAATTCATTTTTTATTGATTTGCTGGTTGGTCCAAACTTTTGGCCACCAGTGTACGATTGAACACTCGAAACCAAAATAAAGTGAGGTAACACAAGCCCTTGATAAGATGCATTCCGAATTTCAACCTTCTACATCAAAAAATGTAGAAAACACGAAGGGAACAGATGGAGATGCTAAAACCAATAAGTAGTATCATTCTTGCGCTATTTAAAAGTAAATAAGTTTTCAACAATGCCAAAATATACGTAGATTATGAAGAAATAAACCTTAAGGAATGACATAACCAAGTACCGAAAGGCTAGACTAAACCATTCACGGAACCATATTTTTCAACTGCCCTATGTTAACATTGAAAGTTTCTAATGGAATATAATGATACCATTAAACCACGTACTTTTGAATCAATTTGGATATCATTAATTTTACGTTGTATTCATTCATTACACATCATTCCAAGTTGTTTGATATATCACTTGCCCTAATTTAACATTGAAAGTTTCCAATGAACCATACTGATACCATTAAACCATGTACCTTGGAACCAATTTGGATTATCATACATTTTACATTATATTCACTCATGACACATCATTCCAAGTTGTTTGATATATTACATGCCATATTTTATCATTGAAAATTTTTGAGGGTGTCATAAGGGTACCATTAGAGCACGTGCCATTGTATCCATTATGCCAATCTTCATAACAGTTCATTCGCGGAACCATATTCATCAATTGACGAAAACAGTAATTAATAACCACTTATAGCTCGTCGTTACGATTTGTTTGATGTATTACTTATTATATCTTTCCACTGAAAATTGCTATGTGGGAAAATAGAGGTACCATTTGTGCATGTGCCAATGAA
The DNA here is from genome assembly GCA_023313115.1 of Rhysida immarginata. NCBI lineage: Eukaryota > Metazoa > Arthropoda > Chilopoda > Scolopendromorpha > Scolopendridae > Rhysida > Rhysida immarginata. Next base: position 9,443,672 of record JAHWFO010057280.1, on the reverse strand, counting down.
CCGATTTAGATATTATTTGTGATTGGTTCATGTCATGAACCATATTAATCAACTGACAGAGACAGATTTTGAAAATCTGTCATAGCCTCGGAGGAATTAGCATTATGGATGGACGGACAGACAGACACATAAAACATCTTTCGGTACTTAATAGAAGACTCTAAATGTACAGTTTCCTCTGGTAGTGGCACTGTCATATTACAGCTGCTTTATGGCAGAACAGTATTTTATTTTATTGAATTTATACGGGAAAACCATTTACAAAAACCATTGTACAGTATTAGGTAACAAAGTAATATCTACAAAAAAAATAAGTACAATAAGAATATAAGATTATAAGGACAATGTTTTAAACTTTGGTCTACTATTATGGAAAACATCAAAGTTGGCAAGAAAAACATTGGCTTGACGTAGAAGCCTTTTAAGGGGGGAGTTGTATATCAAATCAATTTTCCTCATTGAAAGTAATTGAAACTTCATTAATCCATTCCATAGTCCCAAAAACAACCCCATTTTTATGTGCTTTTAAATATCATAAAAATACAGTACGTATATTAAAACATATTAAAACAAACAAACTGGCTTTATTAATTTAGTACAATACAGTTAATGCACAATTACATACTGTAGCTATTACTCATTATCATCATCACTGATTTTTGCCCTTTTCACCACGCTTTCTTCACTTTCTTAGCACTTATGGTTAGAAATGAATTTGGAAAAGTAACTGCACAAAAAGCATGCAACGCTGCTGAAATGCTTTCACCACAAGATAACACTTGATGGCATCTGATGTCAACGAGTGAAATACGGAATGCTTGGTTGATGTTGTGACAATCGCTGCATCAGTATCTGAAGCTCGCTCATAACTCAGCAGTTCTAAGCAAAAAATCGACCAAAAACATCGGTGCATTCGTAAGTCGAGGTATCACTGTACTGTGATCGGAGGAAACCATCGCTCTACGCAGGAGGATTCTAGTATTGTTAAATTTCCAAACTCTTCTCTTCTTAAGTAAAATACAGTTCTTTAAAATGAATTAATCAAGAGACTCAAACATGAGTAAACATTCAACAGCAAACAAAACTCTTATTTGTACATGAATTTTCTAATGTATTTCAAACTTCCAAGCATGGAGATAACTGAAGTAAGTAATGAATTTTGAGAAATCAATGTTCAAAAAGAAAAGATGTGTGAACATTGATTGATAGGATCATTTTTATCTTGTTCATGTAGTTTGAAACTGGATGAATTTTATGAATATATTTAATAAACAATATTGCGTAACAAATTTATACAAAAATAGCATCTAAAAAATCAAAGTGTAATATAAAGTTTGAAACCTTAAGGCAAAGGTACCGCTTTCTTCCAACTTTTAAAAGCATCCTCAAATGTGCAACAAAATAAGGAAAAACTTTAGTAACCAATAGATTTCTTTATTATAGAGTAACAAAAGACTAACTATTTCATTGGTATAGGCTATGCTCATTATATGTATTGTAAACAAAGGTAATAAAATAGAGCATGTGTTTATAGGGCACCAAGGGAAAGGGAAAACATTTTTTTAAGTTAGCAACAAAGAAGACAAAGCTGAGAAAGCACAATTGTTAATTATGCTGGAGCATCATCTGGTGTTAATTAATTTTTCACTAAGACCATACATATTATCTAATATTCATTGAATGTTTTCAGGGTTTATTCTTAAAGAATTTTTTTATATTTGAGAGTACAAAATTTGATGAAAAATTTTTGCAATTACAATTAGAATCAAGACAGTGCCATCTCTTCCAAGAGAGGGAAATAGAAAAAACAATTCACATAACTGAAAAGCATAACAATAAAATATGAAAATGGATGTCCAATGTGAATAGAATGTTAAAATATGCAGTATTCTCTCAAGGACTTGTTTAATGGGTACTCCATCTAAATAAATGTAAATTTTATAATTCTGCATAAATTATACCCTACATAAATTGTTTTGTTTCCCACCTATCTAATTCTTAATTTCATCCAGCTGAGAAAAAAGTTAAATATGTGTATTGGTGCTAGTTTAAAAACATTTCAAAGTTCAAGAAAATGTTTTCCCTTGTCATAAAGAAACTTTTTTCCTGATACTCTAAATCATTTTGGATTTATTTGTAAACACAAATAAGCAGATAAAATGATTACCCAAGCAGTTTTATTTGAAAATTAGCTAACAATTAAGAATGCTCATAAATTACATTATCTCAGAAACTTAATCTGATTGCTTCGTGACAAATATATCTATTTCATTTATATAATAAAAAAGTGATAATTTTCGTTTGAAAAGTATTATGTTTTTAACATAGTTCAAATTATATGTGCAATTTTTTATTTATTTATTATTCTTTACATAGTTCAAAAATAACCTTTGCTTAAAATGTATAAGAAATGTGTGTAACAAAATCTTTACAATTTTTTTTTAATAATTCTTTTCAGATCAGTCTTGATGTAAGGCGTTTATAATTTATATTTAAATAAAGCTATTTGCATAAAAATCATCACTATATATATCAGTATATTAAAAAAAAAAAAAAATCGAATCTATAAAGTACAGACCACTAAGTTCAATGTTTTAACTTCATTCAGTTTATGATAAAAGGAGATGGCATTTACTGCACTTCCTCTTAATATTAATAACATTTTTCTTTTGCTCTTTCATTGGAGGAAAAAGCTTTGCTCTTTAAAATGATAATGAAACAAATTAATTTCTATACGAAACAAATTAATTTCTATATGTGTAACTTAGTTGAAAAATAAAGGTTAATACATATCCATGGTTTTTCTTAAAAGAGAATTTACCCAATAAGTCTAACTAAATAGAACATTAGATATTTTGCATTTATTACTGCAAAAGTGCAAGTATTTGCATAAAAAAAACAAAACCAAACGAACAACAGATGAATTTTTACAAACACCAAAAATACCTAGGAACTGCAATAGACATCAAATTTCTACAATTTTTTTGTAGGTCTTTTAACTATGTTCAACTTCAACACACCATTAACAAAATAAATCTACTGCAAATAAAGCAAACTGAAAACTGTGGAATAACATATCTTAATAAGAAATTAATCCCCTCGAGGACGGTATAGGAAAATAGCAGAAGTCCCGAGTTCATTTATTTTTTAATCATTAAAAAATTGATTTTCTCGAACGAAGTATTTAGAAAATATAAAAGAACTCTATCTTTTTCCATTTCTCATCATTTCCGAATGAATGATATATCAAGTGCCATATTTTGCCACAGTTCTAAAGACCAAATGACTACCACCCCCACAACTCTACCCCACTGGACAATTTGGCCCGAACTTCTAGTAATGTAGATCTTGCACAGAGGAATCTGCCCCCTAGATCACTTAGTCCCCTCTAAATCCGACTCCAGTGGGCCAATCAAAACCAAACTAAACGAAGTAGGACATGCCTATGATGAGCTACTTTCTAAGTTTCAACCAGAAACAACTCAGAAAACATGGAAAATACGAAGGGGACAAACAGACAGACATCATGAAACCAATAAGTGCTCTGCTACTTATTAATGTTAAATTCTTATGTTTTGGATCAATTAAGTCATTAATTTATTCTATATTTGTGGAAAAGTATAGAATTAATTTATTCTATACAGTCTTCTCTCCAGGCCCTTTTAAATGGGCATTACCAACCAGATGGTTTCACTGAATGCTCAGCTAATTATTTGCAAAATTTTATTTATGAAAATTAAAAGTTTATGCTGCTGGAAATTTTTCTACCTAATCCACCCAGCTATTTAATAAATTTCACCAAACTGGTAAAATTTCTAGAAAGAACATTACAGAACATTTCTAAAGTCTTTATTATCAAAGAGTAATGACTAGATAGAAGAGACTAGAGTTGAATGGTGTGCGAATTTGCAACTTCAACAAAACAATAAGCAGCTGTGTTCGACTGAAAATTAAAAAGTTTCCACATTCCTCATTTTATATTAATTTAGCATTTCCCATGTAAATTTTTTTAAACTACAAATTTTAATAAATTCTTAGTTTTGTATACTTCTGATTTTTTTGATGCTCTGTATTTCTTTAGGCTCACAACTTGAATTATCTCAATTGTGATTTATGGAATGAGTCACAATTATACAAATTATTCTGCTTGAAGTGATATGTCACTTCTCTTGTATGGAGAGCAGATGTGGATACAAGGCCATGCTCTCCTTTTGTAAAATTGTTGATTCTGTGACCCTATTGTTGTTATTCAAATCTCTTCATAGCTTTTCTTTTTTTGAATGCATCTTCACTGCTTCAATTAATTTTTGCTGCATTTTAAATTTAGTTCTGTTTTGTTCTTTAGTATATATACCTAACAATTAAGTGATCAACAGTGAGTGTTTTTTTGTTTAATAAAAAAAAAAAATAATAATAATAATAATAATAATAATAATTTATTTTAATATTCATTACAAATATTAAGGAAACTACAAAAGCTAAAAACTTAAAGAAGGTAGCCCCCAAAGCATACAACAAAACATTATACAGTTAAGATTACAAGATCAAAATATAATCAAAATACAAATATAATTCGACAATAAATCACAAAAGAAAATCACCCACTATGCAACAACCAATCTATTAAAGTAATTTTAATATTTCTTATACTATGCTTTTCTTTAATATAATCAGGAATTTTATTCCATGTTTTCATCATCATGTTATCATTTTTTTTTTCAACCAATATTCTTATTGTATTTTGCAATACGTAAATTATTTTTTAATCTGGTGTTATGTGAGTGATAGAAACTATTCTTGTTATAACACGTGTTTCTTATTTCTTTATACATGTACATTTGTACAGCTAATGAAAGTTTAAAAATCTGGTTAAATTTTAAAATATTTAATTCTTTAAAATAGTTATCAGTTAAGAATTAAATGGTAAAAAATATATGATTCTAATAAATCTTTTTTTTTGGAAACATGTGTGTTTAACTAAGAACAGATGAAGGGGGTATCTTCATCTGTTCTTGGTTTAACTTAACAGATTGGCCCAGCATATAATTCCATATAAGAAAATGCATCACTTCAAAATAAAAATATATAGAAGTTCAAAATGAAAGCCCTATAAAAACAGAATACAAGGGAGGGGGGGGGGGGGGAGATAAGATAAAGGAAAAAATAAAATAAAAGAACATCTATCAGCCATATATTACCTTGAGCAGTCTGCCAGAAAGAATGATACTGATACAAATTTGTAGCTTCTGAGCCAATCAAGAGCATGATTTTGTGAAGGGCATAGATTAATTCAATTAATCAAAAGAGGTGAATCAACAATCAGACCTTTGTCTAGATTGGATAACTTTCCTTTGGGTAACTCTTGAATAGGACACTCCTGGCATGGATTTCACACATTGGATAATCCAGTATGTTGAATAATTGAAAAATCAGATAATCACAATTCTAACCTATCTTCTTTTATAATGGATTGTTTGATATCTAAGCAGCAATTAATAATAAACTGCAGTAATAATAAGTGTAGAATTCTCTCTTTTCTGACTTCAGCAGATTTCACATGTAAGCAATGCCAAGCTTGCTTGTTATGATCAGCCCCATTTCGATTTCATTTATAAAAAATTTGGCTACCTTTAAACAGTGCTATAAAAATTAGAGTAATGGTTTATATCTAAATCTCAACAATCCATGATTTATACTTTCAGAAAGAGTATAAAATTTTAGGTTCAATTTATATTTGTTTCATGTTGATAAAGCTGAAGTACTTGCCAACGAAACCTTTTGAATCAAGAAACATCCCATAGTGGGAATAAAAAAATGTTTAATAATTTTCGAGGAATATCATATTTCTGTTAAAAATTCTTGAATTTTGAGTTTTAAGAGGAATATAAGATCTCATATCTCAACAGATTATTAATCATATGTTATATTTCAATTCACATTTAATCATGAGGGAGAAATGAAATACTACTTCAATAATAATTTTCTAGTTTTAAATATTGTAAAGGTAATTCAATCAAAATGGCTTGAAAGAGCAATAAATCAATGAGAATACAAGTCAAATATGCATGTAATGAAGCAAACCCTTAGAAAACCTTTTTACTTTTATTGTCAAAGTGTCTGTCAAAGTGTGTGCCGTGAGAGATTCCAAAATGTGTGTGCCATGAAAGATTTAAAAATTTATTATTAAAAATTTATCTATTTTTATTCATACTAATAAAGTCTATTTAATTTTGTTGTAATTTTTATTTGGTGTCGCAAAATAAATTCTCCTGGCCTGTGTGTTTAAGGTAAAAAAAAGTTTGGCAGACACTGCTTTAGCAAGATAATTAAATTTTAACAAGATAATTTAACAAGATAAATTTTAGCAAGATAATCTTCAGTTGCTATTTTCTAAATCTAGTTTAAAAAAATTGCTCTTTATAAGTTTTTACTATATCTCTTTCAACATATAACAAATATTCTAAATTTATTAGTGTTCTAATTTCACAAATCTTATCAGTTATCAGTTGATGAACACTAGATAATAAGTGGAGCTGATAATCAACAATTTGCTTCTTCAGCATCCCCATCAGAGTTAAATAAAACTTTTATTGTATTCTTTCTAAGAGATAAATAGCTTACTCTCATCTACAGTGGCATTGTAATAATGATAAGTTTTCTCTAATCCTCAATATGATACAGTTCACATTTATCAAAGGTCCAACATCGAAAGCGCTACAAATTATGATGGAATAAAAGTTGTTTTTTTTTTTTGATAAAATTTCAGAATCATTCTCCTTATTTAAGAAATAATAAAAGTTTGTGTTAATAACATCAGGTTTTCATATCTACCAAGCAATATTTAATACAAGGTTGTAGAAATATTTATAATTATAAATTATTTTAATTGTGGTCATGAAATATTAAATTTTCAGTTTTATGTTTTCATTTTGAAAGCATTCCTGATAAAATTCCATATTAATAGTTTACAAACTCTATTCTTTATACTTTTCCTTTTAATGGGACAATAAGAGTTTTTTAATGGTTATTCTTACCATGTTGCACTGGAAGTAAGAAATTAATGAAAATTCACATTTTGGAAACTTGTTCAAAAAAATGTGTGTGGTATACTATCTAAAATTTAAACCATCCAATAAAAAATTGAAAGACAAGCATTATGAAATAAATTTTATATAAAACTTTTTTGTATGTTTTAATTATTTTACTATAATTTTATAGAAGACTAGCATAGGACACGGCATTGTCTGGGATAATTACACATGTAGGTAAACAGAACAATCTCAAGAAGTTAAATTATTACTCAAATTGTTTAAATAATAACTCAATTAATATAACACAGAGCATAGGGACTATCCATTCTATGAAAAATCCGAGAAACAGGAATTCTAAGTGATATATCCGTGGCTCTGACTCTTTGTTTTTTGAATAAATTTTGAAAAATCTTAAAAATAAACACATGAAAAAGCTTATAATTAATACAGTAAAAGTTCATAATTAAAGAATTTTTTTTTACATGCTTACAGTGGTTGGATGAATATCGATTTTTTATCGATAATTATTATTTTTCCGAAATCTGATGTAGACAGTGACCTTCCTCATGGTTTGAAGGTCAAGTATGCAAAATTTCATCAAGATCGGAATAAAACTGTAGATTTGCATAAGAAACAAACAAACAAACAGACCCACAAACATCCTTCTTTATATATATATATATAAAGATAACAAAAATTTATTAACTATACAAACTGTTAGGCTCAGTTGTTGCATTTGTCTATGAAGATCAGCCAAATTTAGATGTGGTACAATATGCAAGTCTATACCTGTCTGTCTCTCTCTTATTTGGAGTCACAAAAGCAGATTATGTTAACAAGTGACTAGGAAACTTGCTTTGTGCAAGTGTCAGTATACATAATAGTAACAAAAAAGCAGGTGTTGTTTTCTAAGAAATCGTATTCAGCGATGTGAAGAAATTTATTCAAACTGAATGACATTTCAAAGAATTTTTGCTAAGACAAATTAGTAGCCAAAATTTAGAAGTCATGAAATGTTAAGCCTGGTTCCCACATGCGTAAAAACAACAGCAGAAACCTAAAGGCAGAAAATTTTTTGACGTCACTTCATGCTTTCGTCTTTTTACCCGACAGAACTCCTTATTTTTTCGAGTTGGATTTGATCATAGCCTACAAAGATATGAGAAAGAAAGACGAAAGCAGAAAGTGACGTCAAAAAATTTTCTGCTTTGTGATTTCTGCCGTTGTTTTACACGCGTGGGAACCACGCTTTACTGTAATAAGAAAAGTGAAAACAATCTCTGTTAATGCAAAAAATAGAAGCTGTATTAATAATTCAAAATGTCAACCATGTTGAAATAAGTAATACTGTTTAGATGTGACCATGAGTAAATTCTTGGTTTTGTTGAGAGTACAGTCATATTCTTTAATATATAACTTTATTATTGTATAATCTTTTTTAACCCTTATGTGAGTGATAATAAAATACCAAGTGAGTAACGAAGATGCCCATTCAGCTACCTATACACATTTTGTAAGGAGAACAGATCTTATTTTACATTGTTTGCTATTATTTATGATGGACACGGGATATTAAAATATTTGGGCTAATAGTAGCTAATATAAGATTACATATGGCTACATGTATTTGAACGTATGTGCTGAAGATTATTTAACAAAGATGTTAAAAAATTACTCATATGGACGAATTAGATATTTGACATCAGCTTCTGTGCATCTTCCATTCAGATTACCTCCACCAGGACTTTTCTTGATAGTATTTTTAGTTCTTAAATTAATTATGTTCTTCAGTCAGATTCTGCGATGATAACATCCAGGTTTTTAATCCATTTCCCCAAGGTGATTCACATCGAGTGTAAAAAAAAAACAACTTCAGTATTTTGTTGGGGAGATCATTTTACATGATAACTAGTATATGAACTTAGGTCCTATTTCACTTTGTTTCTCTTTCAAAGCTATATGAAATCAAAGTTTTGAAAATGCAGTAGATCCATGCTTGTAGTTGCTATTAAAAACACACACAGTTAAATAATTATAGCCCATTATAGCCCATTAACAATTGACAATCACTTATCCCAACATGATGCATGCAGCATCCTAGCAGGTGGATTGGTCATGGAGGTCCCATCTCTTGGCCTCCTAAGTTCCCCGATCTAAGCTCTTTAGATTTTTACCTTTGAGATCACTTAAAACAGCTAGTCTACAGGTTTTTGACAGCCTACAGGTTTTGAACAGAGCAAAGTATATTAAATTCGTAAAGTGAGGGGAATAGCTCGAATCTCTGAATGAAACTTTCCCTGAAAGGTTGATTGAGTGAGGTGGTCCCGTTGAGTGGCCAGCCCAGTCCCCAGACCTGACGCCCCCTGGTTTTTTCTTGTGAGGTTATCTCAAATAGAAAGTCTATGTCCACCCCATTGATGGTACTGAGGAACTGATAACCCAAGAATTTAATGAGATTCCTACGTACTGAGTTCAGTCAAAGGTGTGCGCAAACGTGGTTTTGTGTCTCCAAGCAGTAATCGGTCTCGATGGAGCAGAGACTGATATTGCACTGGAAAACCACACATAGAGAAACATCTTTGTATCTTTTGATGATGTATACCACTTCACAGATTAAATAAATTGTGTTATACAATGGAGTTATTGGCTGCCAAGCACCTGAACTGGGCCAGCCTGTACAGTATTGGCACCAATACTCGTGAACAGATAAGTGATGTGGCCAATCAAATTTGCAAAAACGATGATATAGTTCATGTTTGATGATTTGTAGTTATCGCATTTGTGTTCTGGCTCAGAGGCCCATTTTGAGTACTTATAATACAAGATTGTACACTCTCTTATGCTTTTAAATTAAATGGTTATTGTAAGTTCATAATGCAGTATGTTTTGTTTACCTATTTTCTATTACACTTATAAAACTCTGATCTGTTGCAATTCTGTACCTAATTGGAATATGGCCGAAGTTTATATGACATTTGTTGCTCGCTTTGTTACACTCATTGTGAATCAAATAAGTTCTTCACAGATTTACAAGTTGTATGAATTTCAAACTCTTATGAGAATCATAAAAAAAGGAAAATATTCTTAACCTAAAAACGAGATCCTAACTACACGTATAACTTTCCATTCAACAAGGAAGCAACTCTATGTCCATTTGTGCCTAAAAAGAAAAAGAAGTTATTTATGCTATCTACCGTGCATACTAAAATGTTCACGCAATCCGTAGGTTGCTAGGCGTTTTTAGGTACGACCGTAGCCACCGATAAGAATTATGCCGGTAACACGAACATTTTTCAGCTCTAATGGTAGGAAGCCATTCCTCATAAGAGCTTTCAGCAATTTCATAAGGAGCAAAAAATATGAGCAAAAAATTTAAATAAGGTTGGGGCAATCGTATTTAATTATGAATGAATCACAGCGTTGATTTTTATAAATTGATATTTTATAAATTTTACCTGCGTGTCTCGCACGGACACCTGTAACATCAAATTTAAACGATTGCAATTTTAAAGTAAATAAAGAGGGGAGGGGGGGGCTTTATATTATAATAAAAAGTAAAAATGAATTTATATTAACTTTTATTGAACAAGTAATAGTAAAGCAATATATAAATTTCATTGAGAAAAACAAACAAATACCCCTAGCTTCTGGAGCAATCACACCTGTAAAACATCCACGGAATCACAAACATCACGTGACCTCTTATCACGAATGACGTCATGATCCAAATATCCAATCATAAATTACCAATTAATTGTCACATGCTTAGTCAAAAAGATCAACTTCCGGTAAAAATGGAAACTGAGAGATAGCGATAACTGTTTTTTTCTTTCAATTCTGGCGTATATGTTAACCACTAGGTTAAATTCAGAAGTTATTTTGAAGATGACGTTTAAATTTAAAAAAGTATCAAGATGATTACTTAACAAATAGGATATGTATATAATCTAAAGCTAGGTAAAGTTACCGTGAAAACCAAACATTATTTAACCAATTTTTGAATTTAAAGCATGATTCTCGGTTTGTTTTCCTCATCAAAATTGACATTTAATATATTGGCATCAAAATACATTGGGAAAATTATTATTATGAGCTTTGTCTTTAATATATCATTTGAAAAAATTAAGATTTTGCATGGAGGGGGAAAAAAAAAAAAAAGAAGGTAAATAAATCCTCCCCTCTTTATAGCGAAGAAAGGAATTGAGTTCAGATGAGCACGAATCCCGATCGAAAAAGTGTAATTGCATAATATTTCATAACATTACACAATATTTTATGAAGCCTGAAAAAGATGTCATTTTCGGAGTAAATTGGCCACACTTTTAAAATCCTCTGCTATTGCTGTCACTATAAAGGGAAAGCCCCACTCCCACGCAAAAGAAAAGTGAAACCAGTGAACATAACTTGTTTAAACACACTGAACTTCAGTTTCACGCATCTTTAAAAGCTTTCGCTGTTCATAGTTTCTTTAAAAAAATCGACAAAATTTGACCTTTGACTAGTCCAGCTGTGTTTTTAGCTGATAAAAGTTCAGAGAAACTCACATTTAAGAAATAGTCAAGGTTGTTGAGTTTGGGATCGCGAATCGCCATAAAACTCAAAAACTGAAATAAAAACTATAATTTGGAATATACGGAATGAGAATCGTCACCGTTCAATATCAGGACTATAATTTCAGCATGAAATTTCCGCTATAAATACTGTATTTCCTTTTCCTCCATCAATTCCATATCGATATTGAATATTGATATTACAGCATTATTAAACCATGTGTATTCGCAAAACCATTTCCTTTTCTCGTCATATTGAAGAGACTGCCTTATTTTTCGTTTATTTAGTTTTTCTAACTGTAAGTTGCATGAAAACAAAACAAAAAACAATCATTGATCTATATTAATTTGTGATCTAATACTTTATCGCTATTATATAGAGGCGATTATGAAAATATTTATGATTATTAATCACGAAAAACGTTGCCAAAATTGGTTTACATATCATATGAACGATTAGGTATATATACGTATATGTTGTTTTTTTTTTTAAACATTTATTATTTCCTCATAATAGTGATTAAGATTCAGTAATATACTAACAAACTCTTTTCTGTTTTTCACTCAGATATAATAAATTTATGATGGGTTGAAGAAAACACCATTATTGGTGTGTTATGAATTTAACAACTTACATTTGAAAGGTGAGTTCTAAGTGATTTTTTTCCCCTTTCAAATAGAAGGAAGAAAATGCAAATTTTCTTTATATGTTCTTCAAACTTTGCTTTCTCTGTTTCATAATGTTCAATTAATGTAATATTTTCTTGGGACCTCCCCCCTCCTCTCAGCCCCATTGTAACAGATTTGTATGGAGTATGAAAAATAAATGTCTATTAAATTTTTTCTCTTATATGTTCACTATATTAAGAGGAAAATATCATGCTTATTCTCCAGGTGTTATTTATTTATTTATAAAATGAGAATATCAGATGTTCCGAAGGTCACAAGGATCTGTGTGGAAACCTGGTTTTACAAAAATACAAATATAAACATTACAGAGGAGCATTAAAATATGACATACCGTAAATATCACCTGTGTATTTGGAGTTTAAAATGATCAATAGTGAAAATTATTTTAAGTACGATTAAAATATTTAATATTTTTTTTTTTTTTTTTTTTTTTTTTTTCCAATTCAGAGTCTTAATTTGTTTTAAGGCAGGTGCATCCAAATTGCTTGCTTGAAGCCCTGCCTTTATAAGCAAACCATATTCTGTATATTTGCACTCAGTATTAAAAACCATCTGTTGCTTGGAATCATTGCTTTACAAGGCTTATAGATCTTTTAAAAACACTGAATATTATAATTTAAATTGTTTAAAAATGTTTAAAAATTGTAATAATTTAAATTAAGCTTATTTATAGAAGATCACAAGATCTATAAAAAAGGAGAAAAGAAAGAATCTAATTTTCATTATTTGTTTGTTCCAAAAAATTTTCGTTTTTGATTTTCTTCTCCTTCTCCTAAACTATAATAGTTTTTTGTGCTGGCAGTTATTGGTGTTGGTTGAAAACATGCTTAAAATTGCTTACAATCTTTTTAAGTTTTTAGATGTTAATTTTTTTGCATTGAATGCTTAGGGAAATTACTTTTTTTTTTTTTAATCATTCCATTTCACATCAAACTAAAATTCCTGTGATATTATTTCACAACCTAATGGCTCTTCACCCTCCCCCCCTCCACATTTCCTGGATCATATTTTTTTACACTTGTAGTTTTTTTGATTAAAATTTGTTTCCTGCTTAATTTCTTTTGTAATTTTGGGTTACTGCTGTCTCTGATAATAAGATTTCAAAAGAAATCACTTTTGTATGAAAAATGAAATTTGCTTTTTGTACTCCTCATGATTATGGTATTTTCTAATTACTGTTTAATTATTCTATGAAAAAGCAAACAATGTAGAGAATTATCTTTTTTGAATTTTTATGATCTGACCTTTTAACTGATGCTAATTTTTTTTTTTTTTTTATTAGGTAAGTGTTTTCATATTATATATCAAGCAGATCAATGATTTACCTTTGAGAAAAGACTTAAGAGTTAAAAAGATAAAATTTACATATACATGTATCTACTACTTATGTATAGTGTTTGAAAAGTTTATACTTTTGTAGAATATAATATTGATGCCAACAAATAGAAGTTGTAAGTGAACTTCCGATGACCTGATTATGCAAATTAGGACATATACAAATTTATCTGGTATAAATAGCGACCAATCTCTAATTAAAAATTAGTTCTGCATTCAATGATAAACACAAAAAGCAAACAAAAATGAAATGCATCATAATCTGAACTGATGACGCTATAACAACTTTCATCCTTGCATCTGTTGCTGTTAATGTCAACCTGTGCATGTAAAAATTTTGTTTCATTTTTGAGTGTTCTATTTGTTTTATTATGATGCACTTTTTTATTGTGTTCATAATTAAATGTGAAACAAATTTATAATTTGAAATAGCTTCCTTTCTGTCATGAGATAAATATAATGACCACCCTCAGGGCCAAGCAAAAATTACAAATCGACAACATAATTGAAAACAGATATGTTTATTTTCTTTATTAAAGAATCTAAGTTACTTTAACGAATAAAGCAAAAACATCCAAAGTGATACGGAAACAAAATTTATTGCTTGATATGTTTCGATTTTACATCATCTTCGGAGGCAAACAATGTTACAAAGCTTAACTGGTGGACGGTGCCCCTTATACAAAATCATCTTCACGCTAGGTACTTTATGACCATCGAACCTGATATACCTTTATATCCCCAGGTCTGGCGGACCTAATAGAAAGCTCATCTAAAATGCCAACTTGATGTAGAGCTCTTCCGGTCTTCCAATCCAATGACAAAATCTATTAAGCTGTCCCTCTCGAAAGATGTTTGATTGTTGAGGAGAAGGGTATGGTCCAAATGTTGTTGCCTCCTGATCTTAATTTCCTCGTGGATTAATCTTTTGTCCTTGTCCTTCCCTCTCCATAAGACGTCCATGCAAGCATCAATATTGACCATCCGGTGTTTAGCTGCGATAAGGTGGTCAGCAAAGGCCAATTTTCCATCTCTGTTGGCCCACTCCCACCTATGTTCACGGAACCTCTCGTAGAAGGAGCGGGACGTGGATCCGACATAGACAGCTTCACAGTCTGGGCATCGTAATCTGTATACGCCTGCCCCCTGGTACACATCACTATCATGGTTCTGTCTGGCCGGGTTCAAGACGTACCTGGAGGAAATTGAGATCAGGAGACAACAACGTTCGGACCATACCCTTCTCCTCAACAATCAAACATCTTTCAAGAAGGATGGCTTAATAGATTTTGTCATTGATTGGAAGACCAGAAGAGCTCTACATCAAGTCAGCATTTTAGATGAGCTTTCTATTAGGTTTGCCAGATCTGGGGATATATAAGGGGCACCGTCTACCAGTAAAGCTTTGTAACATTGTTTGCCTCCAAAGATGATGTAAAATCGAAACGTGTCAGGCAATAAACTTTGTTTCCGTATCACTTTGGATGATTTTGCTTTATTCGTTAATACACGTGATACTAGTCATGGATTTCATCAATCTAAGTTACTTTGTTTGCACTTGCTTGTCTTCCTAGTGAAAATTACGTCTTCAAAATGTTTTTCGAGCACATCCAGTGACTTCAGAGCAATATTAGTTTTCCCTTCACCTGGGAGCTGATAACTACTGGGAGCTGATAACTTCACCTTCAAAATCTTCTTATTAATGGCACCACTTCTGCCTGGAAGTGGTTTCACATCTTCATTCTGATCCTCCAGTTCCTGGTCAGTGATCTGTAATCTGTCTGCCAAAGAGAGGCACTTATGTTTCTGGTACCAGGCATAGTAAACAATATCAGTATCACCAGACTCAAAGAACGAATGGTTGCATTTCTGAATCTCTTAATCTGATTGGTTGATTACAGAAAAGTCTGTGTTGATGTCATTGCACTTAGATTAGAACCTGATTGGTTGATTATAGAGAATAGTGTAGTGATATAATTGGCACTTAGGTTAAGACCTGATTGGTTGCATAAGTGGTTGTTATAGACCGGTTTTTCAATATTGGTTTACATACGAGGCGTGTTTAATTAAGTACCGTTTCGAATAAAAAAAACAAAAGAAAAACCAGATGAATTTTTTTAACACCTTAATTTTTATATGAAAGCCTGGACTTTAATCTACTTTTCAACATAATTTCCACCTATATTAATTGCACTTAACGTAACGTACGGCCAGTTTTTGAATTCCATCATACGGCAAATAATCCACAAGCAAAACACTCTGTCTATCTCAAAACACAGTGCACATGATTTTTCAGGCTGAAATTGTTTGCTTGAACTTCACTTTATTGGATAATGCTTCCATTCCATGGGCTGTTGTTTTGCGGTGCAACATGAGTAACCCATGTCTAGTCATCAGTGACAATTTGGCTCAAAAACTTATTCCTTTCGACACGGTACCTTATGAGGAAAGTCAAAGCACTGGCTAAACGATTGGTTTTGTGCAACTCCATGCTGGAGTGGTTAGCAAATCTTGCAGCTGATTTCATTGAGGATGGAATTCAGATGCTGGTCATACGATACAATAAGTGCCTTAATATAGGTGGAAATACATTGTAAAGAAGATTAAGGTCCAGGCTTTCATTTAAAAAATAATGTGGTAAAAAATTGTCTTTGGTTTTTTAATATCAAAACAGTACTTAGTTAACAAACACGCCTCGTACATAGGGAATTGAAAATGCTGGTTGTGCTAGACAGGTGGTCGTTAGCGTAAGTTTTACTGGACGGAGGGTGGAGCAAACCAAAGTACAGAAGAGTTTACTTATTTATACACATAACCCTTCTTTTCGGGGTACAAAAGTTTGATCTTGGAGCGGGGGGCGGGGGGTGCTTGATTTAACGCAACTCTATTTAACATAGTTGCTGAGATCTGGCTCCCAACTATCACTTTTTACCAGGTTTGTACTGTATTATTAGAATATATAGCTAACGATGCAAATCTTTAGTGTTTTCAAAGTCATCCAAATCTCTGTGGCAATTGAAAATTTAATTTTAGTAGTACAGTAACCTTTCTGTATCCACAGTCTCACCATCCGCGATTTCGCATATCCCTATTTAATTCTTTATATACCTCCCTCTTCATAGGCAATGGGAAATTTTTTTGTCCTGATCTATTTTCATCAGGATTCCCCTTTTCACTGCCAAGTTTTTGCTTGATGAAGACAGGGATTTTGCTTCCAATGTTTTAGAGGAATCCCTTCTGTTCATATGGGAAAATTCAATGCAAGTGAATAGTATCAGTGGCGTTTTACAAACTTTCTGTTTCCAAACACATATCTTTGGCACAGCTTATCATTGCTTCGATAAAGAAAAATGGTGACAATCCACTTAGTGCTAAATGAACAAGAAAGGTTTTGTTTGAAAATAAGTTGAAATTTCTAGACATGTTGACTGAGGGAAAAAGCAATACTGATGTTGGCCGAATATTTGGAATAATGAATCCATTGTTCACATAACCAAGAAAAATAAAGAGGCCTTCAGACAAAGTACATCCCTTAACCACTGTTTTCTCATAATGCTTTGGTCCTGTTATCTACGAATTCATATACACGAGGGTTTTTGGGGACCAAACCCTTGCAGATAATAAGAGATTTATACACAAATATATGACTTCAAGTCAAACTTTTATTGTGAAGCAAATTAAGAGGTACAATGCTAGTTTAGGCATTAAAGCAGCGTGTTCAGGAAAATAATCTGAGATGTAATGAAATAAAATAAGCCAGAAACTCTGGACAAGATGATATGCTTACAAAGACAAAGGAAACCGCTTTTCCACAAAAAAATAATTTAATAACATTAACAAACAATAACGATATAAAAGAACAATAATAATACAAACACGTGTGTACATTTCGAGAGCCAAGCCCTCCTCTTCAGCGTGTACAGACGTGAACCGAAGTACACACTGAAAAGGAGGGCTTGGCTCTCGAAATGTACTTATGTATTTGTATTATTATTGTTCTTTTATAATGCTATTGTTTGTTAATGCTATTTAATTATTTTTTTGTGGAACTGTGGTTTCCTTTGTCTTTGTTAGCAAATTTGATACCTATTGATAAATGTTAAACATTCTCTTTCTATTCCTCACCAGCATTACAATATATTGTGACTAAATATTATATTTTATTTCTTTTCTTTATTATTATTTTTTTTTTTTATAAAATTTTTAGTGATTTTACAAATTTGTGCATGTCTGAGAAACATTTGATAGAATGTCTTACGTTCAATTGCATAGTGATAATGTTCTAAATGAAGGCACCGATGAAGAATTGGTAAGTCACTTCTTTTTAATAAATATTTGTACATGTATTAATAAAAGTTTTAAGTCACTTGCTTCTTTGTGGCTCACTACATTTTCCAACAGAAACACAGGATCAGATAAATAACTAATACATGACCTAGCATGCTTAAGTCCAGCTCTTATTATTTTTTACTTGATTTTGGATTGTAAAACATTAGGGTTCCTTGAAAAAAAAAGAACAAAAAAAAAAACATAGAGCATTTTCCCTGTACACATTTTTCTCGTGTGCATTTATGACATTGGGATTCTTTCTGTGTGTAATTTTTGTGAAGTGCTTTTTTTCCTGTGATTTTTTTCTGTTCCAACATAGGATACTGAAAGACCAGTTATCATAGAAATTCTGTAAATATTATCTTAGAAAGTAAAGACAACATTGATTTAAAGCCTAAACTTTTTTTTTAGTGATCTTAAATATTTTTTTTGGAATCTTGAATACTTTGTACATTGTAGAAATATGAGCCATAGTTTAAATTTTTTCTTATTTCATTATCCTTCTCTTTGTGTATATTTATGCTTCCCTTTGTGCATTTAACAATTGAACTTTATAAGTATTGTTAGAAAGATGAAGCTGCGATGTGCTTGATTTCTGTTGTTATTTCTCCTAGCCAACGAAAAAGACAGGTCACAGCATGGAAAGGTCATCTGAACATAGTAAGCTGAATGTTCGTGAGCAACAATCCAATTCTTAATACTTTCCAACAAATGAAAAAACGTTGATTGGCCTACTATGATCAGAAAACTTTTCAGATGACTTTTTCGTTGGCTATGTTACTTACTGCCTGCTTCTCTTAATCAAAAAAATAAAAAAATAAAAAAAAAATTAATTATTGTGAAAACACTGGGCTTACATATGAAGACTGCTCTGGACACAGAAAAATGTGCCCAAAGATCTGTCATGTGTAGATTATTCTATGAAAGCCGATCTTTTCTTTGTTCTGTTAAAATTTTTATAAAACCAACATTTTCTTAACTGATATTGATAGAATTGTAAGAATTGTACTGGGATTAAAAGAGAAATTCAGGGTAGATTTCAGACAATATTTCTTTGATCCATTTAATGGAACCAAAATTTGATATAATATGATAAGCCAAAAGCATCAAATGTTGTTTATATGGGCCCATTTAAAGTTTCGATAGAATTTTTTATTTTTTTTTATTTATTTATTTTTTTTAAATACATCCACTGTTATCAAACTCTATTACAATCATAACTTGAATATTAGGCTATTGTACATGAAATGTCAGATTTAAGGATGAAGTAATTTTAATAAGCTCCTCTAGATGATGCTCATGTTTTTTATAGTGAAGATTAAATAGCCCTGTACGTGAGTAAGGAATCATTTGAGTGCTAGCTTGCAGTACGAATGTACAGATGCAAATTGGAACTAAACCAAATATGGATAATTTTTCTGTACGAGTTCAAACTTGGCCACAACACAGTGAGAAACATCAACAAAACATCTGGAGATGGCAATGTAAATGAACAAACCATTCAGCAATGGTTCAAAATGACTGTGAAAATGAACTCTGTGGACAATCAACACCAGCGATTAAAACAACAAACACTGGTGAAGTCTGAACTTTGCCAAATTGTAAGAGATGCCCAGAAAAATACAAACTGTGTCCAATATTTCCTGCCACATGCAGATACTTTAACAAGTCAAGAAGCTTGATAATTGGGTTCCCTGTGGCCTCACTGAAAACTCACCTGGAAGACCAAGAGTCTAACAATTACACAACTTGCACTATGAGAATCTTCCTAACCCACGATATTCTTCAGATATCTCGCAACGTGACTATCACTTTCTTAAGCATTTGGACCTTTGTTTTGGCTGGAAAAAAGTTCAACAAGTAGTTGTCAAAAACACTTTTGAGGATTTTTTCTCTCCCCTTCTTCTAGTGCCGAAACGCTGAACTTCTATGAAAGTGGCATAAAGGCATTGATATTTCGACGCGAGAGGTCTATAGATATTAATGGTGCCAAGTTTAGTTTATAAATGTCATTTTATATTGAGTTACTGTTTATAGTTTCGCTATTAAATCCGATATTTCACGCAACAGCCTGATAGATTGTGTTTTAATGACCAATTCACAATTTCAGTTTAAGCTTTTTTCATTGTGATTTATATTTTCATTATTGTTTAATTTTATTTTACAATGTACATTGCTGGTCAAAGGATAACAGTTACAGAAAAATACTTCACCATATAAAAAGGAATTTATTACATGGTACAACATTCAAAATATCTCACGTGCATCAGTTTTGGTACTGATACATTATTATTTCCACTTACAAAAAATAAATAAGAAAATGAGCAAGGACAAAAAAGTATTCATATCCCACATGAAATGGGAATCTACTATTCAAATTTTAATTATGATTTGAAAAGTAATTTGAATATAGGGTGACCAAAGTTTTTCTTCTGCAATTGGGGACGTGAACCAAAAGTCAGGTGAATACCAGAAGTCATGTGACATTGTGAGCTGCTGACACCAAGCCCCCCTTCTCATTGCCAGCCTATTAATGAAATTACTTCAAAATTCTTACCTAAGAATAAAAGGTTTACTGGGAACCCCTAAATAATCTCCATGAATGGTTTACTGGGAGCACATAGCCTGTTAATTATTCCAATTTAGGCAAGTGTGTGTCCATTAGTTTTGGAGATAAGTTCTGACTGAGCTTTTTCTTGTGCAGATGCTGCAATGCTGTATGAGTAGTAATCAGTACTACCAACATAAATTTCATAATAAATTCTGGCAATATATATTCATTTTCGGGGATGTTTCTGGGGAATACTAATTCCATGGACATCTCTAGGGAAGCCTATTCATCGAGGACAAGGCAGGCAATCCGGAGAGTGTCCCTGGAGATCGGGGACATCTGGCCGTCCTAGCCTATAACATTCCATTATTATATATATTAATCTTATCACATGTCCAAATGACCAGTATTTATTATTATTCTCTTTGTTTTTCCGCAATTTTGCTGAAAGTATTCAAAACCAAATAACATCCCACAAAACTCGGAATGGTGATCAAGTTTCACACCAAAGATGAAGACTAAATAGCTAAATGATAAGGTTTGGCATTTTTTCATCTGTGGAGCCCATCATGAAAAAATTCAAAATATTATGTGTAAGATCATCATCACCAAGGTCAGGAAGACTTATCATTTTGAATGCCATAGGATTTCGAGGCTGTGTGGCAATGAAGAAACCGTTGCTGAAACAATTGCAATTTGCCATGGAACATGCAGAAAAACCACTGGCATTTTTTGAACTTGATTTGTGGACAGATGAAACTAAGATAAACTTATTTAACAGCGATGGCTGTGAATTTGTTTGGGCTTTGAGAGGAAATGAAAGAAGAGTGTTTGAAGGCAGCTGTAAAGTACTGTGGTGGCAGTATGTTGATATGGGGATGTGTGAGTTCTTCAGGGCATGGACAACTCTTTGTAATTTGGAAACGTGACTTCTGAGAAGTATAAGGAAATTTAGAAACATGTATGATATCTTGAGCATGTGAACTGATTGGCTGTTGTTACATATTCGAACTACCTTAAATGACCTAAAGCATACGTGTTTCTAAATATCTGGTAAAGATAAACTTTTTTTTTTTTAATAAAGTATTTGATCTATGACCCAGTCCAACACTTCCCAGAAAGAAAGCCTGTGCACTGAAACGTCATACATTGTTACATTATCATAAAAAGGCACTGTTAATTGTATTTCTACCAGTAATAAGTCCTAAATTATGACTTCTTATGATTATGTAATAATGTAAGCCATTAAGGTGTGCAGGCTTTTTTTCTAGGAGGTGTTGCCCAATCAATCTCCTGATCTCAGTCCCATAGAGAGATGTTGGGCCGAATTAAAGAAAATGGTTAAAGATAGACACCAACAAATCTCAGGCATTTAAAGGATATTTGCAAAGAGGAATGGGCTACATTGGATCCAGCATCTGTTCACGGTATGCCAAAATGTTTAAAAAGTGTTCGTCATCCAAATGGTGGTCATATTAATTATTATTAGAAGGGTATGAATACTTTTGTCCATGGTAATTTTTTTGTTATTTTTTTTTTAATTGGAAATAAATATGTATTGGCATCAAAATCAGCACGATATTATTTATTTTGTTATGTACTATATAATAAATCTCATTTTGTGCAGTGAAAGATTTTTCTATGAGAGCCTATAAAACTACTATAGGGCAGTGAATACTTTTGACCAGCAGTATAGTTGTCTTCTTTGATATATAACATTTCTTTAATTTTACAGCTTTATTTTAGCTATTGCAACAGTAAAATGAGAAGAACTTTATATTACTTACTTGCCATAGTTACATTAGGATTGTCTTTGCTGTTTTTCAATTGGAAACCAAATTTAAAAGTAAAGTTAGAAAAAAAACCATGTTCACCAGCCAGCGCTACAACATTAATTTTGAAGAACAAATATCGTGAAGTTTTTGTTGAACCTGTGATTGAAAAAATAGTTTCACATTCCTTTCCTAGAGAATATGCATTTTCTGCAACAAATTCTTCAGGTTATGGTTCATTTCAGACTCTTCACGTTGGAAATGGAGCGTCTGTCTCCGAAGAGGTAGTGATTTTATTTTTTCTTTTAAATATATTTAACTCTGCCTAGGACTGTCCAGCCCTTTTATAGGAGGGTCACCTGGAATATTTGGGAGCAGTCACGCTACCAGACAATACACCTGGCTTATCACCCCTAAAGATTTTCAAAATGAGCAAAGGAAAAAGCCAGACTGAATGAGTTTAAAGAAGATAGCATGAATTGAGATTGGGGATGTGAGATGTGAGAGAGTGAATGAAATGCCGTAAAAGAGATCTGATAAATAAGATGTGTAATTATAGGTTAAATACTATGCTTAAGTAAACATTTTAAAAGGGATGCTTGAGAATATGAAAAGTTATATTGCTGACCTGTTATCTGGAATAAAAAATGGATGCATATACATATACTGAAGAGGGAATATTAATTAATGAGAGGTCAATGAAATGTATGATGGACTATAAGTGCATAGATGATAGAGTGTTATGAATAAGATTGAGGATCTTTCTGGTTGCTATATAGACGGGGTGTGCAGGAAGTAGCTACGTGCATGCTCCACTTTCTGTGCCTTCTTTCATTTCCGATCATAGAATTTCTGAGGCAGGAAAGAGCGTGTTGTGTTCCTCCCAGTTCAATCAATTCAAAAAAGGCAAAATTATTTAGTAAAGTAACGTTTCATTGATTTCCGTGTACCGTTTCATAATCTCCGACTCAATAATAAATTAATGATAAATCGCGGTACTCGGCAGTCAATCTGAATAATGTCAACTCATAGTAACAGCCAACGCTAGAAGTACAGTTATTACGAAAGCGGAATTATGTCTAGGCACAAAGTAAGCTAATATGTAAACACGTCTATATGTTCTTGTGGATATCATTGATGAGGAAGAGAAAGAGAAATTCTGGAGTGAAATAAATGATATGTTGAATGAATACCAAAGCCATGTAATTATTGATGGTTATTAGAATAATGGACAAGTGTGGAGACATATACTATGGATAATCTAATGAATCGCAAAAGAATGAGAATGGTTGAGCATCTTCTAGAGGTTTGTGCAAAGAGAGGACAGTGTGTCTCAAAAACTAAGCCTAGCCAACATTATATTAGAAATGCCATAAAAGATCTGAGGAGCATAATTATTCTGGTTATGTATGATGAAAGATTTTATGGTAAAGTTATGGATACAAGAATGGTGAGAGATGTAGAGAATGGTCTGATCATTATCTTGTGAACAAACCTGATCAGTGAGTTAATAACTCAGGGTTAATGATCACTAAGAAACTGGAATTTGAAGGAATAATAAGGTAAATATCCCTCTGTATACCATTAAAATTTGATCAAATTACATCTAGTAGTGTCCAAATTATGTGTTCAAAATCGTGACATTTACAAGGAGACTCCACGTACTCTTGACTTGTAGATTTTTATTAAAAACAAATATATGAGTAGTTTTCACCCGATTAAACACCCATGAGAAGCCATTCGATGCACTTTTTAAAATTTTCCAAGGAAAAAAATCATTAAGTTAATTATTGATGACTATACTTTATAAATGCCTGAATTGTAGAGTAGGATTCTATTAAGTTGTGTTGGTCCAGCAGTAAGGCGTTGGAATCCTATTTTGCAGGTACAGGTTCATATTCTGTCTTCATCAAATTATTTTTTTCTTTCTTCCAAAATTCATTTTACATGTATAGAAAATGAACAGGGTGAACATAAAGTTTATACTGATAAAGAAAATTATTAAAAAAAAAACTGTCAGAAGATACATACGGTTTTTATAGTATTATGATCTTCATCTTAAAAAGTTTTTCTTCATGTCATTAGTACACTTCAGTATGTGCACCTTTTGTAGCTCTGAAAACATCTAGATGATATTCAATTTCTCACCACATATTTGCCGGCATTTCTCCTGTTACTGTCAATATTGCATCCATTATTCCTGCCTTTAATGTGTTTACATTGGGACCGGTGTAACAAACACTTTATCCTTAGCATATCCCCACAAGAAAAAGTCTAAGGGTGTATATCCGGAAATGTGGAGGTTATATTGTAGAACATTTCTTCCAAACCTTTGGTTAGGAGACATTGAATCAAGGAATTCATGAAATGTGCCTGATGTGGCGGGGCACCATTCTATTGATAAATTACCCATGATTGGTACTCACATTACATTGAGCTTTCTCTCTCGTAGACACCATTTTCAATATGAACCATGTTAGCGCCACCCTCATTGTTTCGGCTCCTACCGTACCAGCAGTTTAAAAATTTTTTGAGATGTAGATCTTAATACAAAAAAAAACGTATATTACCGGTCTGACATTTTTTTTTAATATTAATTTTCTTTATCAGGTAAAGACTTGTATGTTCAATCTATATTTAATACATTTTGTAAACATAATCTAAATTTTCCAATTTGCTTCAGTTATTTTTTCATAAATTGAAAGATTGTTACAAGTCAAAAGAACTTATTGTAACGTGCCGTTATATTTTTTTTTTCGGTTAGGTTTTAGTAACCGTTTTATGAAAATTTTTGAGTCCCCTCTACAACTAATTACTGGATCTCGCTTGTGAGATTCCCTATCCCACGCTAGTAGAGAATACCTTAAACGTTCTCCTCCCGCGCTGTGTTTTTCGAGCACTTTGCCGATGTTCCTGGTTTCTGTCGCGTGTCGCCTACCCTGAAACTGGTTGATCATCGGTTGTCTCGGACGTGTGCCTTATTTATCAGATGTTTAACTAATTATTTTAACGGAGGTTACTGTGTTCCCCCTCCTTTTTATATATTAAAGGGTTCACTTGACGCGTTCTGTTCGCGTTAGTCTTGGGTTAATGATACCTCTTTTGGGGAGTTATTTGTTCTGTTTAATTTTGTCCTCGCGCTAAATAAGTTTTTTCTTCCAGTGGGATTCATTTATATGTTGACTGAGATCGCGGTTCTTTGTATATTGCGCATTAATGTCGCCATTGCGTGTCCTCAGTCGTTTATCCCGTGGTGAATTTTTTCTTTGCGCTTGACGGATAATTGAATATTTAATTTCCCGCTGAGGTAATTAGTTTTAGCATCTAGTTTTGGCCCGTCTTTCATCGCGTCATTTGTTTGACTCATCTTGTTCGTTATCCGATGAATCTTTTCTCGTCGTTGATTAATAATCTTTAGATACGTTCCTCTTTTTTGATTTCCCAGTCTACTATTAGATTTTTTTTTTGCCGTTTAACTATTTCCTTTGATTTTTTTAAAATAAAGATTGATTTTAGAGTTTGCTCTCTTTGGCAAAGGATGGATGGAAGTCCTTGCCTTTCTCTATAGATATTGGATGTAGTATTTAACGTTAAAAGAATTATAACTATTCCCTTCTTTTTAATTTGCTTCATGAGCTAAAACGATTTTTTTTTACTATTTTTAAAATATTTTTTTGTTCGCTATAATTCTTTTACGGCGATTCCTTATCAATGCTATTGTTGGTTACTCGCACGTGTCCGTTGTTTGCCTAACTTTTTATTGTTCAGTCGTCGTTGTAATCGACCGCTCGTTTTCTTAGAGCGTCTATCCGTCTTCGTTTCCTTGAACTCGGATGCCGTGCCGCATGCACGTGATATTTAAATTTTCTTCGGATTTTGTAATTTCTTGGCTTAAAAAAAATTATGGTAGGGCAGATTCAGCTAGACCTTCAAGAGAGGCAACATCAGCTCCTCAGCCCTCTCTTGGGATAGGAGATGGCTTTCCTTTGGAAAATGAACTTATTACTTTCGTCGACGTCAAACTTTACTTCGACTCATGAACGATTGGTTCATGTTAGTTTCTATATTGGATCTTAACCGATTGTATCTCCGGACCATGACGTTTATCATAGTTTACTTCTCAGCACTTATCTTGTGAGTGTTCCAGCCAGGCGAAACGCTACTTCTACTTTAGACCATTCATTGCCTTCCCGTCAACCAGTTCCAGTTGCGAGCAAGTTCGTCTAAGATAAGTTTTCGCCTCATCGGTCCTTGAAATCGTACTTTTCTACAGGTGTTTCGAGAGCGGTCTTTCTCTCGTTGTGGAGCGTCCACTTATGTCTTGCTTTATCTTCTCCTGAGATGACTTTATAAATACGAATCATCATGAAAATTTTTTTGTAGCAACGACACTTTTGCTCGATGAATCTGACTGACCTTTCCGACAATCTCTCGAAGTCATAGTTTTACCTTGTGTTTTTTTTAATTTTTTTCTGTAAAATCATTTTTCCTGGTTATATTGTTATAATCGGTTTTTCCTAATAATCGGAAATTATGCTTCTGTTTTAATCAATTTTCTTTATGACAATTTTGCTTTCTTTTCCAGGACCTCACCGTCTGTTCTTATCCCGTCCTTCCTTATCCGTATGAACTTGTTTGTCCGTCCCGACCTGCGTTTTTGTGTTGCTTTCTGTTACTGTTCCAGCTGTCTTTATTATAGTGTATATTTTGTACCTCGTCTTTAGGATTTGTGCGGAGGAGGTCCGGGGTTTGTGGATTTTTGTATCTTATTATCTTTCCTGTACCACTTTTATTCACTTATTTTTTGTTGAAATTATAATTTTTTCTCCAGTATTTCTAATTTTGTTAAAGAGAAAAAGAAAAAATGATTTTTTTTTATTTCCAGTTTTTATTTTCCTTTGGTACTTGCTGTTAATGGTCTTGCTCGTTTACAGCGTGGGCATCACTGCTTGATTTTTCGAACTTCTATCACTCTTCCAGATCTTCCAAGCTTTGCGTGATCCGCCTTCTTCCACTAGCCTAATACGCTCTACCTTCGCCTTGGATCGGACTTTGAGTTTTACTCCCTTGTGTTGATCATCGCGCCAGCTTCCTAGACTTTTGCAAGAGTTTGTTAACCCCGCTTCTCTCCTGAGATCATTTTTTTGCAGTTTTTCTTTATTTTGTTTTATCCTTATTCACCTGTTGTAATAAAGGAAAATATTTATTTGGAATTCGTTTTTTTCTACCTTCAATTTTATTTATTCTTAGTTTTGGGGTTGCCTTAGGTGGGGAGGTTAGCCTTTCAAGTATTTAGCTAGTGGTTAATTCACAGGGGTTTCTTTTTCTTGAGTTTCTCTCCATTTTCTCCTTACTTGGGGGATCCCCTTGGTTCCTTCAAGTAAGTATAACTCTTACCTTCGCGGTTACCTCGGGTTCTGGTTATTGTTTTTTTTGCTTTAGTCAAGGGATGGTTTTTGGGTCTTTAACGCTTTGTTATTAGAAGCGTTGGCGTGTACGTGCTGGTAAACGTCTTTGGCCTTTACTAGCACGTTACATTATTTATATTTATTTTATTTTTTTAAAAACCACAAAAGAAAAAAGGATAATTCACCTGTAAGTAAAGATAGAGGCAATAGTTAATTTTGTTCATAACAAACCGCTGCTCCTAGAAATAGTTAACGGATGTAGAAGAAAAGAAGGACGAGACACTAGAATCTTGGAATAAAATAAAAAATGAGTGGTAAGAGCCTGAAAATGTTTTGGATAGAGGCTATCTATCCTTTGTCAAGCAATGAGTGAAAATGATGAACAATAGATGACAATATGATGCATTATATATACATGGTGCAATAATTATTTAATCTTTCTGTGAGTTAAATATCATCCCAAAAGTTGCAAAATCAATAAATGTGGATAAATAAACTTTTTTAAATGCTCATTTATCATTAATTACTATATAATACCGTAATTTACGGTCGATAGGCACGACAATGGATAGGCCGCAGCACTAAAAATCACCGTTTTCGAGAAAAAAAATGCTAGTTTGGCCATAGCATTGGTTAGCTCCCTGTTGTCGCCATTTATGTCGGTAATCAAGAATCTGTTCTAATTCACTTTAAAGAAATATGCTGCAGTTTTTGTGTAAAATATAATTTTATTCTAGAATAATAAGATATACATATGAGAAATATAATGGAATGGGATACTTACAAATTCACCTAAGTAGTTGGAGTCAGTAGTGGTAGTCACGGAGTCGAGAGTTCTGATGTAGATTGTCGGAATTGAATAAAGCTTTCCCGCAATACGAAAGTGATTTGCAAACAAAAGTGAGAGCATTTGCTAAAAAAACAAAATAGCGCCGATCAAAAATTTTTCTTTTCTGTCGCATGCGAATTTAAACCGAGATCACTTTGTTTTTTATTAAATTTCTGGGCCCCCCCCCCCAAAAAAAAAACAACCTCAGCATGTATTCGGGTAAATACGGTAATTTTTTTTTTATTAAATCAGTGAGTCAAATGAAGTGAAGTCTCCTTGTTAGAATGAATTTTCTTAAAGGATGGAGAAATGTCAGAAGGGTTTGCATGCGAGTAGTGAAAGTGAAGGTGATATGGAATTTGTGTAAGCTTTGTTGGATGAAGGTTGTTGTACTGAATGATTGGACCAAGATGGTGATTGTATAAAGGGAAAGATGAGAGAAATGTTTGCAAAAATGATAGAAGTTTAAGCCTGCTGGGAAAGTGTTTGGAAAAATTCTGATTGACAGAGGGAGAAAAGTGTTTCAGAAATGCAGAGTGCTTTAGGAGTGGCAGAGATTTTGTGTGGATTAGATCTCTATACAAAAGAAAGTATTTTCTATACTTAAGTCTAAAAAAAGCTTATAACATAGTGAATAGAAATAAAATGTGGAGAGTATTAAAGGAATATTATGTGAATGAACGATTACTTGGGCTATAAAAGCAAATGAATCTGGATACTGTGCATATGTCAGATTGAATGAAGCAATTTCAGAATGGGTTGATATTAAAGATGTTGTGAGACAAGGATGTTTAATATATATATAGATGTATGCTTAAGAGAGATTGTGGTGAATTAGCATGAAAGTGAGTGATTAAAGAACCTGCTATCTATTATAGGCATATGAGTTTGGTTTATGTGTGCTTGTAGAAAAAATGATGTGGTGGGTCATTTTTTATAAATTGTATGAATTCTGATTAGGCCTTGATGATTGACTTTTTCTGTTTTACATTTGACAGAAATATATATTTAGATATTTTATTCATCATCATGTGAGATACATTTGGAATCAGCGAAAACGAAAATTTTTTAGGTTAAGGTAAGCATGAGTCTCTATATTATCTTCATGCTTGCTTTTTTTTCCAGGATATCTTTCAGTTTCTGTTCTTTATTTATTGTTATGGTATATGGTATATTATTTGATTTATTTTTTTTTGTAAGTAAAAAAAAAAAAAAAATTTCTAGTGATCTCAGACAGCAGGCACTTGTTCAAAAATTGCACAAATATTATTAGCAATACTGATAAATTATAACTTGAAATGAGATTCTTTGCCATTAGTTTATTAAAATTGTCTTATTCAACTGACATTTGACAAGAGCTCTACTGTGTCTCGCTATGTTGGTTGAGAAACTCATGTGACCTTTTTTGCAAACACAAATACTTATAATATGCATACATTGCACAACTGGCTTTATGACGTATGGTCTTAGACCAAATAATGAATAACTCAGAAGTATTAAATGAAATGAGGTGTTTACTATGTTTCATGTGATAAAGGGATTTTGTTTTAAGCTTAATATAAAGTAAAATTTTAAATTTATTTATTAAATTAATTTTTTTTTTAAATTTTCAGAGGTTATGATGTTGGTGTACGAAATAAAGAATTATTGGAGGAATTTCTTGGTTTAAAAGATGAAGAAGTTACAGAAAAGTACATAGAAAAATTTGTCCATTTATATATATATTTAATGAACATTGTACATGTCTTTTTGAAAATTTTTTCCATAATATCAATATGCCTGTTTTACAGATTACTAATATATGGTGAGAACAATATTGACATTGAAATTAAATCTTATTTAAAACTCTTCACGGAAGAGGTAATGCTTTATTATTATTTTTGCCAGAAAACTTTAAGATGTTTTAATTTTCATTTCATTGGTAAAATGGATTTTTATTAAAATTACAGATTTTGCATCCATTTTATATTTTTCAAATCTTCAGTTTCATTTTGTGGTTTGTGGATAATTATTATATATTTTCTTCTTGTATTCTCGTCATCACATCTATTTCATTGGCTCTCTCATTGTATGAAACTAGAAAGGTAATTTCTAACATTGCATTTCTAACATTTTAAAACTTAGAAATTACTTGAATAAGCATATTATGAGGTGTTATCAAAAAGTATTGAACCTTAATTTTTCCCATGGGATCAAATAAGACATGGCAGTTCTCTTTCAGTGGGATGTGAAGGAGACGTTCATGAGAATGCATGAATTTTTTCCCACCTGCATATAGCTTAGTCTCTGGTGTGTGTGAGGATATTCAGCGAGTATCCATCGGATTGTGAATTGATATGAAAATGATGGAACAAGTTGAGCAGCAATAATGCATCAAATTTTTCCAAAAGCTTGGTGATGATACTCCTGCAGAAATTTTTTGCAAAATCCAACAGGTGTGCATACTCAAGTGTACTGCTTTGAAGTAAATTAGAGTAAATAAATGTATTTTTGCCGATCAAAGGTTCAATACTTTTTGAGCACACCTTGTATATATAGGCACGAGTCTGGTATTCTAGTGAATGTAGGTGAGAAAAATGGGAAATCACATCTTCATTAATTGTCGATATTTGCTTCTGTCCTCAAACTTGTGATTGGGGGATTAACAATGGAGCTTTCATGATTGGTAGATTAACAGTGGAGCTTTCAGACCATTGTATTCTAGACAGTGCTTGAAATTAAAATCTAATAATAATGTTATAACAATGATTGTAAACAACTGCCAACAGAATAATGTGTAAAACCCTCATTGTAAAAGCAATATAAAGCCATTCGTTTTGGTTGTTCATCCGATGTTGCTCTTTGCATGTGTACTGACTAACCATATTTTCTGATAAAATCATTTTCAGTTGGCTTGCTAGTATTATAATAATCGCTAAGTTATAATCTAACTTTCTTCATTAAAAGGTTGCTTACCGAATGTTTATGTTCAAAAACAATGAAGTATGAAAGCTTCGAAGTACAACTTTGTAAACTTCTCATCTGTTTCTGTTACTCGCGGCCGCCGCCATCTTGGGGCCGTTACTTTATAGGTTTACCATTTATCACAATTTGGAAAAATTTGTTCCCAGATAATCTGCCTCTTGGATAATCCGCAGAGCCATTTTTCAGATGCAAAAATACAGATAGTCCGCGGACTATCCGCGTGTAATTACGGTATTAAAACTTCATTAAAATAAAGCAACCAATTGTACGTTTCCTTTTCTTATTTCTATTTTTATGCTGTTTTTAATTAATAAAATGCCTCTTAAAACTTTCCATTGTGAAAATTTTTAAACAGGATCTGATTATGCAGAGTCTAATGTTGTTCATCGACCACTGTACAATGAGTCTATGTATTTTCGTACAAAATCTTAAAATAATTTTTATAACAATTTTGAAAACATTGTGTATAACTCCAATACTGGCCTTCAGTTTTTCCATAGTACATTATTCACGACCATTTATTAAACCAAAATGTAGCTTGCTGCAGTTAATGTTGTGAACTCTTAATTCTAGTCTCTAGGCCTCGACTTATGCTGTTTTCTACTTTTTTCGGGTAAAAATCACAAATCGGCTTGTATATTATTGGCTTGTACATGAATCGGCTTATACTCAAGCATTTATGTCACTGTATATTGTTTTTTTGGGGAGGGGAGGCCGTGGGCTAGGGGGCTTTCACAGAGCAACCTAGCTCTGTGAAGTTAAGCATCGCCTAGCATGGTAGTCACTGGATGGGTGACCATTTAGTGAAGCGAGATCCTACCACCTCCCCTTTCTTCGGAGGCCATGTTAAGCCGTCGGGCATGGCTGCTACTACCACCTTGTAGCAGTCGTAAAAAGCTGGCTAAAGCTCAAAATGCATCTCCCAAGTCAGCTCGTTAGATCAGTGTGGGAGATTTAATAGACCAAAGCCTCCCCCTCCCCTCTCGTGGGGGAGACCTATGTCCTGCAGGGGACTGAGACGGGCTGAAACATTATTATATTGTTTTCTATTCATTTTTAAGTTTGTTTTGAATTGTATGTATATGTTCATATTTACAAGATTCATTTATATGAAATTGAAATGTAAGCATTTAAAATTTTGTATTTCAGCAAAGCAAAATCTTACATGATATGGTTGCTAGTGTTAATGATATGCAAGTAACAGTTAAAAGAAATGATTTAGGTAAGCAATAATGGGACTTCAGATAGTTTGATCATCACTTTCATAATAATGTTTCATCATTTTCATAAAAAATTAATCTCAATCTTCTTCCCAAAATGAAGTTGAAATTCCATCAACTCACCTTGTGCCAGGTGATGTAATTGTCATTCCACGTAATGGTTGTATAATGTCATGTGATGCCGTATTAATAGCAGGCAGTTGCATAGTAAATGAGAGCATGCTTACAGGTAATACTGTATTTCAAAATGAACACATGCTTTATTGCTTTAGTATTTAAATATTTTTTTCCTATTTTTTTTTTTCTTTTTCTTTTTTTTTTTTAACATTCTGATTAGGTGAGAGTGTTCCTGTAATGAAAACTCAGCTACCTATTCACGATGATCAAGAATTATATACTCCTGATTTGCATAAGAGGCATACACTTTTTTGTGGCACACAAGTGATTCAAACACGTTATTATGGTCAAAATAATGTTATAGCAGTTGTTATCCGTACAGGTTAAGTCAAATAGCAATTAGCTTGTTCTAATTCAATAATTAAGGATGATTATCACATGTACCTAATTAATGATCTACAGGGTGAGTCTGAAACCCTGTTACAAACTTTTAGAGGAGGTAGTATGGATGATTCTAAGCAAAAAAGTTCATATGAACATGGGTTCAAATTTGAATCATAACCGAGATATGAACAGAAATAAAAAATGCCGCCACTAAGATCAACAAGTTAATAACTCACTTTCTACTAAGTGGTTAGTACTGTACTCACATGTGAGCACATGTTACGATGCTGACTGCATAACTCGGAAGCTACTTGTTGAAATTCGATCAAATTTTAATGGTATAAACAGTTTTATGTACCCTATCATTCCCCCAAACTTCATTATCCTATGTGTTATAGAACTTGAGTTATTAACTTGTTGATCTTAGTGGCGTCATTTTTATTTCTGTTCATATCTTGGTTATCGTTCAAATTCGAACCCATGTTCATATGAACTTTTTTGCTTAAAATCATCCATACTACCTCCTCTAAAAGCTTGTGACAGTTTCAGACTCATCCTGTAAATTAGGAATTAGTGTTGGAATTCAGAATGTTTTGCAACCAGTTCATGTATTAAAAAAGACCATTTTAAGATTGGGTTAAGATTGGGTGATCTGGGAGGGCCAAACGAAGGTTGTGAATTCACTGGAGTGTTCATCAAATCATCTGTGTGCAACCAAAGACTGGTGACATGTTGCATTGTCCTGTTGAAACATGGTATCTCCATCAGGGTCTCTAATGCCAGAAAGGGATGCAGTTATTCTGAAAGAATGTCCACATAACGTGCACCTGTCATTGTTCCCTGCAGTCGGACAGTGGGGCCTAATTGTGACCATGTGAACACAGCCCAAACCATAACTGAGCCACATCTTGACTGGACACAACCTTGCTGACACGCAGGATCTATGGATGGGCATATGCCACACTCTCACACATCCATTAGCTCGATACAACAGAAACAGGGATTCATCTGACCATGCTACATGCTGCCACTGTTCCACTGGTGCAGAGTGTCAGCAAAGGGACATGAGTCGGTCGTCGGCTGCTGAAGCCTTTGCAGGTGCATTTGTCTCCGTACAGTCTTAATAGAAATGGGCTCCTGATGCCCCACATTCAAATTGATGGTGATCTTACTCACATTGCTCCGTAGATCGTCCTACTGAGGTGACATGACGTCCGTTCGTCAAACACTTGTAGTCGTCCTGTGTGACAGTTTGTGTGTGTGTGGAAACTTTGTCTCTACGATATTGAAGATCCACCCTAGACACTGTTGACTTCGGAGACCCGAATTCTTGTGTAATCTCCGATATCTATGACCCATGCATCTTGCACCAATTATCATCCCACGTTCAAAGTCTGTTAACTTGCAACATGCTGCCATGTTCACCACACACCTGTCTGCAATAGACTGCTCAGATATTGTGTCTACACTACCACCATATGTTGCATCTGGCTGCAACATTCGGGAATCATACATGACACATCTTCAAATGAGACAACCCTTCCCATGACTTTGGCCACTCCGTTTATATATCATGCTGTTATTTGTAAATGGGCTATAAGACTTGGTTTCATTTATTTATTTTCCAAAGGTGTCTTATAATATGAAAGTTTAGAATTATTGTTTTTATAGGAAAGTTTGTCAGATTTCTGATCCATTAAATCTTTTTTTAGATGTACAATTTGTCTCTATATTTCTGATCTGATGTTTTGCAAAAAATTTTAACAAAATTCATGATTTTTTCCCTCCCCTTTACAGGATTTTCAACTGCTAAAGGAGAATTGGTACGTTCAATTCTTTTTCCTCATGATTTAGGATTTGAGTTCTATCGTGATTCCATGCGTTTTGTTGTCTTCTTATTTTTTATTTCTGTGATTGGTGTGTGCTATTCGTTGTACGTCTACATTAAAGCAGAGGTATGATAAAAATTGTTTTTTAGAGTTTATGTACAATCTCTTGCCATTTACATCTTGAACAGTTAACTTTTACATTATATTTCTTTGTTAAAAACGAATATCTTTAGATCGTCATTTAAAAATAAAAGGCAAGATACTGTTTCAAAAAGATGGGAAATTTTCATGTCATATGCAGCTCACATTTCAAAATGTCCCATCTCTTTGAAACACTCTTTACAATATCTAAATGGATCCATTTCATTAAGTTCCATTTTATTTAATTATTTTTAAGCTTGATGTACAAAAACAATATATGATAATCGTTTGAGGCCTTGAATTCTCATGGATGGCATGGGATTATTTAGAATTATTTATAATCGCTCTTGTAAATTTTTCATGTATGCAGAGAAAGAAATTCATTTATTTTTAGTTTCCTGTTAGTCGAATGATTATTCGAGTGTTGGATATTGTGACTGTTGTTGTTCCACCATCACTTCCGGCAGCAATGACAGTGGGATCAGTGTGTGCTCAAAATCGTTTGAAGAAAAAAGACATTTTTTGCATAAGCCCTCCTAGGATTAATGTTAGTGGCAGATTGGAATTATTTTGTTTTGATAAGGCAAGTATATATTTTTTTTTTGCTTTGAAATTTGTATAATTTAAGAGATGTCAAAAGCTTGTGGTAGCTTATTTTGTAACAGCATATTTGGTTTCTCTCGTGGATTTTGCAAACATATATGAATCAATATACAGGTTGTATCAGACAACCTATGCCAAGTTAAATTTTCTCGAAATATTGACGTCCTAGAACTTTGGGGAAAAATTTTATGTAATTAAACACTATGTGAAGAATTTAATGGTGGCTATCCCATTTTCCAGAAATGACAGAGTGTACATGGGGTCTGGTCAGAAACTTTGAATAGGAACATGGGTTGAGTAGAGTGTCTTTGGATAGTGCTTGGAAAAAGATATAGATTTTGTAGGAAATATTTTGTATGAAGTTAAAAGAATTATTTTGTGTTTGAGGCGTTAAGTTTTTAAGGTTTTTCATTGAGATCTCTGCTTTTCCTGAACCTTTCTGTTGTTGATCTTCCTCTTATAAATCCAATATAAGTCCGTCTATACAGTAGGTAATCAATTTTGTGAGGAGTGATGCCCACTCCTGTAAGTAGCAAGGTGTTTGGTCTTCTTCCTGAAAACGGAGTCATCAATTCCATGTCCACAGCGTCTGTGAAGTCTGAAATGTCCTCTCCTTCTGGATTTACATTTCCAAATCTATATCTGCTATTATATTGTTTGATTTCTCTTCTTCTTAGGCCTATGTGACCATTAAAGATCACTACCAGTCACAACTTTTGACATCTTCTACTGATTGTATATCTTCATCATGTTTTCTTTTAATATTTACGTAATTATTTTTCTAGACTGGAACTTTGACAGAAGAAGGATTAGATTTATGTCAAGTGTTACCTGTAGAAAATCAAATGTAAGCAACAAAAAATTTATTAATTAATAAATTTTTTCAGATTCTTTTGCATGATAATTGACAAAAGAAATTTTAAAAAGTATTTTAATGATTAGCTTATAAATTTATAATTATGTACTGTTTAGCTATTGAATTTATTTTAAAAATTTGTCTATTTTGCATAGAAAATTGTAAATTTAATCTAAACAGATATGCAGGGTGCGTCAAAAGTCATTGGACACCTTGCTATCTTGGATACCAATGTAGTTACTCAAATTCCGATACAGGGAATGAATAGAAACTTGAGGGTGCTTTATCTGATGGATCACCTTTCATCATCTCAAATATGCAAATTAGGACACATCCAAATTCTATCTCGAAAACCATAAGAGATACACAAAAAATTCCAATTGCACATTTGTTCAATAGCAAATTCCAAACAAAGTGAAAAAAAGTTCACCAAAATCTGATGAGTGGATCACTCACAATTCTCATTGCAAACTCTGCAACAGGATAATTGGCTCTTCTACTGTTT
Organism: Rhysida immarginata; assembly: GCA_023313115.1. Classification (NCBI taxonomy): domain Eukaryota; kingdom Metazoa; phylum Arthropoda; class Chilopoda; order Scolopendromorpha; family Scolopendridae; genus Rhysida; species Rhysida immarginata. Next base: position 9,406,558 of record JAHWFO010057280.1, on the reverse strand, counting down.
GTTACTTACAAACAGTCATCTGATACAAACTAAGTCTTTACATCAATCCAGATAGTGTTCAATGTGATGTTCACTTGCACCATAGCATAATTCTGCACGACATTTCAACGATGCCCGGTTGTTGCATGAAAATTTAGCCTCGCCTCACGAAATTGGACACGAATTAACAAGCCTCGCCTCCACCATTTACTGAAAGCAGGTTACACCATTTGATGCTTGCAAAATAAGAGAGTGCGAAATTTTGTTTCTTTCAAAATAAACCGCAAAAACGAAAAAATTTGAACACATTTAACCATACAATGACTCCATTGTTAAAGCGGATAGGCTATGTGGGATTCTGTTGCAAGTATTGTGCCGATAATAAGATACAGTGCCAACATTCACAATCTTGCAAAACTGAAACAAGTGAAGTAATTAAGCAAAGGATAATTAATGACCACTTTGATTTAATATGAACACATACAGGATATATCTAAACCCTTGTCACAAACTTCTGGTGGTGATTCCCTACAGCGAGATGAAAACAGTTTGAGATTTCTGCAGTTAAAAGTTCCGTTTGAGATTTTCACAGTTAAAAGTGCAGTTTTCAGCAACTGGTTTTGTACTCTGTGGATGGCAGATTAGCTTCTCTGCATGTCACCTGCCATTCACAGAGTAGAAAAACCAGCTGCTGAAATTTCAATTTTAACTGTGGAAATCTCATAAACGGTAAATATATAATTAAATAGATTAATATACAGGGTAATGTATATCTAAACCTGTCACAAAGTTCTGGTGATTATTCCCCATATCGAGATGAAAACAAAAGTTCATATAAACATGGTTCAGGCGTGGTGGCCGAGAGGGTAAAGGCGCAGGTCTTATCACTCTGACCCAGCAAGTCGCCAGTTCGAATCCTGCCGAGGGTGTGGATGTTTGTATTTGTCTTTTCTCTAACATTTTCTCTCGTGAGGTTGGCGTCAGGGAGGGCATCTGGCCATAAAAATCATTGCCAAATCAAAAAAAAAAAATTAACACAGCGACCCCATGTGGAAATGGGAAAAAGCTGAAGATAAACAACAACTTAATATTAAATACATAAAATTAGACAGAGTGGTAAGACCCTGAAAAAGTTAACGTTTCAGAAAGAAGTAATATTAAGGGCATTAGAAAATGTCTTATATATGGACACCATTGGGGGGGGGGGGGAAGTATTGGCTAGGGAGAACAGAAAAAAACATTGGGAAGGGCTAGAAATGAAAGGGAAGATGTGCTGGGATAGGACAAGAATGAGGACTAATGGGAAACGAAGGTGCAATGAAAAAAGTGCATTATATCTCCTGCAATGAAAGAAGGGGGCAATCAGAATCATTCTCTTATCAGTTGCACATGCCAAGCGGCAGCACAAGCAATCATTTCATGGTGGCCTTGCATAGGATTCATACTGAAGATTTGTACATTTATGATGTTCAATAAACTCGTTTTGTGGAAAAGTGGTATCCACCGTCTCTCTGCTTATTCATTGCAGTATCTGTGATGGCAGAAGCATGCTCTAGAGTCAATTGCAAAGGCCAAACAACTCACAGTTAAGCAAAGGGGAAGTTTTTGAATGTTTGTAATTATGTGAGAAGAATATTCCCGAAGAATTGCTGTTGTTTTAGAGTCTACTTGTGCTTGAATCTGATTGGCTCTCTTTCTACTTCTGCCCCTAACCTCGTTGCAATAGCTATAGTGATGACATAATGAATGACACATAGATATGGAAAAAAGTGATAGAAATATTAAAAGAAAATATTAATGATGATTAAAAAATATTAGAAAAATGAAGAAATAAATAGAATAAAAAAATATTAGTGAAAACAGAACACCAAAAAAGAAGAAAACAAAGTGGAAAATTTTCAGAAGACGGGGGGGGGGGGGAGAATTGTAGAAAGGGGAAAACAAAGATACAGGAAAGAACTGTAGAAAGGAAAGTGCAAAGAAAGGCCTGTGATAAGTTAGGGAATAACTGGAGTGAGAGGATAGGGAAAAGGCAATGAAGGAATGGTACCTTTGCCGAGGTTAATGCCAGTAGGGGGTGATGGAATTGACTTTCCAAATGAGGAAAGACTCAAATTGCTTTTCTTCTTTTTTATTATGGAGTTGATACGAAGAATATAATGTCTAATATCCTGTAGTGGCCAGAAAAGTTAAAGTCTTTAGCGGCAGGGTTACTAGCATTGTTAAGGATGTTGAATTTGTGCTTGGCGAATTTGGCACATATGGTGTTGCCAGTTTCTCCAAGCACTGTTTCTGCAAACTTTGCCATGTAACAGATAAAGTACATTGTGAGAAGTGTAGTTCAGGGTCTGAATTATCTTGAGGGTAAAATAGAAAGCATTATTAGAAATGGAGGTGGCAGAGTTAAGGAAATGGCAAATGCCACACGGTTTTTCATTACAAGGATAACAGCCTTCAGTAAAAGCACCTGGTTTAGTGACAGTGGCATGGACCAGGATATCTTTGAAATTAGATGTATGTTTTAAAATAAACTTTAGGTGGATCAGGAAAATGGAATAGAGGAGAGAAGAGTTGTCAACGATATGCTGATACTTCTAAGGAATATTCAGTACTGCCAAAGGATATTTTTGATACTACGAGGCGCATCCAGAAAGTAAGTTTCCCGATGTTTTCCCCTTTAAAGTAGACGTAATTAGCCGTGTCAATTGCGCATGCGTAACAGATCTATGACGTATCAATCATATGCCAGCCGGAAAGGTCCCGCCTCCTGCCAGTAGCATGGTAGCAATGGTCCGAAATGGAAGCTCTTATTTCTTCTCCTGCCGCCTGCCAGGTTTCGTCGGTGATAAAGTTCTTGAATGCACAAAGCATTGCGCCAATTGAAATTCATTGTCAGCTCTGTCAGGTCTATGGGCCGAACTTCATGAGTAAGCAGATGGTGCGTCGCTGATGTAGGCAGTTTTCCGAAGGTCATCAAAATGTCCATGATGAAGAGCGTAGTGGGCGACCATCCCTCATCAATGATGATCTTGTTGAGCTTGTGCGGCAGCGCTTGATGGAGAACCGTCGCTTCACGATTACGGAGCTGAACACCCATTTTCCGCAGATATCCGATCCTTTTGGCATGAGATTGTCACTAAGCACCTGCTGTTCCAAAAATTGTGTGCCAGGTGGGTGCCGAAAAATTTGACACCCGAACACAAAATTCAACGCTTAGGAGCAGCACTGACATTTCTGCAACGGTATCACGATGACGGCGACGAGTTCCTCGACAGGATCGTCACGGACGATGAGACTTGGATTTCGCACATCACCCTGGAAACCAAGCAGCAGTCAATGCATTGGTGGCATAGTGGATCTCCAGTCAAGACGAAATTCAAGCCCTGATCTTGCTCCCAGCGATTTTCACGTTTTCTTGCACCTCAAGAAATTCCTGTCCTCCGGTGAGCGTTTTGGCAATGATGTCTGTCAAACGCTGGTTCCATTCACAGGCGGCAGAGTTCTACGACAGGGGGATACAAAAGTTGATCCCACGATACGACAAGTGTCTCAATTCTGGTGGTGGCTATGTTGAAAAATAGCTGAAACATTGCTGTACTTGTTGCCAATAAATATGTTCCTGTAAGTTCCTGTTCTTTTTTTTTTTTTAAATAGGGAAATTTACTTTCTGGATGCACCTCGTATTAAGGGTTGCATGATAGTGAAGGTGCTGCGATGGCCGGGGAATTAGGGACTAAGAGTTTAGGATTGTTATTATCACAGAAATTATGATGTTTATAAATAGAAGCATGTATGACAGATTTAGGATAACATCTTTCTTTAAAGGAATGGGTAAGGGCGTTAGGAATCTTTGTCGGATTACTTAGTACAGATTCTATGGATGAGAGTTACATAACCTAGAGGGATGTGGTCCTTGCAATGGCATGAATGGCAGCTGTTTTAGTGTAGGTACATAATAATAAATTATAAGCATTATATTTTAGAACTAGAATAAAGCACAATTTAAAGGACAACTCTACGCAAAAAATCGATTACAATTTTTTTACATAGGTCCATAGTTTCATATAAGAAACGGCTTTGAAATGTGAAAAACGCCGCTTTTGAGTGACGTAGTTTGAGTCAAAGGAGACCAATGAAAAAGACAGGCCCAGACGTGGAAAAGTCACCTGACCAACAATCCAGCCTTCATTGTTTTCAACAAATGAAAAAATACTGATTGTTAAAATCCAAGATGGAAGCAATGAAGATACATTGTTTTTCGGTCTACATTGTTATTCGGATTACATTGTTATTCTACGTTTGACTCCAACTACGTCACGGCCTCACCCAAATCCCGCTTTTTTTCACACATTTAGAGTTCGAATTAAATTTTTTTAAATATGCCATGATGTTATTAATAGGTTAGACTTTCGATTTAAATAAAGTTGTATATGACCGTAGAGTTGTCCTTTAAGAATTTCTCATATCTGTCATCTACTTGGTCCAGACGGATAATTGAGGTTCTACTGGATTTCCATTTTTATTTCTCATTAATTCAAATGCATGATTTCGAATTTATTCTATTTTGAAATTGCTTGTTAGATTTATCCCAGTGGTTACAGATCCTAAACTGATGGATCATAAATCACCTTTAGTTGCTGCTATGGCAACATGTCATACGCTTACTTTGATTGATGGGGTTTTACAAGGCGATCCTTTGGAATTAAGGATGTTTGAAGCAATTGATTGGGTAAGTATTGTAATAAAGACTTCTGTTGTTTGAAGTAAACCAGCTACAGATGAACTGGAAATGGAATTTATCATTATTTAATTAGATTATAGAGGAACCAGGAGAAGATCATAGCCGATTTGATATGCTTTGTCCAACTGTTGTTTATCCATCATCTCTTTCTCCAACATCTGATCTAAATGTCATAGAAGATCAGGTAAATTAAATAATTTTAGTCCTTTCTTTATGAATTTCAATTATTCCCTGTGTTCTTCAATATACAGGGTGAGTCAAAAGTCGCAGTACACCCTGTTTTTTTGAAGACCTTGAAGGAATTGGGAAATCTGAATATTTCAGTAGGTATGGGTGAGGTGGTCTATCTTTTACTGTATGTACCGAACATGGCCGCCATCTTGAAATCGGCCATCTTGATCTAAGTCAATTTTTTTTAAATGGAAAGGGGGTCGTGTGATATATCAAATAAGATCTGCATTTTCTGACAATTTCATTCCTGTAAACAGATTTGAAGCAGTAGTTATGGTTCAAAAGTTACAACACATTTTATTTGGAGTTACAGGCTGAAGTGTTCTCCATAAAGGACAGTCATTTAATGTGTTCAAAATGGTGTCCCTCTTGGTCAAGGCACATTTGAAGGCGTTGAATCCAATCGTCATGCACTTGCAGAAGGATTTCCGCAGAAATGCTGGCACATGCTTCTTCAATGCATTGCTGGAGATGGTGTCTGTTTCTGATTTTCTCTGCATATACGAGTTGCTTTAAATGACCCCACAGATAAAAGTCAAGTGGTGTGAGATCAGGTGATCTGGGTAACCATTCCACAGCACCACGTCAGCCAATTCAGTGACCAGAAATTGAACATCTAACCACTGATGAACATCTGCACCGTTGTGTGGTGGAGCCCCATCGTGTTGAAAGTAAGAGGGAAAGCTGCCATCTTCATTCAGAAGTGAGGGAAACACCACTTCTTGCAGCATTTTCAGGTAGCGTTGAGCATTTAGGTTCTGGTCAATGAAAATGGCTCCAATTACACGGGTACCCCACATTCCACACCACACCATAACCTTTACATCACCAACTACCTTGAAAGGTTCCATCCAGTGTGGATTGTGGTCACTCCATTACCTGTGGTTGTGACGGTTGACTTCACCACTGACATAAAAGTTTGTCTCATCACTGAATAAGATACCTTGTGCAAAAGAGGGATCTTGTCGATGTTGCTCTAGGGCCCACGTGCAAAACTGCATATGTCTGGCTGGGTGATCCTCTGCTAGGTGGTGTAGTATCTGAATCTTGAATGGATGCCATTGATTGATGAGCATGAAGGATTCGTACGATCGGTGACTGGTTGATTCCAGATTCTGCTGACAAACGTCGTGTGCTGCTTTGTGGGCTCTTGACGAAGACCCCAAAATCATTGTTGAGGTTGTCTCGTTAGTAGCACTTATTGGATGGCCACTCCGTGCCTTGTCAACCACAGTTCCAGTTTCTCAGAATTTCTTAATTAAGCAGTGTTGTGTGAAATTGGAGGTCTTTCTTCGTGCCAGTTGTTAAAATCTGCAGCTATGACACGGAAACTTCGTTCTCCAGACATCAAAATGACCTCAATTCTCTCCTCCGTGGTCAAAGCCATCTTCAGTTACCTGCTACAAAATGAAACAAAATGTCTTGTAACTTTTGAATCATAACTGCTACTTCAAATCTGTTTACAGGAATGAAATTGTCAGAAAATGCTGATGTTATTTGATATATCACACGACCCCCTTTCCATTTAAAAAAATTGGCTTAGATTCAAGATGGCGGCCATGTTCGGTACATACCGTAAAAGATAGACCACTTCACCTATACCTTACTGGAATATTCAGATTTCCCAATTCCTTCAAGGTTTTCGAAAAAACAGGGTGTACTGCGACTTTTGACTCTCCCTGTACAAGACAAGCTTATACACTGAGTGAGCATATTATTATGACCCCCCTGTCAGTATCTCGTTGGACCACCTTTTACATTTAATACTGCGGTAATTCTTTGTGGCATTGATTCCACGAGATGTTGGAAGGTGGTGGCAGGAATACTGACACCATGCCTGATGGATAGCACTGTCTAGTTGTGCTAGATTGGACAGTGGTGGATCCAGCCGTCTGATAGTTCGTTCGACTTCGTCCCACAAATACTCAATTGGAGTGAGATCTGGGGATTGTGAGGGTCACTGCAGTTAGGTAAAGTCCCCCTCATGTTCCTGGAACCACTCCTGCACAATACGAGCTCTGTGGCATGGCGCATTGTCTTGCTGGAAGTAGCCATCTCCATTGGGGTATGCCATCAACATCACAGGATGGACTTAATCGGCGACGATATGGAGGTATGCTGTGCCATCCAGACATTGTTCAATACATATTAACGGACCCAATGCATGCCAGGAAAACATTCCCCAGACAATAACACTGCCCGCACCGGCCTGAAGGGTTATACTCATGCATGTGGGGTCCATGTTTTCGTGCTGTTTCCGTCAGATTCTCACGTGGCCGTCTGCATGATGTAACTGGAGTCATGACTGGTCAGACCACATGATTTGTTTCCACTGCTCGATAGTCCAGTCCTTGTGCTCCTGAGCGAATTGGAGTCATTTCTACTTGTTGGCTGCAGACAGCAAGGGTGCGCGGACAGGTCTTCGGCTTCCGTATCCCATGCGATGCAGTGTGCGGCGGACAATGCATTCAGAGACAGTTTTGGAGGACCCCTAATCAAGGTCACAGTGATTTGATGCACAGTTGCCCTTCTGTTATCCTTTACCAGTCGTGAGTCTCCGTTCTGTCCGATCATCAACCATCTGTGGGCGGCCACAACGCGAACGTTCAGACCCCGTCTTCCGGCTAACCATCCAGTCTTTAAATACTTTAACGACGGCTGCTCTCGAGTACTCCACGAATGCTGCTGTTTCGCTGATACTCACTCCATAGTTCCGAGCACCTACAATCATCCCGCGTTCGAAGGCTGTTAAATCGTGTCGTTTACCCATAGTTGAAGAATGGAACACGTCTACTGTTGTCGACTACACTCAGCTTCCCTTTTTATATTGGTCCAGCCTGCTAGCAACATTGTGGCGATGTCCGTGCACGCATTTGCATAAACATGTCAGATGATCATAATAATATGCTCACTCTGTGTATATATATTCAGGTATACATTAAGATATGTATAATATTTTTAGCATATCAAATCATATGCATTAAGCTTTATGAATGCTTTTATTTCTTTGCATTCTTGCAATCTTTCTTCAAACTTACACGTTCCACCCACTTGGTCTATAAACAAGGTCTAAGTTGACTATTTGAATCCTTGCATTAATGAAAGAAATGAAATTCTTTATTCTGATACTACAAAAAAACGGTAAATTTTTTAACATTCGATTAATTTGGGTACTAATAATTTGATAAAACTTCGTTACATACCTTTTCATGCCATTCATTTGGCTCATTTTGGCCAACGCTTGTCCGCATTCTTATGGATAAATCACATCTTCTAAGAAAATGTGCGCTTCCCAAAAATCCAACGAAACCCATTTCATGCAAAATTCATTGGCTCTTGCCCTTATCTGAACAGTGCTAACTGTGCTAAGACATATGACAACCGATAGAGCAGGTTTGACATTAATACCTGAAAATCATCGTGACAGAGAGCATCTGTGTTGAGTTCTAGGGCAAAGTGAAGTTAACACAGAAGTGTATGGGTGATGCATCAGTTCCACTTCAAAGACACAGAAAGGAAAAAGCACTGCAGAAACATAAAAGACAATTACTGAAGCTGCTAGGTTACAGAATTGCCTATTCTTAAAAGTTTGGAAATTTTCAACTAAATAGAGTTGTAGAAAATTTGGACCATTCTTTTAACAACCCCTCCCTCATTTATCTACATAAACTGGCAGACCGCATTAGAAATGGTGGCCCAACATCTTATTGAGAGTTGTAATGATTTTGATATTTTGACCAATAAATTTTGTCTTACCCAAACTCATTGGTTAATCATTTCTTGTTGTTGGTGAGTACTAACTTCCTGTCAAATATCTTTTCAATCTGGGTGCAACTTTTTTTTTTTTTGATGATGAGTATATACACTGTCTGAATAAAAAATACGCTGGTGGTTCATCAGTGATCTGATTTATATATCAACTATCGTGTTTTGTGCCAGAAGTAATGTCAAACAAGGTGAATCAGATCAAAATTGTGAGTTTTTCGTAAATATAGTGTTCTTAATGAAGAAGTAATCTGGAACAAATAATCTTATAAGCATAAGTGTGTCCAATTTTAGCAGTTTTACAGTCTTAGATCATGACAAACAAGATATGGAAAACTATGAAAACATTTTGCACACCTCTGTAGCTAATTTATTTATTCATTGCAAGTAATACATGTATACATTTGTGTTTATTTGTTATTGTTCTCACAATAGTTTTCATGGTAGATGTCTCTTAACTTGCTGCAGTGCATAAACACAATCTTTCTATTACATGTCCTTGTTCTATTGTAAGCCCATTTTTGGTACAGTGCTAAAAAATTTGAGAAATACTGCCCAATCGCAAATCATAACATTCTTTCTCCCCTTCACTCGTGTTTAATGCCTTGCATAAGCGGCAAATGACCCCTTGAAAAATTCATGGAATCACAAAATAAAAAAAAAAGGAAAATAATCGTGATTTAAAAATTAACTACAAGTACATAAAACTGTAATGCATTACAAAAGTGGAAAATCTGTGTCAGTAAATAATGTAATGAGGTCTCATTTGATCTCAATAGTTTTTAATGACAAACAATTAGAGAAACGGAAAAGATCAGCACTATCAGTGAACTAAAAACTTTGTGCGTTATTATATTCAATAAAAATTTGTAGATCGGTACAACTTCCATTTTTAAAAACCCACATCAAACTAAAACAAGTTTGTAGAAATGTATCTCTGTATTAAGTTGAGGACTAACTGTAATTTTTATTTTCATTACTCAGAAAATAAATTTTTCTTTTTGTTACGTAATGCTAGTTATCTTTGTTGTTTGCTTCATCCTTAGATGCCACAATATCAAATTGGGATAGTTCAACAATTCACTTTTTCTTCATCTTTGCAAAGAATGAGTGTGGTAACTCGATCATTGCAAAAGCAAAATATGGATGTTTATGTAAAAGGAGCTCCAGAAAAAATTGTTACCCTGTGCTTTCCAGATACAGGTAAATTTTAAGCTATCTCTTTTAAAATTCATTTTTCTTTTTTTTGAGGTGGCCAATACCGCTGTCGACCTCTTCCATACTGAACTAAACTAATATGGAGACTATGTCGAAAAATAACCTAATGCATTTACTATCTGTATGAAATGTACACGTTTCACTGCAGGCTTTGTAACCTTACTTTTTGATCACCCCTCGTACTTAGCCCATTCACAACATACCGTAAGTATTCTACTATAATGGGAAACATTTTGACCTGAAAAAGCACCTAAATTGGTGGGATCACATTATATAAGAGGTAAAAATTAGTGCTACAATGACTGGAGGGGGGGGGGGCAGTTGTTGTAAAGCTAATTTTTCCCTCTTGTATAATGTGATCCCATAAATTTAGATGCTTTTTCAGGTCAAAATGTTTCCCATTATAGCAGAGTACTTAGGGTGATACAATAAAAGTTCTTTAATCTGGCACACTTAGGACCAGGTTGCTGCCGGATGATTAAAAGTGCTGAATTACCGAACATAAATTCTATCCTCTTTCTCCATAAATTCCTCTCTTGCAAAATATTGCATAAATTGTGTTGGTTTAAAAAATAACACAGGCCTACAAAAAAAATTTTGTTTGATGCATAGGATTTTAGAACTGATTTTAGCCATATGTGGGATGCTGAATCTAAATATGAAATCAGCTTTTCCCTATCAGCTCTACTTTTTTTTTTTTAGATGCATCCACTTATCTATCAATCTTTTTTTCTATTCAATACATTCAAGTATGGATGTTGTAAAATACAAGGATTGGTTCTTGTCAGTGTTCTTTTGGCCTATTGTTAGTGTTCTATTTGTTCTATTGTCAGTGGCCGAATGAAGCAGTTTGTAAAGGCTCTTGATCATGCTTTGCATATATAGGGGGAAAAATGCCTCAGTTGAGTACAGAAAAAATTAAAGCTGAAATATTTGAGGCCTACTAATAAAACAACTCATTAAGGATCCTGCCTTCGTAAGCTCCATGAATTAGGCTGAGCAAAAAGCCTGGACTTCATTTTGTTGCAGTTGTTAGAAATTTTCTGGGCAAACGTAATGCTGAATTACGTTGAACTGGTAAATGAGATGCTTCACAGTTTCAGATCCCTTAGGTGTAACATGAGTATTTAAGATGCACTATTTACACAGACACTTAGACCGTTTTCCTGAAAATTTAGGAGACACCAGTGAGGAACAAGGTGAAAGATTTCACCAGGATATTAAAACTATGGAGGTCCATTACCAAGGAAAATGGGATATACACATGATAGCAGATTACTGCTAGAGTTTTAAAAGGAACTGTTCCAAAATACATTCAAGAATGTCACGGAAAAGAAGCTTCCGAAGTGTTCAATGAGAATATTGTTTTATAGCTATGTTTTTTTCTTATTTTTTTTTTTTTTTTTGGTTCTTTGTAATTAGATAAGTACTACTGCAATATTCTCTCTGATTTTCATGTTCCTTTAACATTTTTTTTAAAATATAAAAATATTAAAAATTCTGTGTTTATTATTTTTTTTTATTTGATCCCTAAAATTAACTTAAAATAGTGTAACGGTATATTTCACTAAAATGTTTTATCTTAGAAATTTGAGGTCCTAGGCAAAAGGTATTGCCATATTTAAATTCAGGGCATCATATTCATATGATATCAGCTCCAAATTCCCTGGCACCAAAACCACTGTTGCCCTGTGTAATAGATTGGGCCCTTTTCATGAGATAAATTGCTAAACAATAAAGAGTAATTTTTTTTAAATACATGTATTCATTTAATGTTAATATGTTTGATTAATTATGTATTGTTTCTTAAATGAAATTTTACTGATTTTTAACTTTTGATCTTGATTCATTATTGCCGATGAAAGTAATGAAGTGGTAAAGAATTTATTGGTTAAATCGTAACCTGAAATCATTTCACCTAGTTTGAAATATAAATAGACCCTTTAAAATGAATTTAATATAATGGAAAACTAAATTTCAACCTGAAAACATGGCTGTATATACTTGAAATTGTCAAAAAAATATTTATACCATCATTTAAGATTCCAGTAACTAAGACTATCACTTAAATGTAAATTCAACTTTTAATCTATACATTTTCTCCATCTTAATTTAGTTCCAGAGGATTTTACAATCAGATTGAAGTCATTAACTATGCAAGGCTATAGAGTAATTGCTTTAGCGTGGAAACCACTCGACCCAAAAGTCCAATGGCATCAGGTTCAGAGAATAAAGAGGTAATTCTAAAAGCTTCACTTTGTAATTTTTTATTTAAGATTGAATTGCTTTTACAGTGGCTGCTTAGTGCTTGAAATTTTTATCACCAATGGTTTAGCCAATAGCGATTTTCTTTAAGCCAGAATCTCATGCTTTTAGCCAAAATTTAAAATTAAAAAAAAAATTATGTTCCTAATAAATGACATATCCTTTTAATCACGTGATAATCTGATTTTCGAGGCTGAAAATAAAAATTTTCCATATAAATAGAATTAGCCAAGTATGTTCGCCAAATGTGATTGTTTATTTGTCAGATTAGTTGAACTGTCGCCACTGGTGATTTGGCGAGCGGACTGCGCAGACACTGCTTTTACATTGTATTGATATAATGATAGCTTTTATTAAACTTATTAGTTAAAACTGAGCGTATCCAGTGCTTTTTAAATTTTCCTTGAATGTAGTGCGTCCCCCCTCCCCTAGCTTTTGATCATTGCTGCACCATAGCGATTAACAGAAATAAAATATGCATGAATATACAGAAATAAGTGGAAACTTCTTCATTTACATTCTCAGTAATTCAGTCCGTTTCCTTTTTTTTGTTTACTTTTTTAAAGAAACATTAAACTGGAGGCCTATGCTATGTTTGCACTGGTACCAGGTCATTCGGCCGACAGACACTTGACCGACGGACACTTGACCGAACGGACACTTGACCGAATGGACATTTGGCCGAACGGACATTTGGCCGAACGGACATTCGACTGAACGGACATTACACCGAACAGACATTTCACCAACGGACATATGACCGAACGGAAATTTAACCGACAGAGAAATGCCTGCATTTCACCGACATTTGGACATTCGACGTAAAGAGATGTTTTTGGCAATATAATTCATTTAATGGGGAAAAAATGTTTTCAGGAGGTTAATTCCGTATAACAAAGGATATAAAGATCATTTTGGAACACCTTGTATACGAAATGTGTGCGCTGATTACGAATATCGCATCCAAATTTCTGTGGTTAGTCATGGCTAAAAACCGAATATCAGAGACAAATCTGTTTAATTGTTTTCATTAAGCAAGCATATTGTATGGTATCTATAAAATTATTCCTTTTTTGTATGTCTTTTTAAATAAATGTTTGTTTTCATAACGTTAGGTAGGTTAAGTTGGGACCAGACAAAATGCAACTTAGGGTCTTGTATTATTAAATAATATCAATTCTTTTCCTGTATGTCTTTTTAAGTGAATATTTTACTTCTGTAGAATGAGATACTCATTAGTGATGGGTGATATTTGATACCAGTATCGTGTATTAAAAATTTATTCATACACATCAAAAAATTCTGTTCTGCCTTATGAGGGGACATAAAAATTCTTAATCGGATAGTATCAAATATGAAAATCAACTGGTAATGGGTTGAGTATTTCTGACATTTATCACTGTAGAGTTCATTTTCAGAGTTTTCACTGATATGGACACTCTATCCGAAAATCTGATATATATATAGTGCATGGTGTAATTATGTAATTTAAAACATTAATGGGATTTCACTGCCGAAAACGTGGACGGTATAGAAAGCCATCTCTTTACCAACCTAACCTAATGAAAATCATGATGGGTGATTAGAGATGTGCAATATTCATTTGCCGTTAGTCGAATAGACTAATCGAATAAAATTTTAGTAATCGGCGATTTTATTCGAATGGCTTGGAAATTTATTCGACTAAATCACACAAAATGACTAATTTTTTAAAGAAATTAACAGGGTGTCTAGCAAAACAATTTCGTAAAATTCCCTTTTCCTGGTTGATCACGTAATTTTTCCCTGATCACCAGCACAAAAAAAATCTGCTTTGATAGAATATCATTGACATTCTTCAAATTTTTCGTTCCAATTTCTCATTTTTTTCCTGATTTTGTAAAATTCTCTGATATTTTGTAAAATTCCCTGACTTTTCCCGGGGATGAGCTTTTGGATTGGTTTAATAATGGGAACAAAAAAACGTCAGAATGAATCGAAATAATTGAATAAAAAAATCCGATATAGTTATGACTATATCGAGTTGGAATTATTCGACTCTTTTAGTCGACTAAGGACCAAAATATCGCGATATTTATCGATATCGAAGAATATCGCACATCCCTATGGGTGATACGTGTATCGCATATTTTAGAGTCATCGATACTGTCAGAATTTTCGCATTTGATACTATCCGATATTAGAATTTTTATATCTCCTCATAAAGCAGGACAGAAACCTGATGTGTATGGAATAAACTTTTAATACCACGATACTAATATCAAATATTGCCCATCACTAATGAGTATCTCATTTTATAAAAGTATGGCCATCTCTTTACGTCGAATGTCCAAATGTCGGTGAAATGCAGGCATTTCTGCGTCGGTTAAATTTCCGTCGGTGAAATGTCCATTCGGTGTAATGTGCGTTTGGCCAAATGTCCGTTCGGTTGAATGTCCGTTCAGCCAAATGTCCACTCGGTCAAATGTCCGTCGGCCAAATGACCGGGTACCGTTCGCACTACACCTTGATCACTGTTAAGTAACCACGGTTACTTCTTGATCATGATCAAGAAGAAATGTATGACCTGCTTCAATTACCAAACCTCGTTTACAACTCGGTTTAGAGTCGGTTAACTAACCGAGTTTCCCTTAGCACTATGATCCCAGATTTTCTCATTAGCTTTTCAAGATGGCTGCCAAGCTGCGATGTCCGTCAGCACCAACGATATAAAATGACTAAATCGCCCAAGAGCTGCTTACACCGCCACCAGCACCATCCCCATTTGAAAGCATGGCGGCCATTGCTGTGGTTGGCAAAAAATGGCTTTCATCTATATTTACACTAGACAAACACAGTAAAACTTAATGCCGATTTCTTGTTCTGCTTTAAATTGTAGTAATAGACATATTAAAGGCTCACCATTGACCTTTCATAGGTGTGTTTTTATTTTTCTGCATCTTAGAATGTTTTTCTCATATAAAAATCCTGGTCATCATTTATATCGTGGTTGGTTGATACATAAAAGATGATTAAAAATGTATTTGATCTGTATTGAGAAAATAACAAATACTTAATGTTGCTTCAAAAACTTTATTTTGTTTTTTCTTTTTATAAGGTAACATTATAAACTTACGACCATAAGCACTTATTTCATATTAGTGCTGACAATCATTTTTATTAAACTTTTTTAATATCATTTAGTGTCTAAAATATTCAGAAATAATTTTGTTTCATTTCTTTTTAACAGGGATGAAATCGAATCCAATCTTTCCTTCTTAGGATTGCTTGTTTTACAAAATAAACTTAAAGCTGAAACAACACCAGTTATTAATGTGCTAAACTGTGCTAAAATTAGGACTGTTATGGTAACTGGTAAGTTCAGTTTTTATTTAGAAAATGTTTTTTTTTTGTATTTTTTTAATAAATTTATCGTGAAGTAACAGTGAATAATTTTACTTACCCTGTACTACTTCTTAATGGGGGAAAATGCATGTGCAAGAGTCAATTTTGTTTTACTAATCGAAAGTTTATAATCCTACTAATCCTCTGTGAAACATTTTGGCAAAAATGCAATGAAGATAACAGAGCATTTTTTTGGAAAGGTGATAACATGCATACGGCAATGAGTGTTGCCAGAGAATGTGGAATGATTGAAGCAGCTGCAAGAGTAGTAACTGTTACTGCACATTCCCCCAAAAGCAGTACACCAGCTCGTGTCAAATTGGAACTTGCAGAAAATAACGATGCCATTTTACAAACTGATGTGCGTGAGCTCTCAATCAATGAAGATGTAAGTTGAGATTCAGTACAATATTTTTTTATACATAAAAATTAATATCCTACAATACTTTTTTTCATCCAATATGCCAGATGTCGACTTATGATATTGAGCTTGGTCCTTATCATATTTGTATGGATGGAAGAAACTTTAGCCTTGTATGCCAGTATTTTCCTGAGTTAGTAAATAAGGTTATTGTTTTTCTCTTATTTTAGTGACACAAGTTGAATTTAATATTTTGTTTGATTAAAACATGATTGAAATATGGAATGTTTTGTGTGTGATATCTCCAAAAAGAAACTCAGAACAGCACTATTTGTTGTAGGATCCAGAAATGAGTAAATATAGCCTTAATTGACATTGCAGCCCAACAATTTACATGTCAGTTCTGTCTGAGAATCAGCTACACAGGGAAAAAAGATGACAAGATCATACTAGAGCCATGTTACGAAGGGTTGTTTCATATATACGGTGATAAGAATACTCTTACTGTTGGTCTACTGGCACCCATTTCTTCGCCACCTTGTGTGCTCTATGTGATGGCCCTTTCTTCTAGTCGACATCTTAATTTCCACTGTAAGAGGCTTCTACGGAGAACTGCGAGGTCAATTTTATTCCGCTTCTCTTGACAGACTTTCCGTAATCCAGAAAGTGTTCTCGGATATCTTACATGAAGAGTCTAAGGAGACCGAATCCACAAAAATCCATGGGAGAAGAATTGGTGATTTGACAGGATGTCTGAGAATGGAATAACCTTAATCCCAGTTTGCTGTTCCATTCAAGCACAGTACTGGACAGTCGATTTAGCAGTGTTTTGGGTGATTTGTCCTGATGGATATACACGTCTTTTGCTCTATAACCGTGGGATATCATTACTATATGGGTGTTCCAAGACATTTTCCTGATAATAGGCAGCATTTATCTTTGCTTTAGATCCACGTTTTTGATGGTGAGACATCCATAGTAGCTACAGGAAGCAACCACCAAGAGTCCTTTCAGAAAACTATCCTTGCATTGATGCACCTAGTCAGATCGAGTCATGTCACCCTGTTGACGATGAAAAATTGCACACGTGTTGCCATCTCTCGACGTAATTCTCCCAGAACAATTCAATTTTTGAAGGTATTTTGACAGCAAACTTGAAAATGAAGAACGGAATGATAAGTTTGATTGTTCCTGAACTCACATGTAAACTTTCACGAGCCTTGTGCATTTCAAACCTGTGCTACCTGTGCATTTTTAACAATCAGCACCATAAACATGAAACAACCCTCTGTAATCCTGCAAGAGAAAAAACAAAAGTTAAGCGGAGAAAATTTAAAAAACATACATGATTGTTAAAACGTTCTTCTATGGGAGCGTGGGTTCATAAATAGATTGGTGAAGAATAAATTGGAAAAAGGGAAATCATGAAAATTTGGCAAAAAGTGTGCACAAAACTGTAAATCCACCCATTTGGGTGACTTTTAGTGGAAATCATGAAAATTTGGCAAAATGTGCGCACGAAACTGTAAATCCACACATGTAATTATTAAAAATAAGATGAAGTTAAATTTTACTTGCCATTCATTTGTTTAATTTCTTCTTGGAGAACTTAAATGCTAAAGAAGTTCTACTTTAATTAAACATTCATTTTTATTTCCAGCTGATGATTCGGAGTACCATTTTTGCACGCATGTCTCCTGATCAAAAGACCCATCTTGTTGATGTTCTAAAAAAGTTAGGTTATACCGTTGGAATGTGTGGAGATGGTGCTAATGACTGTGGAGTAAGTTTTGGTAAAAAATATACGTGAATATACATATTTATCGGCTGGAGATCTGGAGTGTAGTTTTTTCCAGATCTTGAGTCTGTGATGTTGTGGGTTCATTTTTTTTTTTTCAAATTGAAATTTAAACCTGTTTATGAATATATACAGTATGAGTAAAAATGTTTTTTGCTAGGCTTTAAAAACTGCTGATGTTGGAATCTCCTTGTCAGAAGCTGAAGCTTCTGTTGCAGCTCCCTTCACATCAAGGATTCCTGACATCCGATGTGTTCCAATTCTTATAAAAGAAGGACGATGTGCGTTGGTTACTTCATTTGGTGTTTTCAAATACATGGCATTGTACAGTTTGATTCAGTTTATGTCCGTTCTCATCATGTATACGGTGATTATTTTTCATTTAACTTATTGAAAGGTTTTTCCATCTACTTAGTCAGTGATGGTATTTGTTAGCTTCATTACAACATTGTAATAATAGAAATAATAAGATAAAATTGTTTTATTTAATTTTTTTTTTTAAAGTACGAAACAAATTTAGGGGATCAACAGTTCTTGTACATAGATCTGTGCTTGGCAACAGTCATGGCTATTGTCAGTGAGTATTTTTATTTAATGTTTTTTGTAATGTTGTGCCTGGATTCGCACAAGGAACGTTCAGTTCAGTAACGCTGATGCGATATCCAGTTGCGCCACCGTGAATTGGAAGATTTAAGCTATCTACATGTCTTTTGGGCTGATTAGAGCTGTTGCCCAGTTCGCAGATAGTCTCAACCTGTGAACTAGGTAACTGCTCTAACCAGCCCAAAGGACATGTAGATAGCGTAATGCTTCCATGTCCACGATGGTGCAATTGGTTAGCGCATCAGCATATTGAGCTTGAAGATTCCTATGTCTGAATCCAGGCTGTGGAATTTTCTTTCCTATTTTCATTAATACATGTATTTAAACATCTGAGATGTGGTGTAGGATAAAAACTGTCATCGATCATTCTTGAGTTATTTATTTATACTAACACTGAAAATCTATTTTCCAATGCTGTGTTCTCTCAGAAACTTTTAAAGCTCTTGAAATATTGAAACCAAAGAAAGGAATGCACATCATCAAGGGTCATGATCTTGGGGCCATAGAAAATATCTTAAGGATTGCAAGGTCTGAAGGGTAGGGGTAGAGATCACAATTTTAGAAGAGGCAGCAGTTGAGAATTATAGTGGATTGTGACAAGAGTCAAAAATAGGAAAAACTTGTTTCTGTATCAAGGAATGGCTGACCACGAAGCATTATTGACCTAGGAAAAGAAATAATTAAAAACGAGGCGTGTCTGGAAAATAAGGTTATAACGGCTAGTATTCTTTCAAAAAATGTTTATTTGACAAATGACCATTACAACTTCTTTAGTGATAAGGGTTATTTTTTGATGTAATTGCCGCCATTGTCCAAACACTTGTTAATTCTAGATTCTGGCTTCTGTATCCTACAATCATAGAATTCTGGCACCTGCTGCTGGATCAACATTTCAACCTCATGCTTGATCTCTTCATCACCATGGAAGTGTTATGCAGCAAGATGTTTTTTCAGTTTAAGAAACGAACGCAGAAATTCATCAGAAACCACAGACGGCGACACCATTTCAGTCCAGAGAATTCACGACACTACTTCGTTACATTATTCAAAAAACGTCCATTTTACAATACCAAGTTTTATTTATTTGGAATTAGTCGACTTACGTCCTTTCGGACATCTTCCAAATGAATAAAACTTGGTATTGTAAAATGGACGTTTTTTTTTGAATAATTAACAACATACAATACAACGTGAGATATAAAATGAACTTCGTTACATGTTGTTGACTTAAAAAGTTTCCATAAACAGGAACAAGTGCTTTGTTAATATCCACTGGGCGCTTGCCTTCTGCTTGGAAAAAAACTATGATGGAGCACACCACATTTGGTGAGATTCTGAATCGGCGCAGGCCTTGTATACACGTTTTACTCGAACTAGGCTCCACGTAGCAATGAGGAGCAACTGCCAGAGGGAAGTGGAAAGCTAACAGTTACAGCCGGTATATCCAAATTATGTACTAAAATATTAGTTTTCTGTCTGCAGGGGTTGTAACCTTACTTTCTGGACATGCTTCGTTTCCTATTATTATATCTCTTAAACTATTGCAGCACAAACAGACATTTTGCTGCATAGTGTAAATGTTAACATAATTTTTTGTGTGTGTATGTGTGGGAGGGGGAGATTAGTGAAGATTAGGAAGAGATTATTGTTACTTAACAAAGTTGTATGAATTTGAATAGCACATACATATACAGTCCGTCCCAAAAAATTACGAACATTGTTTTTTTCTGTGTAATGGAAAGAATTCAACAAATTGTTAACACAGTTTACTGTTACTATACAAAATAGGCATTTATCGCAATGTTGCTATTATGTGTTTAACATTCAGGCACGTAAGAAATAACAAACCATCCAGTCTACCTTAAATGTGATGTCCCAAAAAATTACGAACACACAGAACATGATCATTTCGCAGTAGGTGGAAGCATTTATTAACATGAAAGTTGCATATAAATAGATAGAAGGAACTCTGCTTGTAGTCCTACAAGTTTTAAAAAAAAACTGACCACTTCTCACAAGATGGGGAAGAGGAAAGATGTTACAGAACGTGAAAAAGGTTATATGGATACCCTGGCATCTGAAGGTGTTTCACAAGCTGAAATAGCCAGAAGAATTGGTCGTGCAAGATCGACAGTTAATGAATATTTGAAAGGGAAACGAACTGCAAGCGGCAAACACGCAAGTGGCCGCAAGAAAAAGGCAACTAGCCGTATTAGACGAGAAGTAGTGCGATTAGCTACCCACAAAAATTGCTCAACACGTACAATAGCCCAAGAATTGGATCATGAAATCTCCAAATCAGGTGTGCATCGCATTTTAAGAAGCGACAAAAACATCAAATTCATGAAACGCAAACAACGACCAGCCCTCGAAGCAACACATCTGCAACAACGTCTACAATGGGACAAGGAATGGGAACATGTCATATTCAGTGACGAAAAAAAATTCAGTCTAGATGGACCTGATGGCCTACAGCGATATTGGCACGACCTATGCCATGAAGAACAATACTTCAGCAAGAGAGTTCAAGGAGGTGGTTCCCTGATGATCTGGGGTAGCTGCAGCATGAACGGAAAGTCATCACTTGCAATCGTCAATGGAGAATGAACATTGCAATCAAGAGATCACTTGCAATCAAGAGATGCTTAACGAACATTTACTCCCACACGCTGTCCGTATTGGTGGAGAGCATTACATTTTTCAACAAGACAATGCTCCAATTCATGCATCAGCATCGACAAAACAATGGCTTAATCAAAAGCACATCCCTGTTTTAGAATGACCGTCATTGAGTGCTGATTTAAACCCAATCGAGAATGTGTGGGGAATCTTGGTTAGGGTTGTTTATAAGGATGGACGTCAATTTGATTCCGTTCAGGACCTTAAGACGGCCGTTCTAAAGTCATGGGAGGAAATTCCACTTCTGAACTTGCGCAAACTCATTGAATCAATGAAACATCGTATTTTTGAAGTGATTAAAAGAAATGGCAAGTTTATTGATTATTAATTTATACGTTCTTTGTATTGTTTGACGTTTTTCATACTATGTTCATAATTTTTTGGGACAGCAAAAACGCCTATTTCTTTTTTTTCGGATGTTTTCTTATGTGATCTGATTGTTAAACATATAGCAGCATTGAAATAATTTCCTATCTTATTGAGTAACAATAAACTATATTAACAATTTGTTGAATTTTTTCCATTACACAGAAAAAACCAATGTTCGTAATTTTTTGGGACGGACTGTATTACTATTATTGTTACACACATTGCAATTTGCTCACATTCTAAATCAAACAAGAACCTGATGACAACAAAACAGAAGACATATAGCAAGATGTCTGTCATTAACAATAATCTATGCTTAGTCTACAGTAAACATTGCAACAAGAATGTTTCCAAAAAATGCATTAAATGTCGGCGATCGCTTCATTCAAAGTATAGTGACCTGTGTGTGTGTTTGTGTGCAGGCACTGTTTTTTATAAGGGGCATTAAAATGTTACTGGAATTCCTCAACAGATGAATTCCAGGCCCATTGACAAGCGATAAGATCCTACTTTTGTGGAAAGGAAAACTGCATCTTTGCTCACAGGCCTATTAAGGCTTTAGAGTTTTTAGTGTGCCGTTTTGTTACTGTTGCATTTAAAGATATTTTAATGAAATTGCCATTGGCAACATGCACCATAATTGTTGGGACGAAAGGGAAAGACCGCACCAGCAATTAGACTCTTTAATAATTGTTCGAAGGATTCATGTTAATTCATATTTATTGAAATGCCACCAAAGAAAATAAAGGGTATTTGGCCAGAGAAAACAATAACTTATCTGGGTGTCTGAAACAACTGAACAACTGGAGAACATTACATCATAACTTTTCCCTCTTTAAATGCAATAGACATGAGAGTTGGTCGTTTGTCGCAATTTGAATAGCGTGTGAAAATTGGGAAAATCTGCTTCAGAGACGCTATCGACCCTTCAGAGGAAGCGGTGCGACAAGTGGTAGGGACAGTGGCGCATGGTTTCTGCATCACAATAATGCAGCGAGCCTTGTATCGCTTATTATGCAGCAATTCCTCACTAACAAAAACATTCCTGTCATTCCACCGTACTCTCCGGATATCATTCCTAGTGACTTTTGGCTGTTCCCAACTCAGAAAATGGGCCTCAAGAGGATATGTTTAAGACCTTTGAGGACATTAGGTCAAATGCGATGGCCAACTCCTTGAAGATTCCACAAGAACGTTTCCACCGATGCTTCCAAGAATGGCAGGTTCAATAGAGCTCACACGGGTGTGTGCTTGCAAGGGTGCTACTTTGAAGGAGATTAGGTAACCGTTGCTGTATGTCCTACCATTAGAGTACTATACCATCATTCAGGGAACTTATTGACTGCCCCTCATATGCTAAATCGGTGGTGTTTTATTACTGATTTTAAATATTAAAAATGTACCACTCATGCAGAGCAATTAACAGTTTTTATTATACTGTTAAAGAGTTTAGGTTTTTTCTTAAAGAGGTCAAACTCGTACCAATTTAAGTTGCCTTTTGGCTTACTTGCAAAATTTGTTTAAATCTATCTTGAAAGTAGAATTTGCTGTCTTATTTTAAAAATCTAATCATTTTATTTTTGTATTTCTGTAGTGAGCTACACTTCGCCATATGATTTACTTGTACCAGAAAGACCACCAGGAAGTCTGGTCAGTTTGCCAGTTATTGTTTCTGTTCTTTCACAAATTTTACTTGCAGGTGCCATTCAAGTTGGTGCCATTTTGTTTTTGTCTGCTCAGCAGTGGTAAGAAAAAAGCTGGTCTCATAATTATTTAAAGAATAATTTATTCATACATTATTATTAACATTGATAATTTTAACAAGGTATGTGCCGACATGTCCTGACACTCAAGATGTCTTCAAAACATGTTGGGAAGCAACAGTTATATTTGGAGTTGCCAACTTCCAGTACGTTATCACATCCTTGGTGTTCTCTAAGGGCCCACCATACAGACAGCCGTTTTATAAAAATAGTATGTTCTTTATTTTATTTTATTTCTTATTAGATAGATCAGTTTTCTGGAGGATGTGCATCTTCATCCTCTTCATTTCTCTAAACTTGTAATCTATTTTTTTTCCACACCAGTTTATGATATGCATTACAAAAAGTTCTTAATGCAACATTTATATTTTTATTACCGTAAATGCCCGATTATAAGTCGCCCCCGAATATAAGTCGCACCCCCAAATTTAAGGTAAATTTTGGTACAAAATTTTTTTCCCCCTTAAAATTCAAGCCATGACATCATAATCGATAATGTTAATTACATCACTGAAAAATCAAAACAAACACACTAAATGCAATGTTGAAACTAGTTTATTTACATAAAAAACAAAAAAGGTATCAAAATCCTTCAAAACTTTCATCCTCACTCTCCCCAAAAAGTTCATTCCACATCTCTTCCGTCAGCTCCATATCAGTGTCCCAACCTGGACTGTCCTCTTGTTCTTACGCCAGTCTCTGATATTCTTCTCAGATACAGAAAACGCCCTTTCAGCAGCTCTATTCCCATGCACCTCTGCATACGCAATAATTTTCAGCTTGTAACAAGCTTCGTATGAAGAGCACTTTCATTTAAGACCACGATTATCCATTGATATATCCTGCAGATGGTGAAAATAAAATGTAAATTTGAAAGCATAACCTTAAACAGGAAGATTTATTTTTAAATTATCTTATTAAAAATAAAACATATATTAAATTAATGGCAATAATAAAGTTGAATGATAATAGTAAAAGTAGACGTTCATACTTACCAACGAAATCTGGAGAAAAATCGGACAGCGTTATGGATCAGCGTTTAAGAAGTGAATAGCTTGGAGTAAGTGACCTGGTTTGTGATAAACTTGAAATGCAACTTGGGATGCAACATCGAATCAAAACATGGATGTTTAATATCATATGATAGTTGAAATTAAAATATCAATATTTCGATATTATCGAGGAAAATACAGCGATGTCGTTCCTATTTCGCATTTTTATTGGCTGATTTTGTACAATTCTTTGGTTTTTTGTAAAATTCCCTGACCTCTTCCGGTCGCTAATCACCCTGTTATTAAAAACTTATAATTAGAAAAATTTTAGGCTAAATTAACGTAGTAATGGGTAGAGCCGTGCGATGCTTAAAACATCGATGTCAGAAAAGTTACTCGAGGTTAACGAGAAAACATCGAGGTTAACATCGATGTCAGAGACACCACTATTCTGCATAAATGAATTTATAAAATTAAAAACCCATATGTACATTTCGGAGATCTGTCTCCTTCTCTTCTGTTGTTGTTAATAGCAAATAAAAGAAAGGTCTTCACTTTGAACCCAAACACCCCCACGTCTGCCGATAACAGCCGTTCTCTCCTTCTAGGCGGTGCTCGTCTCATCATAGGCGGTCGTGGCTACGCTGATAGCTTGGCTGTACTCCCGCTCTGGCTGCGTTCTAGGCCTACTGCGTTCGTTTATTGAGCGCTTAGCGAGCGCTCTCTGCTTGCCCATTCCCGCGCTTGCTCTCTCTCTCCCTTCCCGCCAAAATGTTGGGGACAAAGAGAAAAGATAAATAATATTCTGTAGTCGATAAAACAATAATAAATACATATTAATTTAATAAAATTTAAGTGCTGTGACATATACCATAAGTTAACTTCGTTTGAAGTTCATCAGGATAAAATGCAACTCCGTGGCTGTGCTCGTTAATTTATTCAAAATGGCGGCATGCGAAGCAAAGTCGTGTTTATATCTCCTTCGAAGTTAGTTTCCTCGATATTTTACATAGATAAATAATTTTCTATAGGTGATTACTGTTAACAATAATAAATTTATCAAATAAATATCTGTTTAAGTGGAATAAAATAACTACTTGTTTGCTATTCAATCAAACATGGCAACAGCTGGTATCGAAACAAACTATATCAACATCGATAGGTAGCCCATCGACAGATAATTTTTGCTAGGCTCGAGTAAACGTCGCACCCCTGTTTTTTCACTCAAAATTTGGTACAAAATTTTGCGACTTATATTCGAGCATTTACGGTATTTATAAAAAAATTGAAATAATTGTGATGATTATTTTTATTTTTTTTTTAAAGGATGGATGATCATGTCATTAGTTACTTTCACTGCGATTAATCTTATATTTTTGTTACATCCATTCGCATGGTTGGCTAGCATTTTTCAAGTAAGTTACTATATTTTAATTCAAAAAGGACAAATCTAATACGAGGTGTGTTCAAAAAGTACCGAACCTTTGGTTCATATATAAAAAATACATTTAATCATATACAAGACATTTACTCTCATTTTCCTTCAAAGTAGTCCCCTTGGTATTGCAGGCACTTTTCCCAGTCCCACCGTTGTTGAAAGCATTGCTGAGACACATCTGTCAAAATGGTGTACTAATGGGCCATCACATTTCGCATAATATCCTTTCTTGATTCAAATCTGGCCCCTTTCAGTGGAATTTTCAACTTGAGAATACCCAAATATCATATGGAGCCATGTCAGGCAAGTAGAGAGTCTGAGAAAGCAAAGGAATGGCCAAAAAAGTCTGAATCAGATGCGAAGATTGGGCTCATGCCATCTTCCCCAAAAGCCTGTTGGATCTTGTGAATGGGCTCTGCTCGAGCATTGCCAAGCTTTTGGCAAAATTTGATGCAATTTCGCTGCTCAACTCGTTCTGTCATTTTTGCAACAATTCACGATCTGACTGGTGCTCGCTGAACGTCCTCACTCGTACACCGATTACCAGAGACTAATGCCATCTGCGGGGAAAAAATTCTGATGAATGTCTCCTTCACATCCCCACCGAACCAGAGCTCCCACATCTTATTTGTTTCTGTGGGAAAATGTGAAGCTCAATACTTTTTGAACACACCTCGTATATCAAGTTTAAGTTTTTTTCATTTTGGACAGAGTACCTGTATTCACCACCAAAGATTAACATTCAAGTTAGCGATTAGCTTTAGTTTTCCTATTCGCCATGACAAAATTCTCTCCAATTAAGTCTCGCCGTTTGATTCGAGGTTGTCTGAGGATTACCTCTCGAATCGAGAATTAATGCATGTGCATTTCGTTGAAACAAGATGGACCACACTACAGACACTTTACAATTTAGTATTTCTTCAAGAATCTGATTTGTTTAAGAAGAGTCGACCCCGAAAATCTTTTTAGTTAGATTTTTGTTGTTGCTATGGACTGCATAAAGGATTTTTTTTAAATTCAGGCTTAGCAAGTGTCAGCGTTTACAGTCACAGCAGAGTTAGTAATGAATAACATAAACGTTGGTCTCAACAAAAATAAACTTCCATGCTCATTGAAGTCAATAATTACATAGCAATTATATTCAATATCTCTTTTTTTTTTGAAATTTTGTAAATATCGATATCAACTTTTCTAGAAGTAACACTTTGCAGATCTGTTTATTGCTTAATGAGCAGTTACATAGGCATTTGAAATTCAAAAGCGAAAACAATAACTACCTTTCATCTTGCGCATCATAAAATGCACATATTGTCAACATGTCGTGATGAATCAGAATGAGTCTTACAAAGATTTGTGAATTAGTTTGAGAATCACTCAATCCGCGGTTGATGAATAGGAAATGTAATTTTAATTAAAAGTAATTCTGAATCATTGATTAGTTGATTCTAGTTTTAATCCTTGGTTGGTGAATACAGCCATAAAATTGGTTTTTATTGACATCTTAGGTATTTTCCTCAATCTGTGCCCAAAATGCCCTTTTATAAAATATAAAATACCTGTATGTGTAAAAAAAATAAAAATATAGAAGTGGTTAAAAAATAAACAAAAATTGATAATGATCACTGTAGGAGTGTTACCATCTTTGAATTAAAGAGACTTTAATCACACCATAGAGTTGTAGCATAAGATGTAGCATTATTTGTATTTGTACCGTATTTGCCCGAAAATAGGCTGCAGTTTTTTTCCAAATTTTATGCCTCTAAAATTGAAGTGCGCCCTATAATCGTAGCCTAAGAAATTTGCATCCAGTTATAGGCCCTATTGAGTACAACTAATTACTGGTAGGTTCTTGAGAGTACAGCTCACCTGTATATCGTCGATATTTGCCCAAACATCGCGAAGGAAATCAAGAATTAACAAATAATTAAAAATTCACACCACTTTTAATGAAAAATTGAAAAATAAAAAAAAAATGAAAAAATAAAAATAAGAGTGACTGTTATTCTACAAGACTTTCTCTTCACCTGTGTTTTTTTGATCCACATCTGTCTCCATAAGACTTTCTCCACATTGGGTGACATTTTTTTTTATTAATTCACACAACTGTTTAATCGCTGTTTTTTTTTTTTTTTTTTTTTTTTTTAAAAAAAATTTTAATTAAATTTAAAAAATAAATAATTAAAAAATATCACCTGTAATATTTGTATACTATAAATTATTTTGATTTTTAAAAGCCTAATATAAACTAAGAAGTGGCAGCCAGTTTTTCCCGTGAGTCTTTAAAATATGAAACCAGCCAATGGTAGAGCAGGTTACATTTTTCTTTGGGCTATTTGGATATGAAACAAGTGCATGGGCATAAAAGCTAATATACTATTGGTGGAATAAATTTTAGCGGGCGTTGCTTATTTGATGTAATTTTTCCCGCCCCTTTACTACACATGTGTTTATTTGGTAAACAGAGTTGCCGGCATTTGAACTTCTTCTTACGGTAATATCACACAAAAAAAATTTACATTATGGGAGATCATGTGGAAATAAAAGCGTCTGCATTCAATAAAGGAATGAGACTAAATTACACTGCAAATGTCAAACGGACAGTTATTAATTATGCAGAAGAAATGAGCAGTAGAAAGGCTGCCAGGAAATACGGAATTGATGAATAAAATGTACGTCAATGGAGATCAATGAAGACAAAACTACAAAATGCATCTTCCTTAAGAAAATCTTTCAGAGGGCCTAAACATGGTCAATATCCTCAGCTTGAAAATTTGGTTTTTAATTTTGTCCAGGGACAACAAAAAAATGGAGTTCCAATCAGTCGAGAAATTATTCAGTTAAAAGCATTAGAAATTGCTTCGCATCTCTAAATTTCAAGGAGAGAATTTCGTGCAAGCATTGGCTGGTCTCGAAAATTTATGCGAAGACATAATCTTTAACTTGGACGCAGAGCAACACTAGCCCAAAAATTACCGTTAGATTTTGAGGAGAAACTTATTGCTTATCAAAGATTTGTTATTGATCTCAGAAGAACTCATAATTATTTATTAGGTCAAATCGAAAATGCAGATGAAACTCCTGTTTTGTTTGATGGTGAAAAATCAAAAGGGTGAAAAATCAGTTATTGTTAAAACGACTGGAAATGAAAAACTTAGAATAACAGCAATGTTAGCTGTAACAGCTGATGGCAGGAAATTGCCTCTGTATATTATTCTAAAACGAAAGACAATGCCCAACGATCCGATTCCAAAAGGAATAATTTTAAGATGCCAAGCAAAGGGATGGATGGCGAATGAATTAATGCTGGACTGGTTGTCATTTGTTTGGAATAAAAGGCCTGGTGCTCTTCTCAGAAAACTAACATTACTAACATTGGATGCCTTTAAAGGCCATCTGACCCCAGAGGTTAAAGAAAAAATTAGATCACTAAATTCAGATCTTGTAGTAATTCCTGGGGGATGACATCTCAACTGCAAGTGCTCGATGTTTCAGTTGATAAAGCTTTCAAAGACCATTTGAGAAAGCAGTATTCAGATTGGCTATTGGCTGGAGATTATGCCCTCACACCAGGAGGAAAAATTAAGAAGCCATCTGTAACCCAGCTATGTCAATGGATTCTTATAAAATATAAAACCAGAATCAAATTGTCAAAGGTTTTAAAAAATGTTGTTTGTCAAACATGATGGATGGGAGAGATGATGACATATTATGGGAAGACCGAGAAGAAAGGAACAATGAAGAAATTGAAAGTGATGAAGAGAGCAGTGAAAGTGAAGACACCTGCTAGAGTAGCACTAAAGAGGAAAATGACTAATATGATTAATGTAACCATAAGCCTGAATCATAAAATACTGTACTCTTATACTGTAACATTAAGTTTTTGAATAATATCACATATCTGGGCTTCGTCAAGCATCATAACTATATAGAAAAAATAATCAGGTCTGGAAAGATGCGGTAGAAAACAATTTATTGCCTGACACGTTTCAGCGTTACGCTATCTTCGGAGGCTATTATGCTACAGATTATGGGGCTGGCCAAGCCACTTTTATATACAAATGGTAAGGGTTAAGTGGCCAATTACAACTAAAAATTAACAATAAAAATTATGAACAAGAAGGTGATTGGGTCCAGTCGTCAATGCACGGATCTTATAGCGGATTAATGATTCCGGTCATCGAAGCGCGGACCTCCTAGAGAGCTGTACTATTACATCCGGTTGTTGGTTTCTTTCTTCTTGGAAAAGTTGACGAGCAGCTGCAGGGTGTCTTCCCGTTCAAATACGGTCTGATTATTTAGTAGGGTGTTCGGTGCCAATTGTTTCTGCTTGGTAATTTCGTATTCTTCTCTTAGGATTTTCTTGGACCTGTCTTTGCCAATCCAAATCACGTGCATGCATAAATCGATGTCGGTCATTCGATGTTTTTCTATTATCAGGTGTTCTGCGAATCGTAGATCCGATGTATACTGCCTCGCAATCCGGGCACGATAGCTTGTACACACCTGCTTTTTTGTAGATATTTTCGCAGTCGTCGGTTGTCGTTGGTGTATTTTGTCCTATACGCTATGCTTATGCCTTATCCAAGAAGAAAGAAACCAACAACCGGATGTAATAGTACAGCTCTCTAGGAGGTCCGCGCTTTGATGACCAGAGTCATTAATCCACTATAAGATCCGTGCATTGACGACTGGACCCAATCACCTTCTTATTCATAATTTTTATTGTTATTTTTTAGTTGTAATTGGCCACTTAACCCTTACCATTTGTATATAAAAGTGGCTTGGCCAGCCCCATAATCTGTAGCATAACAGCCTCCGAAGATAGCGTAACGCTGAAACGCGTCAGGCAATAAATTGTTTTCTACCGCATCTTTCCAGACCTGATTATTTTTTCTATTAAGTTTTTTCTCTACCAATATCTTGTTACTGTTATTTAAGTTTTTCTCATTTTTAATCGAAGTAAAAAAAAAAAAAATTACTGATATTAAAAATATTTCATACATATAAGTTGTGTATTTTATTTTTTTCCTAAAAACTGCTTCCAAATTTCACCACGCAGCCTATATTCGGGCAAATACGGTATTTGCGACAGCCCTTTGAGTTTTGGGATTTTCTGCAGAGATATAGACGCTTGACTTTAGCTATAATCTCTTCGTGTTCTGCGTGGAGTGGGTCGTTGTCTTGAGGGTCCAGATTTGTCCAACGTTGCTGGTATTGCAGTTTTTCTGTTTTTATTTAGTATATTACAGATTCCTGGCTTTGAAATGGTGAGACCCCCGGGTTTGTATTGTTTTATAATCATGGAATAGGACCACTTCACGTCAGAAAGTGCATTTATATATCCTTCCCAATATCTATTGATTTTTGGCAGCATTCTCGCAGCTAGCCTTTGTACAACAATTAAGAATGATGAAGCGATATCCCCCTTTATAACTCCTCACGACCACGTAGCCCTATCAACCACGTGGCTGGAGAATTTGCATATGTAAATAGTTTAGTTGTAACGTACTCAACCCTCTGTATAAGCACGGAATTTAGACTGTGTTAATTCTGGATAATCATTGAAGGACAATATTCTTCACATAACACTAAAATGTTCAAATGAGAATAATAGTTCAAAAATAAATTCTTCACTCAAGTTCTTCAATTTAAATTACGTTATCTTACGTAATGTGTTGCCTGAAGAGTGCAGTTGCCATTAGTGAAATGAAAATGGATCGTTATTAATTTTTATTTATGTATTTACATTGACAATGAGATATCGTTGAACAGCGATGGTATGGACCTTCATGAGAAAACTGCTGGGTTCTGGAACAATTCGTTGGCTGTCTGCATATCTCGGCCTTGCGTTTATTTTTGGATTCTTATTCTCCTTTGAAATTTTTGTGTGTGGTGTGAGGAATATTATCCCTTCAATGATTATAGAATTTTTGGATTAATTTAATATCTGAATTAGCCAACGTGCCTGCATTAAGTAATGCTTTAATATTAGAGCTCTTATGTTTTGCATTTTTTGATTACAGTTGTCAACTGATAACTTGTCAGAACAATTTAGGTTCCGTTTATGGCTGTTGGCATTCCCATTTATGAATTTAGTATTTTCTGTACTCATTGAAGTAAGAATTTCGTTTTTTTTTTTGAATAATTTGTGAATTTTACATTTGCACTTTTGACATTAAATAATAAAAATTTTCACCTTTTTATCTTATCAGTTTATGGTTAATAGCAGACCAATGAAAAGATTAGCCAAAAAATTCAGGAAGAAGAGCAGCTCTCATTATAAAGCTGTAGAACTGGAATTGGCAAGGGATCCTAACTGGCCTATTCTCAATCAGTATATTTACAGTAATACAACATAATCATTGCCTACCATTTAAATTTATGGTTTAATTTTTTTTTACTACTTTTGAAACTTGACCTTTTTTATTATTTTTCATGTTGAAATCGTCTGTATATATTTATTGTATTAATGTTTTTATTGAGTTTTCAAGAAACTATGCCAAAAATTTTATATCTTGTTATTTTAATGAATACTGAGCTAATGTTCCCAGTATTGTTTGTTTTAAATAAAATATTTACATATTATTGGTTTTTGTTGTTTAATTTTGACAGGGATTCATTCTTTTATCCTTAAAATCCTGTTGGTTTTGCAGATTCTCAAATAAAGGCTACCTCAATATTTACTTTTTTATAGATAAAAATTAGTCAGCTCTGGTTAATAATGAGTAATGTCTCCTTTCACTTGGATTATGGCTGCAACTCAGGTCTGCAGGATTCTGAAAGTACTATGATCAAGCTCCAGGTGATCCCAGATTGGCAGGATGGCTTGAACGATGTGTGACCTGTTCCAAATGATTCTGCAGATTCTCGATGGGGTTCAAAATTGGGGATTTTCCAGTGCAGCCTTGTATGCAATTGTCGTATAGGAAAACTGGGTGCTCCTTGTTGTAGAGAACTTTGAATCTGTCTGTGCATCCACTAAGTTCATACAAGAGGTCGAATTCTGTGATGAAAACTTCCCAAATCCTTGTCTTGTTGAAACTTACCTTGATTGGTTAGAATTGTCTGACCAGATATTGCGTTTCCAACCATCTACATTCCAGTGGCGATGGGTCTTGGCCCACTGTAACCACACTTTTTTGATAGTGTTCAGCATAGGGCTTCTCCGAGCTACTCTGCTCCAAATGCCCATTGTGTATGCTCTGAATTTGTTGATGTGGACCTGCATTGACAGTTTGCAGCAATTCTAGCCTGCTTAAGCAATTTCATGTGTTGTGTGCGACTGTAGGCAGTCTTTGTCATTTTTACCTTTTGTCGACTCGAGTTAAAATGGTAATTACCGATTCCTTGTGTAGAACGATACTGTTTTTTAGAATTCGTTGCACAATCAGTGTTGATAAACAGATTGACTGCTTCAGCCACTTGTTGATCTATGATAGTATCTATTATGTCACCTATCGTGCCAATACTAACCAGTGCATTACCTATAGAGGAATTTATTGACTAGATTTACCACAATTGTGTATTCCTGTGCCAAAGTTATGTAAAGTGAAACCCATGTTTAACGGAATCTGGATATAACTGAAAATTTATTTAGATTCCTTAAGCTTCCATTATAGAAAAGTTTCACTGTAAACACCTGGGGTGATGATTTTTTTTTTTGGTCCAGTGAACTGCTACAGTAAAACCTGCCTAAAAACAAGTAAAAGTGGTCATTATATACATGTTCAATCAAAAATTAATGACGTAATTAAAAGCAGATGTTAGAAATAATAATCTTAGTTACGTTGCACTTTTTTTGTCTTCCTAGTGAAAATGGTTTTTCTAGCATATTTAGTGATTTTTAGAGCACAGTTTGTTTCCCCTTCTTCAGAGTTGATGAACCAGTGCCTGAAATCCTCTTATTAAGGGTACCACATCTGCCAGCAGAAGTGGTTATACATCTTCATCCTGGTCTGTCTTTGAGGTCATTTTCCATCCAATGATTCACCTTGGAGTTCATTTGCGATTTCTTGTGCGTTCTCTTAAAAGTATATGACCACTGATGGAAATTGATTGGTATCTTGCTTGGCAAAAGCACAACAACAGATTTTCATCGTTTGTTCTTCAATAATAGAATCCTGTCTTCAGAATTTACTGTATTTACAGTAGAGTATACTAACGTTACCCCTACTAATTCAAATAACAGGGATTGGCTGCAGTTTTCTTTTGCATTCACAGTAAGGTATAATGAGTAAACGAACGCGAATGTGCGAAAAAAATCGCAGATGCAAATAAATTCAATTCCAATGAAATTTGCGCGGATCTGTGAATTTGCGAATCACGAAGCGTGAATGCCCGAGGTCTGACTGTATACCATAACTCACTGATGAAGGGAGATGTGGCTCCCGAAATGTACATCTGAGGCATTATTAAAAATGATTATTGTGGATTTGTGGTTTCTTATCGCCGTTAGCTGTTTTTATAATTTGCAAGAAATTGTATAAATTAACGGGTACGTCACATCTGGTTGACAACGATGTGGATGATGAAAAGTTTATAACTTTTAAAAAAAAAAAACCCTAAAAAAAACAACTTTCCTTTGCCAGTCCATTTTTTTTTTAGTTTTTAGTTATTTGCATTAAAAAGCAATTTTTTATTTATTTTACAATTATAATTTATAATTAAAAAGTAGAAACTTGTCCCACACCAGTGTCCAAATGGCTAAAAGGCCGACGTGAAGGGTCACTGGAAGGGACAAAGAACATACAGAGAATAATTATTCAGACTTCAGCCTGAGGAATTTGATGGCTGAAAAATGCCATATGGATTTCCTGGACAGAAAAAATATGAACAAAAATGAAAAATACAAAGAATTATAAGAAAATAAAACTCATATCAAAAAGAATTTTGTTAGACAAAAGTAATGTTTTCAATTTCTTTTTAAAAATCAGATTATGAGGGGCGATTGATAAATAAGGTCTTCATGGCTGTAACTTTATTTGCTAACCGATTTTCAAAATTCTTTTTGTATCTTATACTCACATTTGTCCTCTATGTAATGCACTATTCACTTTTCGACATAGTCCCCATCCCTTTCCACGCATTGCGCTAACGCGTGACTAGTTGGGTGAACCCGTCGGAGAGGAATTCCGGAGTTGTTGTCGACACCAGGATTGAATGGCAGCTTTGGACCCTCTTCTGGAGTACGATAACGTCCGCCCGCACACGAGTCACCACACACAAGAGGCGTTGCAGCGCCTACAGTTCAAAGATGAAAAATTACAGTTCAAAAATGAAAGACTTTGCACATTGTCACTTTCACCACTTCCCAAAGAAGAAAGAGCCCCTTAAGGGACATGAGTTGGCTCTGACGGCGAGGTTAATGCTGCCATTCAATCCTGGTGTCGACAACAACTCCGGAATTCCTCTCCGACGGGTTCACCCAACTAGTCACGCGTTGACGCAATGCTTGGAAAGGAATGGGGACTATGTCGAAAAGTGAATAGTGCATTACATAGAGGACAAATGTGAGTATAAGATACAAAAAGAATTTTGAAAATCAGTTAATAAATAAAAAAGTTACAGCCATAGAGACCTTATTTATCAATCACCTTTCGTAGTAGAAGATAAACGGATAGATTCAGGAATAATAGATCACCACTTAATACCCACAAGGAAAAAACAAGGATGTTGATAATTGCGGTTAGAAAATGGGAGCCTTGGTACATTCACTGAATGTGTTGGATAAGGATGAAAATCATGCTGGTAACTGATTGTAAAAGTGGTGGAAAGGATTAAGTGAAAATTTATAATTTGATAAACAAATGAACATAATTGAACAATGTTTATGAAATGTTATACATCAGAATAATTTTGTAACTATCCTATATTTATTGACCAGTCGTAAATAATTTTTTCAATAACTTTTATAACTGTATAAATTCTCTAATAAAAAAAATTCCTAATGATCAACGAGAAGTCATTTCTGGTTTAAAGTAAATGGACAATGTTATCATAGTTAGCTTTTTAATTGGATAAAAAACAGTTCTAAATACCATGTAGAATACATACCCAATCAATAAGCTAGATAAAAAAAGAGAAGATTCCCTAATTACAAACCTCATTTAAACCGATAATACAGGGCAAGTCAAAATGATGGACCTGATTTCAGACATTTATTCTGTGACGTCTAATGAACGTATGTGAGACATGTGGTTTGAAAGGTTAATTTTCACAGTTTAGTTTCCACGCAATGTTTTCATTTTCTACCACTAAGGGTCAGCAGCAAGCAGTTAATGAAAATGGCATTGATTGGAGAACAGATCATTCTGTGTGCTTGACCCCATGTGATTTCTTCCTGTGGGATTTGATGAATGACAACATTGGATGACCTGCGTGTCCGCATCACTGCAGCCATTGCTGATATTGATTAAGACATGCTACGAAAGGTTTGGCAGGAGATAGAGTATCGGCTTGATGTGTGTCTGGTTACACAAAGCACTCACTTAGAACACTTGTGTTGTGATGTTTTCGAAGTAAACTTTCAACGTTTACCTTTTGTAGCACCATGTCTCACATTACAATAGGTTCATTAGATTTCACAGAGTATACTTCTGAAATCGGTCCATCATTTTGACTTGCCCTGTACTGATTTTGCATTAGTCCATTTAACTGTAAGGAATGTCAAACTTTGAGGGTGCATTTGTTTTCCTTTTTGTAATGGACAAACAATTTTGATGAAGCCTGTCATCGAACATTACAATTAGGCTTTGGTGTAATACATTCAAACTTGTGATTTTTTTTATAGACTGATTGCGAAGAATTCAGAGAAATTATGATGCAGAAAATGAAATCTGTATTGCAGGTTATCATCGTCCGGCAAAACATAAAAGATATGAAGAAGCTGATGAAAGAATCTTAAAAAATAAATAAATATGATATACAAAATGTAATTGAATATTTGCGTGGAATATTGTATAATTATTTCATGGGATAATTCTATCATCTTACATGTCATGTTATATTAGTTCATAATAAGAGGATTGGTCGAAAAGTAATGTCTCCGTGGCTGTAACTTTTTTTATTTGTTAACCAATTTTCAAAATTCTAATTTTACCTGGTCGAAAAGTGAATAGAGTATTACATAGAGGACAAATGTAAGAACAGTATTGGATACAAAAAGAATTTTGAAAATTTGCTAAGAAATAAAAAACGTAAGCGCCTGGCTTGGGCACAAACCCATCTGAAGTGGACTGACACCTAGTGGCAACGTATTTTGTGGTCCGATGAATCTACATTTACAGTTGTTGTTGGCGAAAATTGTCGGCGTATACTTAGGACCAAAGAGGAAAAGGACAATCCTGCTTGTTACCAAGGTGCTGTACAGAAGCCAGCTTCAATAATAGTCTGAGGCTGCACGGGTGCCAATGGATTGGGAAACTTGCACTTCTCCAACGGCAGCGTTAATGCACAAACATATACAGGGTGTTTCATAATTGGTGTCCCGTCTTTAGTTCCAAATAACGACTCAAGGAGAACAGATTGGGGGAAAATGAATATTGATTATTTGGTTTTAATGTCCTCTAATTCAGAATAAAAACATTTCGTGTCCCTGGGGGTGAAGGGCTAAATTTTGAAAATTTTAATTTTGTAGGGGTAGGGGTTAGACCCCATGTGTTATTTAGAAAGTTGTAAAGCATCATGTAAAATGTGGGTTTAGCAAAAAAACCCGGTGAAAAAATCTCATCCCCGGCCCTTTATTACAAAGTTATAATAATTTTGTAAAATTTGAAATTTTAAAATATTTTGTCACCCAATTTCTGTCGGGATGGCAAAGTTCTTTTTTTTTTAGTTCTTTTTTAGGTTATAAACTTTTCATCATCTACTTGGTTATCGTCCAGTTTTACCGTCGCCCACTTGGTTATTGTCCACTTGACCAACATGTAATTGCACTTGTCTGGTTGACACGTTCCCTAAATTAAGTTCCTCCTTCCCTGAAACTCTGATGCCCCTACAACGGTATGTTTTAGCATATGTTGCACCCTGTGGCTCATTTAGATGACAATATGATCGCATTTAAAACCATGAGCAGCACTGAAACCAAATATCATCATGACTTTAAGAAATTATTGATTTTTTTTTGGTTTGCCAATTTATTTTGGACACTAACATTTTATATTTTATATTCAGATCCCTATATTTTTTCTTCTTTTTATAGTCCCTGGCACGAAAGAAAAAGGAAACTGGCGCATGTGTAAATGAATAAAACTCGTTCAACCAATCAGAAACTGACTGGAAACAAGGTATACTTATTCCTTGCATCAGTAGTAAGTAATGCCCTGATTCCTATCCGTTTCTGATTGGTTGAATGAGTTTTACTCATTTACACAAGCGCCAGTTTCCTTTTTCTTTCGTGCCGGGCCCTATAAATCAATCAAGAAAAAAATCAATACTTGAATATCTTGCATTTTTTACAATTTTATTTACATGATATAAAATATGGATTTATTTACAGTGATATTAAGGTATTAACTATGGAATGGATTTAATTGCTCATCATATTCCTCAAATGGGTTGGGACCTTGAGGAGTTTCAAATGGGTTTAAGGTTGGTATCTCAATTGGCGGCAGTTGCTGATTTTCTGATCTAAGTGGACGATTTGGTGGAGGATGAGAATACGGTGGTTCGAATATGTGTTCCCGGATGCTA
This sequence comes from Rhysida immarginata, assembly GCA_023313115.1. NCBI lineage: Eukaryota > Metazoa > Arthropoda > Chilopoda > Scolopendromorpha > Scolopendridae > Rhysida > Rhysida immarginata. The sequence continues at coordinate 9,368,282 of JAHWFO010057280.1, read as the reverse complement.
GGCATAGGTCTTCTAGTTTTAGGAGGGAGATCGGTGATTAAAGTTACGCGATTGAAAATGCCGCGTCCAAAATATTCTGACACTATTGAAAATCCATCTTCTGCACCATCCAACTGTTAAGAAAATGTGAGCAATTAGAGGCAGCAGCAAGACCTACTTAAAAACGCAATGACTTAAAAACCTACTTGATGATGAAATTGTTCATGCAAATCCTTGCTTTGCTCTTGTGCTTGAATAATATCTAGAATTTTCCGGTTTTCTGCAGTGCAAGCAGGGCATTCATTTTCGTTTTCAGCATAGCTTTCAAAACAACTGTGGATAAAAAATATTTTATCAAAAACAATTCATGCCATTTACTTTGTGTATAAAAATATCAATTATTGACACTCACTGCATATGATAGGAATGATGGCACAAGAAATGAACTGATGGCAATTCTAATTGTTGGTTGCAGGCTGAGCATTTTGATACTTTAAAAATTTTTGCACTGAAAAATTTTATCAATTATTAAAGCATTTAATAATAAAGCTTAAATTAGGCAAAGAAAATTTGTGCTTACTTGTTTTTAATATCTTCAATTTCATTTCGCATGGATTCAGTTGCATCACGATACTGATGAATAAGCCGTTCATCCTCAGCAATCTGTTGGTTTTCTTTTTCCAACTGATGGATTATATAATCCTATCATAAACCATTATTATTTGTTTATTTCAGGTATGTTTTCAAGAAAAAAAAATATATCCATTAACAATCATTCCTAAAGAAAAATTTACCAAAGTTGCAATGGATTGTAGTTTGATTTTGATGAAAGGTTAACAAAAAGTCTGAAGATTTTGAAAACATTTTCTAGAAAACTTAGCATGTTTACTTGCAAATAAAACATGCCCATGATAGGAGATGACATCCAAATATTGGTAATCAAATAATGAAATTCTATGAAAAAGAATACTTTTTTAACCGTTAACTATTGACATGTAGTCTGTCAGGCCCCACGATAATCAGGTTTCATGAATTCACCCACTTCCTTACACATGTTGTCTTAAGCTCTTCAATACCTTCCAATTTAATAGTTCCACGCCATTGAAGTGTTTTTAGTATCGGCAGAAGCAAATTCTGTAAGTACTATTGATTTGAAATCCTGAACCGACCTGTCAGACTTAGGTAACTTTTTTTTTATTGAAATACATTTTAAAGTTTTGTGCCCTTCTTTCTGGGAAATAAAGTAATAATGAATGGAGATTGTTTATAAAAGAATTATCCTGAATACTAGTGTTAGTTCATATGCAAAACAAGGGTTTATAATATGAATTTGACAAACCATGTAAAATAAGGAAAAGGTTGACAAAAATTTTAGAAATGGAGATGCTTTCTCGAACTGCTGATGAAAAGTATACGGTAAATCTGTTATTGTTGTCTAAGAACTCAATCATAGATCAACATGCAGATGTTATTCATGTAAAAAGCACATTTGCCTGCTATTTGCAAAACAAATCTGCACAGTGTGTTTAATTTATAACTTTACTAGTTGTTACCTGTGGCTTTGCTCGCTTGCGCCATCTGTTGAGGGGAATTACAAAGCAAAAGCAGGGAATTTCAAAAGGACTTAGGAAAGTAGTGTTTTCCCATGGGAAAAAGATATATTCCCACGGGAAAAACTAGCCTATGTCACTCTTAAGCACTCCGATTATCTCCATACAGAAAACCACATCAATTCATCACTCAGTTTCGACGTGAAAGAAGGACAAACAAACACACTTTCACATTTATAATATTAGAATGGATTGTATGGTTTAGTATGGATATAACTTTAGGATATTTCATTTTTTTCATACTTTCTTTATATGTGTCATGATTACTTTATTTCAATTATTAGTTGTTGAAGTATAAGGTAAAATATCATTTTTGTGGATTTTGACATTGTTTTTAATAATTCGAGTCCTAAGAGTGATCTCATACATGAAATCATTTCTAACATATGTTTAACTACTTTAATGAATAAAATCAGCAATTATATGTATTGATATATTTTTGTACTTTCACTTGCTAGATAATTTAGCTCTGCCAGTATACAGCAGGTGATCGGTTAGCGAACTTAATTCGTTCCAAGACTATGTTCGCTATAGGAAGTTTTTCATTAACCGATCATTGATTTACCATAGATTACTATGGGAATTTGATTAATTTGTCCTGGAGACCCCCCCCCCCAAAAAAAAAAAGGGGAATTTATTACTATATGAAATAGATCTTTATATGTAATAACAATAATAACATATGCAGTCTTGAGTTTTCATCTGTCATCTTCTATTTTTTCGTTTGTGGAGCATAAAGAATCTGTCCAAAGTGGATTGCTTTGTTCTACAACTTTCAGCGATTCAATGAGTGTAACAAAATGTAACATTGGGGAAATTACGAGTTCTAAAATCTTATTTATCTAATGATTTTGATTATGTATACAACTGTCAAAGCCTTGCTCTACAAACCATTCACAGAGTGACAGAAAAATACAGTTCTGTAAATCTTAGACATAGCGTCGCTTCTTCATTTTTCTGTGAGGTGTTCATTATCTGAACATAAAAATCTTTTCGCAAAAGTGTTAGTTATCCGATTTGTTTGTTATCTGAACTGTTCGATAACTGATCACCCACTGTATTTATCATTACATTTATCATTTATTTATCATTTACACATTATAAATTCAATGTGTAATTATTATTATTCAATTTAATTATTATTTTTTTAAAAATATGCAAACTAACGGCCGTATTCACCATCTCGGATTAATCTGAGAGTTAGAGTTAGGTCGAGAAATGGTATTACTTGATGAGATCATTTACCAGCATCGGACCCTAGAGTTAACTCTTAAATTTAACCCGAGAAAATCTGCAAGTTTATCTTCGGGTGAGATCGAAAACCCTAACCAGTGAGAAGAGTTGCTGATTGTTCGGTCATAAATCCTGGTTAGCCAAGTTTGATGTCATTTTCATGTGGTCGAAAATGGCAGTTAGTGCTCATATGCCTAACAGGTTAGTCTAATTGTCCTAACCAAATAAAAGACTGTTAGTCCAGTGAGAAATTCTCACTAACCCTTCTCATCGAATAGGGTTTTTGACCTCAGCCTTCAAGTTAAGATAATTTGCATTTCTACTCTGCAAAGCTGACATTTTTTTTGCTCGTTTCAAATCATACAAACTATGAACTCTCCCGTATTTGTACTACCTGTGATCAGAACTTGTATGACGACATAAACAATTTGTCCATGTAGGAGGAAAATCGAGCTAATGGAACACATTTGTTAATTTGAAAGAGAGATCGATCGATGAACAAGTGTTCATCATGCGGTATCGCTTGTTCATAAGCTTACAATAATGGAAGAACAAACCATAGGTTACAACAATATCACTTTTTCTTCCATTGTTGTAGGCTATGGCTTGTTCACTGGCAAATGACTGCTGGTGCTTTTTCTGTTCCTCCATAGATGGTACAAAAATTTAACCCTTTCACTGCATAATTAAATTTCATTTTCATTCCTGAGGAGATGGAATTATCCACTTTTAGCAGCATAACAAGAAATTTTTAAAATCCTGTGGGATGAATGAAATTTCCGCAGGTAAAGGTAATGAAATTTTGTGTGGATATATCCGCTTTACGCAGCAAAAGGGTTAAAGACAATGACTACAAGGACCATCACAGACGTCCTTACAAAAGAAGTGCGTGTTAGCCTTCAAGTTGCCCAACTCCAGGCTGATGATTAATACGGTTTCAATATTAACTCAATGTTAAGGTTTAACTCTGGGTTGCTCAACCCAAGCTTTTAATCTGAGATGGTGAATACGACTGCAAGAATCGCTATTAATCTAAACTGACCTTCACCACAGCTAAAGATGCAGTAGAACTAGTGGACAAAACATTGATCACCATAAGTGGTGAGAGAAGTTTGTTGTGCTCAATGTATTTTAGAACTTCAACCAAATAATCTTTTAATGCTTCATCTGTTCTTGAGAAAAACCAAAGTGCCTGAACCCAAAGATTAGGATCATGAGAACTAGAATAAAATATTACAAACAAAAATTACGAAAAACAGAATTTATATCCTATACAGTATTTCAACCACAAAACTGTTTTGTTTATCAAATTTAACAGATTCTTGAAAAGCCTTAGCAAGGTTCACGAAAGTGAAAATTCTATCAAATGTAAAGTATTTCATTCTTCTTTAGAGCAGCTACTATAATCTTGAATTCAAGTCTTCTCAGATCTTGTATAAAAATATACTGAGCTGCCACTTTATTAGGTACACCTACAAAATGTGCAGATATGAAAATCTAGATTCCTAGTGCACCAACTTGCTGGAAGGCTTAGAATATGGTGTAAACATCATGAAGCCATGGACCCCTCATGTCTGGTGTGGAGTTTGCAAGGTGGTAGAGGCAGATTAATGGCGTGGGCATGAATTGCATCCTCTAATATCTGTAGATGGTTGTTCGAATGTCAAAGCATAAATAAACATTGTTGCAGATCAAGTTCACCCCCTCATGCTCAGAGTTTATCCACATGCAGATAGCTCCTTCTAGTACGATAATGCACAAGCATACACAGCCAGAATCGCTATGGATAGGTTCCAGGAACTTGAGAGTGAGTATTCCTTGATACAGTGGTCGGCTCAGGCCCCAGATCTCAACCTCATTGAACATCTTTGGGATAAGCTGGAAAGGACTGTTCGCTCCTTGCCTACACCTCCATTGAATCTCCAGGAATTGCATTAAGTTCTTAAGTTTGTATGGGCCAACATTCCTGTCGAATGTTTTCAGCATCTCGTTGAATCCATGCCCAAATGAATACAGGCAGTCTTGAAGGGTAATGGAGATTCAATACGCTATTAGACAGGTGTACCTAATCAAGTAGCAGCTGAGTGTACAAAAAGTTTGAATATCAACAGAATTTTAAATTTAAGTGTTGATCAATTTTCAGGATAAATTTCATATGAGATTCTTACCCAAAATTTTTGCAGGTAGTTATCACATTTTCATACTCTGAGAGATCCATATAATACTGCAAAATCTGTTGATATCTAGTTGGAAGAAAATAATCACCATAATCTTTAGTTTCAACAAAAGCTGTTATTGTTAAAAAATAAGTTATTCATTATGAAGATAAGAACCTACAGCTTTGCTTTTTCATACAAATACAAGAGACCTGGCTTGAAATTATTCATTTGACATAACACCAAAGCCTGATCTAAATCGTAGCCAGCATCAGGTTTTTGAAGTAGGTTTAATATCTTTATATTTTGTGTTGTCTGTTCCTGTGAGGGAAAAAAAAAACAATTATTGAATTCTGGTTATAGTAGTAAACTAAACTCTACAGATGCTTCCTCTTAAAAGCTTACAGCAAGACCATACTGATGCAATACTTACCATTGTTGCAAAAGAAATGCTTTTGAAAAAAGAAAAAAACATTATGAAGTAACTTGAAAATTTTCTTTTGCAAGAAAACAAATGCATCATTTTCTTTTCCAGTTCCCTTCTAATGGTTTTCTACGATAGTATGTATATTCTTTCTATACAGGGTGTACATGGACGATGTTACACGAATTTAAGGATATGTAGAGGATGATGTGGTGAACATTTTTTATTAATAAACCCATAGTCCCAAACTAAAAGCGACGGAGCCACAGCTTGTTTGTTGTCCTGGTTTGTCAAGCATTGAACTAGGCACGTTTACTACGATGTCCCCTGTCATTGCATCTTGTAGGCCTTATGCAGACTGTCAGCTCGCAGGCTATTTTCAAATGGTAGCGTCCGGATGCACAGCACATTCTCCAATCACATAATCTTGCATATCAGGTTGGTATGAAATTCCCATTGTTAGTTTGGAACATTCCGTAAGGGTGAAGGTTTTTTTGCGCTCTACGTTTTGTGCTGTACGAGTTCAGGAATGGACTTTACTGTGAGGCAGGAAACAGCAAGAACTTTCGTACCCAATTACGTACAGAACTTAAGTTTTTACATTTAATCTTGGATATTCTTGATGAGCAATGTTGTATCAAATAATTAGAACAAAAACCTGAACAGGGCCCAAGCAAAATGGGAACATGTGACTAAAACATGTGTCTTTCTCGTTAGCTATGAACAAGGACATAAGTTGTCAGATGTGCTGGATCGGTTACATATCCACTTGGCTACGGTGTAAGTGAGCTCAAAGTATGTATGCACGGTAACAAGAAAGAGCATAATATGTGGGAAAATGATCGTATTAAACAGGATAGATTGTATGGAAAATGTACTTAAAGTTAAAGGGCCGACAAAAAAACGCGTAATATGTGGAAAATCGTATTAAGTAGGTATTGCTGTATTCCATTTTAAAATAATATAAGGTTCTTTAAAACGAAGAATTAATTAAGCACAGCTCTTAAAATAAAGAACCCGTTTGTAGATGTACCCTTATCTCAAATGTATGAGGCTTCTGATCACTACTAGATCTCGGAATAAAGCATCTCTATTCAAAGCACTCTAGAAATGCAACTGATGGATATAACAATGCCAAACTTGATAAAGTTGACTGGTAAGCATTTAGGGCCATAGGAAAATAACCGGTGCAATAAAAAGTAGGCCTAAAATAAACAACAGGGGAAGATTGATAATAAACAGGGTGAGAAAAATAAAATTCCTGAATTCTGGTTATATTAATCAGCAGATGCTTCCTCTTAAATTTATTTAAAGCTTATAGAAAAGATTATATTGATGTAATATGGCACATTTAACAAGTTTGCAAATGCAAAAAATATTTACAAAGAAGTTTCCATAAAACAACTTTAACAGTTAGGCATGGTCAAGCAAGAACAGCACCATCACCAAATACTATTCGCACAATTATCAGGACTTTGTTACAAGTTACGTTTATTTCAATTGTTTAAAGACCTCAAAAAAGAAGCTATAATCCACGTACAGGTATAGACAATGTGCTGCGAGTAGTTCATGTATTTATCTGCATAGTGGCGCTAGTATTAAGACACCATTAGTCATTATAAGCAGACGATTTTTGAAAGAAAAACTGATATGCTTACCTCTATTCGCATGCTTACTGAAAGATCTTTTCCCGTGTTTTATTCCTCGTGTTCTTCATGTTTAATTAAATATAGAAGGAATTATACAGATACGCACGATAGTGTGCAAATTAATGTGAATAAGAAGGAAATTTCCGTATTTTTATTGAAACATGGAGTAATTATATTAGTAAGTATTTTAGTACAATACAGTAAACAGCTGAGAGTTCAAAACAGTAAAATTCCCTCTTGTTCACATTAATTTGCACACTGAGCATGGCAATTAAATAATAATTTTAATTTATGTTACAATAATAAATTTTACAATACGATTTCAGTTTACCATTGGCATCACTTAACGCATTGTCTCATCAAGCATAGACTTGTGTTAAGATAGATTGGAAGTAAGATTCTGTGTATGGCTGGTCTGGATAGAAGATCTTGCACAGATATAGCAGAGAAATGGAATATGGGCACTAAACACCATGTTCTTCCACACGAACTGAAAGATGCATAAACAAATCCGCAGATTCCAGATAACAGAAGGTCCCACAAAATTAAACAATTCCTTGCCTCTCAAATTTGAAGACCATAAACAAATGAAATCGCATTTAGAATCAAGAATGGACCCCGTGGTTACTACAGTACTTGCAATGTCAATTATAACTTTATTGCACGAAACGAGAACTTTGTATTTTCTTGAATGGACAAATGACAAAACGAAAAGTGTCTGCATACGACATGATAATGAATACATCAATAAACATGTTAGTCGTTTCAGGCAATTTTATTTTAAATGTATGTTGCCCAGTATTGTAGCAAATTTTCATCAAGGAATTTTAAATATGAATGATGAATATCGTGAGTTTTGTAAAACCTAAATAAAATGTTTTTGCAAATTAATTTTTTTTATTCACATCGGAAATGTTTGAAGCATGAAGGAGGCCAAGCAAATCATTTACTGTTTTAACGCCACCCGTTATATCAGGACAGATTATACCCTCGGATAGATTACACCCGGAGTTAATTTATCCCAAGATGTTTTATACCCCTAGTTCAGGAGTGGCGTCGTGCCAACCCCCTCTAAACTACCTCCCCCCCCACCTACTACCACCACCGCCGTCGACTACGTGACCAAATAAGCATAGATAATAAAAGTGGTGGTGGTGGGGGTTGATAATACGAAAAGTTTGCGAGGTTCATAGTTTTCATTACTTGAACACAAGGTCAAATTTGCTCTTCCCCTGCTTTCCCCCTTTTATGCTGGAAGCTTTCGACTTCCTCATTTAATTTGATACTTAAATTATAAAATTTAAATTAGTAATTGAACTGAGAAATTGCAAAAATTTAAATTCGATTTTTGATTAAATATATGAAATTAGAAAAATCGTATTTTCATTGTTTGAAAAAAAAAAACGCATGATTTTAGGATTTGTTTTTTAAATAATGAGCAATGATTTTAAAGTAAGCTATTGATATTCGTATTAAAATGAAATTCGTGTATTTTATATTAAAATATGAAATGTTTTACCAGATAAATATGATTAAATTTGGTGCACATTTTTTTAAATTTTAATTAAACAAGAGTCATAGACTCCTTGATTAATTTGTTAATTAGACAAGTTTTATTCTAAAACGTGATATAGGGAGGGTTTAGTAAATTGCAATTTAAGTGTGAAAAAATTTATTACTGAGTGCACAAAATTCAAATGACTGCAATGGCAGACAGTGCAGTAGAGATAGCGCCGCTCGGTGGCAAAAGCGATTGGCTGCACATTGTCTATAAAGATAAGCAATAGTTAATTTCATTCTTAACTTCTGCTCCTAGAAAAATAGGGAATTGTCGCATATGTGCTAATTAAAAATGTAAACGAAGTGTACTTTTCTCCACAGATGAGCAATGGATGCCAACATGGTGCTATACATGAATTCAGGAAGAAAAAAGAATTAAGGGTGGGATTTGAACTTGTACCAGCAAAATGAAATGCCCACATCTTACCACTGCACAACAACAATTTGTTAGAATCCTATTTAACAATTCAGGTATTTATAAAGAGGACATCATTTTGGTGACAAACTATGAATTTTTTTTTCCTCAGAAAATTTTGAGAAGTGCGACAGAATGGCTTTGCATGGTTATTTAATTGTGTGTAAATTATTCATTGAATTTTTTTTTATTTATCAAATTCAGCAAGTCAGAGTATGTGCACTCTCCCTGTCAGACTGGTTTAGCCATTTCTAATTAGAAATTCTTTACTCTCATTTCTCTAATTTAAATTTAGAAATTTCTAATATAAATAGACAACCAAAAATTTAATAACCCATTTGAGATTTTGGGATGGAAAAAAAAAAAGCTTACTGTTGATTTTGTTTCTTCTCCAGATGTTCTTGCTTCACGTGTGTATTCTTGTAAATATAATTCAAGAAGCGTATTATATACGAGACTTTGACTTTGAGGTTGAACCTATGATCAAATACAGATAGGCAAAGATAAGAAATAAAATCACTGCACTTAATATAATGAAGAGAGATCAATAATGAAGCAATACAATTTGAATTTAATACAGAATGGCCGATGCTTTTCGAAGACTGAATTCATCTACCCATCCTGTGTGATATATAGAACAGTCAAAAGTCACTGGACATGCAGGGATTTTGGAGTGTAAAGTGAATGATGTGGCCATGCTAGAAGGGAGTAGGAGAGGTGCTCTATCTTTTGGAGAGTTTTAGTGTTTAGCCACCATTTTGAAATCTGCCATTTTGGGTCAAGGTTCATTTTTTTTTTAATCAGAAGGGGCCACCAGTTTTTTTTCTCAGAATTCATTCATGCAATTGGATTTCAGTTATCTGTTGTGGTTCACAATTTATTTACAAAAACATTGACACTGTACCACTGTCTGTTGCAGGTAATTGGAGATGGCACTAATGAAGGAGGAGAAAACAGAGCTGATCCTGATGTCCAGGGAACGCTCTTACCATACCACTGCTGCTGATTTCACTGCTCAGCACCCTGAAAGAACCAATCGTGCACACTACTGTCACATATGTGATATCACATTCCAGAGATACTGGATCTGTTGAACATAAAGCTCGTACAGGCTGGCCAAAAACATCAACCAATGAGGCAATCTCAACAATATCATTGGCAGCATTTGCAAAGAGTCCACAATGCAGCACAAGATGGCTTTCAGCTGAGATTGGACTCAGCCAATCATCCATAGCATAGATCCTCCATACAAATAAGTGATACCCATTCAAAATTAAGAAGCAGCAAAAACTACCCAAGGTTGATCCAGACAGACGTGAGGAGTTCTGTAACTGGGCTCTGGACAACTATCAACTGTATCTTTCATTTGCATATAACATTGTGTTCAGTGATGAGGCAAATTTTTATGTCCATGGTGAAGTGAACCATCAGAACATGAGATACTGGAGTGATACAAACCCTCATTGGACAGATCCATCCAAATTTGGTGACGTCAAAGTTATTGTGTGGTATAGATTATGGGGTACCCGTTTAATTGGACCATTTTTCATAAACGGTACCTGAAATGCTGATGAGTACCTGCTTTGTCACTGTTGACTGAAGATGGCAGTTTCCCAAGTTTTTTCCCATCAGGATGGTGCACTACCACATTATGGACTTAATGTCATAAATGGCTGGATGGGCAATTCCTAGTCATTGGATTGGCTGACAGGGTCCTGTGAAGTGGCCACCACATTCTCCAGACTTCACAGCAATAGATTTTTACCTGTGGGGCCACTTGAAACTGCTTGGTATGCTGTGAAAATCCAAAACAAATGTCACCTTCAGCAACGCATCCTATAGGCCTGTGACAGCATTACTGCTGGCATTCTTGTGCACATGCAAAATGAATGGATAAAAGCAGCTTGAGCTTTGTGTCCAGCAGCAGGGACAACACATTGAACACATCCTTTAGCTGTTGCAACCCAGTTTTCGGTGTATGTTTTTGTTTGGAAAGAGTCAATGTTTTTGTTCATAACTTGTGAACCACAACAGATAACCAAAATCCGATTGCAGAAAAATAACAAACCTGGTATTATTGATATGCCAGATGATCCCCTTTCCCATTTAAGAAAATATAGGAAGCCAAATACCAAAACTGTCCCAAAAGCCAAATACCAAAACTGTCCCAAAAGCCAAGCGCACCTATCTTGTTCCCTACTTGCATGGTCACACCATTCATTTTACACACCATTTCTGAAATATGTTTACTGTATATACTCGCTTCAGGGTCAATCTCGCAAATAGGTCAACCTCAATTTTTTGGGCCCTAAAATTGAAAAAAAATTGAATGACCCGCGTCTAGTAGAGTTCCAAAATTTTTGCATCTCACGACCAGTAATTAATGACGAATACTGTTTAAAATAAAGGATTTTTTAGCAACTCATCAATCATATTCTATGTATGCATTACATAATCTGTAGCTATTTACAAAGAAATAATAGTTGAGTATAATTATAGTTTGTTGTTATGTTAAAGTATATTTACATATTTTTGGTCGTTAAATTTTTTGCCCCACATATAAGTTGACCTAGGAAATTTAGGCCCATTTTTTGTCTTAAATTTCTCGACCCTGACGTGAGTATCTAGAGTAAGTCAAGTGATTTTAGACTCGCCCTGTAGAATGATTTGGTGCTTCTTTTGAATTGAAAATTTTTGAGAATTTTGAAAGATACAAGAATGAATTGTTGATAATATACCAATCCCTCTTTTTACAAATCTTGTTCATTCTTGAAAAGATGTTTGGATGTTTAAATGAATATTTGTTAGTTTGAGGGATGGGTGTATTCTTTTCTTATTTTGGATAAAAAATTATATTGTGTATGAAATTGACTGCTACCTTAACTATGTGTTCTAAGAATTCCTGAAGCTGTTTAGAATTATTCACAAAAATATGTATGAAATCTTTGGCATCTGCTCTATGAGTTTTTTCTTAAATGTGAAAATGAAAACTATATTAGAAATAATGTAAAACTCTATTGAGTTTCATAATAAAATAATAATAATAATAATAATAATAATAATAATAATAATAATAATAATAATAATAAAAGAAATTACAGAATGTAAGAAACAAACTGGAAAAAAAAATAAGTAAAACAGAATTTTCTAAAATATAGTAGAAAGGCCTCTCACCATCCGACATGCTAATATCAATGAGTGGCTCTTGACGTGCAGAATTAGTAGAGCATTAAATGGTTTAAAAAAGAAAAGAAAAAGAAAATTAAAAAAAGGTATTAAAACATCTTTAATAGCCATTAGCAATTATTGTGCCTTATAGTGCAACTATACCTTTCTCATTCATCCCCTTTTAAATATCACTAAATGCTTAAATAAAAGAAAAAAAGAAACCCAACCACAACCGGTGAATAATGGAAAAAATAAAAAAATAGATTCCTTACTATTACTGGGTCTGTAATCAGTACATAGTTGTTTTAAAAGTTCAGTTGTTCTTTCTGGAACTTGTGTGAGAAGAACTTTACCATATTTCTTCATATTATTTTCAGCCTTCAAATAAATTTAAGCGTAAACTCTTTACAGAGTGAAATTTGTTCCCTTGTTATTTCTTAAACCATCCCTAAATAAAATTTACTAAAATAACCAAACAAGGATTAATCTCTACCTCTTTGAATTCTAATTTGGAAATATATTCCAGTGCCTTCTGAAATTGCTGAGAGTCTTCAATCTGTATTTTCAAATACCAATCATGTTGATGATGTTTTTCTGCTAAATACAACGCATGATCATAGTAGCCAGCTTGGCGACAAACTTTGATAGCAATTTCAATATCGAAAACAATGTCTCCGTTTTTAGTCTATAATAGATAAGTCCAAAATTGTAATTCAAAACTAATGTTTAATTTCAAAGCACCCATTTTCATTTACAAAACTTACTTTGATAAATTCATCCAACTTATCATTAGCTTTAAGTTTTGTATAGCAGTTAAGCAAGAGTGTAGTGTGATCTTCTGTTGCCAACCCTTGCTTGTGTAATGCCTGCAAATATGCTGTTAAGTTGTGAATACGTTGAGCATCTAAGAACTGCAAAGAAACGTGAACAACTGCATCAATGTGGAATCAAATCCACTGGTAAAAACGAATTTAAACAAATTTAATAACATTAACATGCGAAGAAGTCTTATCATATTCCTCTTAAAAAAATTAATTTTTACATCTCAATGTTTAAATAGGAATGTTGCGATAATAAGAGACTGACGAGATAAATTAAAAATTATTTGTTACATTAAAACGACGTCAATCAGACATTTATTACATTAAACCAAAATAATAAAAAAGGACAAATTCAACAGGTCAGACTATTTATGACAAATTACGACAAAGGAATTTATTCTCCAGTTTTAATTCTAATTACCATATATACCCATATATAAGATTATCCTTTTTTGAGGCCAAAAAGGCAAAAACTGAATTTCCCCCATGTATAACCCGAAGACTAAAATCACTTCTAGACTGATGTTGAAATTTAAAAGAAGTTTATCGACAAAATTATTGTAAATTTATACATTGAAAATAAAATAAATATGTAACATAAAATGATCATAATAACAAGCCCACTCTTTAAAAAATGCCCCTAGAGGCTTTCTCTGCTGTTTATATTCTATGACAGCCATTTTTTTTCTTTAAATTTTCATTGCCTCATGGATAAGACGAATTCGATTTTTGAGCCCATTTTTGGAATAAATTTCTCGTCTTATACATGAGTACATACGGTAACTTATTGAACACTATTATTAAATAAAGGGTGCCCAAAAACATGTATACATACTGTACTTCAGAAAATGAAAGAAAAATGTAAAAAAATTGCAACACTAAAGTCATACAGACATCAAAGGATGAATGTAACTCTTATTTGACTGCTACAATTACAACAGGTATTCAAAGTGATTATCTTAAGCATTCAGATATTTTTGATTATGGTAAACAGTCGCTCCTATCTATTTCTCTAGCAAACTCTTGTCTTATCAAGTCAAGACAACTTACTGTATTTTAAAAAAGGCAGGCAGGGATCTAGCGGCACTGTTCGCACATGACTAGCACTATTACCATTTTCATGACCACCCCTCAGATTGTAAGTTAAGTAAACATTATAAAATGCGTTGTATAAGATACCAGTAAAATTTAAAATAGAACACTGGTTTTTCCAATGTTCCATCACTCCTGTTGTAATATAAAATGTCTTTTTTTTTTCTTCGAAAGTTAACCAGCACTCAGCAATTTCTAGCTAGGTCCCTGAAAAGAACTTACTGTAAATACATATTTAAGAAAAAAAGAGGGGGGGGGGAAGAGGGAGAGATAAAATTTTTACCTTTCGTATGACATAAGATGCCTCAAGCTTTCCTATAGTTTTAATGTATTGCTCTATTGCACCGTCATGATCGCCTTTGCTGTATAGATGATCTCCATATTGTCTAAATATGTCTACAACTCCATCTTCGTCATACTGCTGTGTTTTTGCCAGCCTTAAAATATTGAAATTAAAAAGAAAAAAGCTAATAAGAAAAAAGATTTTTGAAATGAAATACTAAAGAAATCTGTTGAAATAAATATTCATTTACTCTATAGCCAAGGCGTATAGACTCTTCTTAAATAATGTATCTAATTTACTTTGGGTATCCTTTTCACGAAGTTGATAGAGCTGTGAAATAAAAGCATCAATAGTCTTGAGAATCTTATTTAATAAGCGTAAAATTGCACAAAATAACCTGAATCATTAAACTTATAACGTGAATTACAAGTAGTCACGAATTTATAGAGCTAATTCTGCATGTAAAAATTTACTTAAGTGGAAATAATAAGTAAACCAGCCTTAGATTTTGCTTTTTAATTTAATTAAATTATTTAAAATTACTGTAAAGAATATTCAAAAATGCTAATATTAAATATTAACATGTCAACTGCTTTAACTTTATTCCTCTGCTCATAATTCAACAGATTAGGTTGATCAACTTGTGAGGGAAAATGTTTTGGGCCTCCATTTGAATTGGTGACACAATGGAGGCCCACCAATCCCCATCAAAGTGGGTTCCTCTCCCCCAGAGGCAGACCTGATAGAAAACTAAATTTAGGGTTCAGCACATCAAATTATCTGATTGGTGGGCACTCCGATCCCATTGTGCATATATTCAATGTATTGTCAGCCATAGTTTTGTTGTTGTTTAGCCATGATGATATTGTAACACTGAAACATGTCAGCATTAAAGAAAGTTACCGTATCACTTAAATCAGTTTCGTGTTTTCTCTTTTATTTTATTTTTTCCCCCATTAGAGCCAATTTGGGGGCAAGAAAGAATTTTTTGGGGGGATTGCAGAGATTACTTTTGTTCACATTTATTTTCAGAGGAAATGTCAAGTTTGTTTTTTTTTTAACATTTAGATTGTACCAATCTGTTTTTTTATTATTATTATTATTATTTTTTATTTATTTATTTAAAGTTGAGGTGGGAGGGGGGTCACAAGTTACTTAACTTTAAGAAATGCATGATGATAATGACATGTTTAAAAATATAATTTTAACACTAAATATAATAATTTCAAAATATATTTTGAAATTAATTTCATATTGCTTTACTTTAAGAAAGAATAAAAAATATACCATAATTTTTGGGATATCATGTGCATCTATTTTTTTTTATTTTTTATTTTTTTATTTTTAGAGATTTTGGAAAAAAAAAATCCCACATATGTGCACCCAGTGCATTATAAAGAAAAAAAGGAACAAATGAATATCATATTACAAAATAAAAATTTATTAATTACATTATTAATTATATTTACAATTCAAATCCTTCAAAATCAGAATTGTCACTGTCCGAACAAAATAGTTCCAAAATATCAGCAGGCAATTCTTTGTTAGACCTCATTACTCCTTGTTAGTCTTCCTCAGCTTTCTCGTGATCATCAATTAAATCATCAGCTGGGGTAATTCCTACTTTCACAAAAGCATTTTTGATTGTGCTTACTTAACTCACTACACACATATTGGCCATAAAAGACTGGATCCCTTCCTGCATCCACTTCTTCCATCGAGAATGGACAGCAGCTTTAAAGAAGTAATTAATTGTGATGTCAAGAGCCTGCAATCTTTCATTAGCCCTCCTAGAACAATTGCTACAAGAGTATGACTAAAGCGTGGTTCCCACATGCATAAACAACAGCAGAAACCACAAAGCAGAAAAAAATTTTGACATCACTTCCTGCTCTCTTCATTCTGCCTGACAGAAAATTCTCTATCTTTGTAGGCCATGACTCAACCCAACTCGAAAAAAACAGGAATTTTCTGTCGGGCAGAAAGACGAAAGCAAGAAGTGACTTTAGAGAATTTTCTGTCTTGTGGTTTCTGCCGTTGTTTTTACGCATGTGGGAACCAGGCTTAACAGTGGCTTGGGACAGAAAAAAAAAACACCTTCCAGTCTTCAGTTGACTTGATCTGCCCAAGTTGCCATTATCCTCTCGTCTATTCACCCCTTTTCTTGAATAACAATAAGAATTCCTGGTGAAAACATCTCCTTAGGTACAGTTTTCCATTTGAAAATTATCACTGGCCATAATTTTCTTCCTGATGCACTACAAGGTAATACAACAGTAAAAAAGTACAGTAATTTCTCGCTGATAGTGGTTGTTATTGTTATCAATTTCACCCCTTTCTCGGCAACACTTCTGTTACAGTGAGCATCAAATGTTAATGGAATTTCATTCATGTTTTTTAGCTGATCCAAATTGACTCCCTGAATTTTTGAACTGAAGAATGCATGACATTCAATAACATAATTAAAAAAGAAAAAAAAAAAAATACCCATAATATCTTAACACTAGTCATATTTGAAGAGTAATATGATTTGATAAACCTTGCTACATACCTCTTCTTGCCAATCATTTATAATACATATTACATATACAGTAGCTTTGTTTGAAGTCACCCCCCCCCCTGCCCAGCCACAGTGTGGAAATTTTCAAATCAAAATCAGAATAGTATGCACACTTTTTAAAATGTGTAGTGGTGATTTTTTTTAATTTTTATTTTGCATAATACACGCATTATATATCGAAAATTACGGTAAGTAAAAAAAATACATACCTTCTTATCTCCTCCTAAAACATACAGTGAACCCCACTCAGAAAGAATATTGATTACTTCTGGTAAAGGAGCTGAATAAGCTAAAGATTTAACAATTCTACTTCAATTTAACAATAAACATGGACATCATACTAATAATCTTTAAATTTCAAACATTATTGAAAATATATACCTATGAATTTATTTTGAATATCATATACAGTTACTATGTTCATAGTTAATGCAGATCCACTTCTGCAATAGGGAGGGGGGGGGGGGAAATATTGTATAATTATAAAATTGATATGCTATACTAAAAAAAAAAAATAAATAAATAAATAAAAAATAAAAACAGTACATAGAAGTTGGTCTAACAGCTGTCCGATCCTTTCCGACAATAACTAAATAACTTCGGAACCAATGGAGAATTATCTTTTCACCATCGAAAGCAAAACATGGCCCTCTGCCATCAGGTTGATAAAAATATACAGCCTGTAAAAATATATCTGACCTTTAATTCATGATGAATGAAAGTGTCTAATCTTGCTATAAGAGATGATAATACTAGCTTAATTATTATAACAAAAACTTAAAATAGTCAGTTAACTGTTACAGATGAATTTATTTGAAGGTGTAGTTAAAGTGGCTAGGGAGTTTCCATATCTCTTCCATAAGTGATAAAGAGTATGCATGTGCTACTTATACAGCTATCTATGATAATTGGAGCTTTAATAGTGTTCACATGTCTATTTTAAAAGTAAAGTATTATGCCTAAGGGATGCTGAACAGATTCACTCTTCCCCACTTTTTATCACTAATGATTTTGCCTGTGCTATTATGGTGATCGTGCAGTGTGGATGAAAACATAATAATGTTGAGAATGTCAGTCGACAGAGACGTTTTTGAAGTCAGAGCAGCTTCCTTAGCTGAAAATTTAGGTTTTGAGGGGAAATAAGCAAAACAAAATTACAACAGGGCTTGCGGAAACTTTCAATGCATATGCATTATCTCACAGTACAGTAGGGAGATGGGTGAATGCTTTCCAAAATAGGCATCAAAATGTGCGTAACAAGGTGTGGCCTGTGTCCTCCTTTTTCTGGGAGCATGTTCGGACAGTGGCTGCTTTACTGAAAGAAGACAGATCAGTGGAAGATTCATGAACTTGTTTTTGAGATTGGTGTGCATTATAAGACCATCCTATATATTCTGAAAGACACCTCTAATCACTTTTTTTCGGGTACCACATGTTCTCATGAAATGCAAAAATGGCAACTATACCAGATTTTCAGTCTATATTTGGAAAGGTACCACCAGGAAAATGAAATATTCTGTAGCCACATCATAACCACTGACAATGATGAATTCTCAGTTGATACAACAGTCTAATGAGTAGTGACATAAGGGTTCGCCGTGGCCACCAAAATCTGTTGGAATCCAGATCAGTGAAGGCACTGATCATTGTCTCATGTACAACTAGGATAATGTCATCATAAAACAGAGGGCAAAACAGTGAATGCTGCATAGTATCTCAGACCTACTTTGCAGAAGACTTTAGTTTTTGAGAAATTTTTAGTCATTCTGCATACCCATACCATCATCCCTATTCACCAGATCTCAGTCCTGTGACTTTTGATTCATTTCCAAAATTAAAGGAACTGGTGAGAGGGAAGAATTTCCGAACCACAGAGGACTTACTGCAAGTTCGAGATTGCACTGTCAAAGGCATCACCAAATCTATGACTGCTATACATCTATAGGCTTCCACATTGAGGACAATACTGACGAGCATATTGTGAAACTTTAAAAAGTTGTGCATTGTAAGTCTGTTCTGTGCTATCTATTAATGAAAGCTCCAACCCTAATATTAATAAAAAGAAAAAAAAAAGTGCAAAAGAATAAAATTCTTATTATTAAGAAGTAAAGGGGTGCATCATATACCCTGGGAATTTTTACTATAAAAGAGAGTTGGTCATAAAGTCCTTACAATCACCATAATGGAAGAGAGCCTCAATTGAGTGATTAGTGTTTCCTGAATATATGTACCAAACAGGGCAATCCAGGGCATGGTAAAATTCCTCTGTTTGGTCCTAGAAGAACTGTTTCACCTTAAAGATGACCTCCTCATCATGATGATATACCCTGCATTTGCCCATTATGTTGATATGGCATCACATTAAAAGTTTATTATATGTTAATGCTCTTTCTGGAACGGAGTGAGCAAATGTATTATCTGCCTTGCAGCTACCTGTCAGTGTCTAATGAGAACTTTCCACATGATATGTTTCATTGTGAATCTTTGATTTTCGAAGATCATGGTTTATTCAATTGTTGCGGGATTTGTGACTCTTCACTGATGAAAGGCTGCCCAGGGCAGAAGGCATTTTCAAGATTGAACTAGCGTGTAAAATGAAGCATCACAACTAATCAGTCACTGCACTGTAAAATGAAGCATTGTCCCCGTACTTGCTTTTCAACTTGCCATAAATTCATGTAGCACTGTTGCTTTCCTGTAGATGCAGAAAACACATCATAGCACATGCTACAATTCCCCCCTTCTTGGATTTGGTGCTCTGACAGCGTATCCACAGAATACAGTATGGTGTATATTGGTTTGGATGTCTTTGATTGTCATTTTACTACTCTACCTGGAATTCCAAGGTGATTATAGGGACTTTATGGCTGACCCTTGTATGATTATACAGTTTACTATATATGAATAATAAATGTAGAATAATTAAATCAAAAATTATTAATAAAACGCTTTCATAATGAAGGAAATATAAACCTCTGTTCTGGCAATGACAAATTGATATTCTAATTTTGCATCAGACATTGTGGAACATTTAGGAATGCATCCATGCGAGTCAAGAAGGAACTACAGATTAAAGAAAGAAAAAAAAAAAAAAAAAAAAGATGATATTGACCGATTTGTTTGAATTTTACAATGCTTGTGCAATTAAATAAAATAAAATACCTCTTGTTCCTTATCTTTAACAGAAACATTATACGAAAATATTTTTTCACTGGTAGCAACAAACAAATGTGTTACTTTGGGCATTGTTCGAAATGCTAGACCTGTTACTGAATGAGGACCTTCATGGACTACCTTCTGTTTGCTCCCCCTATGAATGCAGGAAAACCACAAAAATTGAAAGTTCCAGATATTAAAATATAAAAAATACAAAGATAAAAATTGTTTTGTATTTTTTAATATGGTTAGTATAAATTTTAGTTGGTGTACCTATCTCTTGTGATTTCACCTTTAAATAATAACACACAGCCATTATTGTAGCCCAATGCCATTAAATTCATGTTTTCATTAACTGCCAAAGCAGTAACCTAAAGCAATTTACAACAATATAGGATACGTGTCAACATAAAGGAAAATAAATTATGCACTAAATTACACATATTTACTGGTGTCTCTCGATTTGCTGCCAGTGTTGATACTGTACGGGTGCATGTAGGAATCCCATTTTTGTCTAACTGTGGCAAAAGGGGGAAAAGATTTAATTAAAAAATTATCATTTTAAGTGTAAAAAAAATAGAATGAAAATATTTTATTACCCTACCTTGTCTAAATTCCAAATTTTGATTATTGAATTATTGCCAGGCACATCTTCCTAAATAATTAGTAAAACAAAATATTTTTGTTAGTTCACAAAAGACTGAGGTGAAGCATCCTCCATTATCAGCAGCAATACTCTTGTTTCAAAATGAATTAGTGTACAGTAATCCTTCGGTATCCACCATTTCACTATCCGCAGTTCACGTATCCGCGTCCAATTATTTGCATATCTCCCCCTTCATGCGCAAAGGGAAATGTGCATATCCATAGTTTGTCCTGATCTGTTTTTATAATTTCACCTTTTCACTTCCTATCTTTTTAGAGAACTCCCACTTTGCTTACTTGGGAAAATGTAACCAATGCACGTAAACAGTATCAGTGGCATTTTAAGAACCTTCTGTTTGTAAATACGCATCAATGGCACAGCTTATTACAGCTTTGGAAAAAGAAAAACTGTGACAATCCGCTTCGTGCAAAAGGCATAAGAAAGGTTTTGTCGCTTGAAAGTAACTTGGATGTTTTTAGATATGTTGACTGTGGAAAAGAGCAATAATGATTTCGCCTTTAAGTTTGAGTCGATTTGACATCCCTAAACCCCATTTTCTAATAAGGCTTTGACCCCATTTTTCGAATATTCAGTACATGCAGGGGTTTTTGGGAACCAAATCCACATGGACAATGACGTATTACTTTATTCTTTAATTATGTATCTATAAAGATTTATCAAGCCCACATCTGAAATTCAGTCTTTTTTCAAAGCTACTCAGACAATTCTCTTGAAACTATTGACCAGTATTTTCTAGACTGCATTGAGGCCTCAAGCCCAAATCTCCTATAATGTATTAAAATACTCTGATTACATGCTCAATAGTTGCTTAAATGAGTCTATACTATCCATCAATGAAGTGCAAACAGATATTCTTGCAATTTAAACAAAAAAAAAAATTTAATGCTTAACTATGTGATGAAATTTACTGAGAAAAATAAGAAGCTATAGTCAATTCTCATTAATACGAAATCGTGGGGACCAAGAAATTTTTTCGTATTATTCGTATTTCGTATAAACCAACAATACTAAAAGTGTTATGAAATAAGCACGGAAATAAAATACTTTAAGTTAGAAATAATTTTTATTCATCTCTCCTAAAAAAATCTGTAATGACAATTTTTTTTTCTAAATCACTATTGATTTTACAATATAATGTAAATAAGTCTTCAGGAACATCCTGATTGTACAGTATGTAAGATTTAATTTCCTCCATCAATTCTAACATTCTCTGATTTGATGGAGCAGATTGAATTCGTTCGTCGTCTACGCCATCTTGCTTGTCGTCCAGGCATTCTTGCACGATCTCTTCGATATTTTGTTTATCGAATAATCGACTAAAATTATCGACTGATTAAAAAATCGAGTATTCATTTATTCGAATACTGTAATTCAGAAGCAATCGCATATGAAATGACTTTGAAAATTATTTTTATTAAATTTACACTTCGAAATCTGAAATTTTATCATTAAAATTGTTCCTAAAAGTACTATTTTTCAATAAAATTATGAAATTTTCTTTCGTATAAACCGTATTTTAGTAAAAATATGTTCATATAAAGCAGAGAATTTTACATAGTAATTGCTTTTTCGGGGACGGGCCACAAAATGTTTTCTTATTAACCGGAATTTTGTATTAACCAATTTCGTATTAACGAGAATTGACTGTAGTTATTGATGCTATTATAAAAACAAAATTCACATTATTATGTCTGCTAATATAGCACACTTTAACATAAGAAAATTACATGGCTGCTTAAGTTCACATTATTATGTTAAAATTTTTATTGCAGAAGAATGGAGCTACTTATTGGTTTTACCAAGTCTGCACATTCCCTCATATTTTCTATGTTTTTTGATGTAGCAGATTGAAATTCAGCATGCAGATTATATGGACATGTTTGACTTCACTATTTAGTTTGGTTTCAATTAGCCCATTGAGACTGGCGTTATGGGGAGTGGGAGTTAGAGGGTCCTCTGGCCAATACGGTATAAAAATGGAATTATGTAAAGAAGTGAAATTCAGTATGCAGATTCATCTAGGCAAAATCTACATTATTATGAAGTTTGGGCTGGATTGTTCCAGTGGGGTTCGAGCTGTTGGGGATAGTGGTCACATGGTCTTTAGAAGCTATTAACTCTTTCAATGGCAACATATAGCATGTGGTAAGTCATTTGATTGGAATCTATGTGAAGTGTAATAAGGTAGAGAATTCTTTTCAATTTTATAAATACTGTGTTTGGGAAAAAGGGAACCAGTTCCCTTAAATTCAGGGCTTCCTCTACTTTCCTATATTCTCTTTGGGAAGGAGTGGGAAGGATTAAATTTCTTGTCTATACAAAGAAATAATTTGTTCTGCCCTCTCAGAAAAAATTATTTCAGTACTGAGTATTTATAAAATCATTGCTTGCGTCTTTCATAAAAATATCTTAACTCGTTTCCTATTACAATATATACTCATGCGTAAGCTGTGAATTTTTTTTTCCAAAAAATTCCCTAAAACGGGATTTTACTGACATCTATAGCTTTAAAGAAGGACTCTTAACTAATTTTGTTCCACAGACCCTTATAGTTAAGTAAAGGCCACGTACTCCCATCTCAAGACTCCATAATGTTGGTTTTTCACAATTCATGGGTGATCAAGTAACATAACCCCTAAAACGACTGTATCGATATCATGGATATATTATCACAGACCCCCTGAAATCGTTCCATGGACCCCAGGTTAAGAACTCATGATTTAGAGGAATAACTATTTAATTTGATGTGACTGCATTTCATTTTTTTTTTTTAATTTTATTTAAAATGTGGCCCTAGTGTAAGCCAATTGCAACTTTTAAAGAACATTTTTATGAATGTTAAATATGAATATACGCTGAACGACCAATTTATTAGAGACACCTTGCTAATAGTGTGTTGCACCTCCTTTAGCAGCGAGAACTGCCTGAATGCGTGCTGGCATGGATTCAACAAGGTGTTGAAACTCGTGCGGAGGAATAGTAGTCCAGGCTGACATCACAACGTCCCATAATTGGTGCAGGTTGGACGGTAGTGTGGGAAGGTGTCGGATGGTTCTTTCCACCTCATCCCATAAATGCTCGATCGGGTTGAGATCGGGCGACCGAGCTGGCCACTAAAGCAGGTGGAAGTCCGCGTCATGTTCCTCGAACCAGTCTAAGACCATTCGCGCATGGTGACAGGGAGCATTGTCCTGCTGAAACTGTGTCACCACCAGGGAAGACAGTCATCATGAATGGGTGCACCTGATCAGCAACAATGTTCAGGTAGTGTGTCGCATGCAGAGATGTGTCTACAGATATCAGAAGATCCAGTGTGCCCCAAGAAAAGACGTGCCAGACCAGCACTCCTCCTCCATCAGCCAGTACGGTTGTCTGCTGACAGGATGGGTCCATGGCCTTCAATGAGGGAGCATCCCAACCTATTTCGGAGCACACAGGTACTGCGCCGAGCTGGGTTTAACAAGGTAGGCCTAAGTACAGGTACTGTCGCTGTCACCGCAAAATAGGAAAGTGCGCCTGCTATGGGCACACAGGCATCGAGAAGTGGAAGAAGCTCGCCTGGTCCGACGAATCACGGTTCCTACTTCATCATGCGCTGGAATTTGTTGGGCTGTTCTCGTCCTGTTGCTGTGGATGATTTGTGCCATTCGCCGTTGGCCTCAATCATCCACGACCCTGTTTCGTCCGGAGTTGTGTTTGTTAGAGGCCGTTTTATGGCATAACTGCCATTCACGAAATACCCTTGACACTGTGGCACGGGGAAACCCGAGGAGGTTCACGGTTTGCAAAACGCTCAACTGTGCCCGTCGAGCTCCAACAATCTTGCCTCGTTCAAAGTCAGTCAAATCCTTGGATTTACCCATATTCAGTCCATTTCTGCTGCTGACTGCAACTTGTGATCCAATACCTTCCTTTTATACACCGCTTCGGCCTATTCCATTGTTTGGATGTCACTGGGAGGCCAATCCATTTTCCATAAGAGATGTCTGTAATAAATTGGTCGTTCAGTGTACATGTTAACTTTAATCATCAGGGGACCAGATTAAAAGTTCGACTTATCAGGGATTCCACTTAAATGGTTTTGTCATGACTCCTGAATTCTATTTCTGAATTCTACTACTACTAAATTCCATTCACAAGTACATGGAGTGGTTGCAGTGCTATTATGGTGTCCAATCAGTATTTTTGGGCAACAGTGCCCATTAGCTTAGAGGCAACCCATTGGCTTTTTTAACGGTCTCTGCTTAGAGGGAAATGAAAAGTGACTATTTTAAGCGGATGGCTATTGCAGCCTTTGCCTGTTGAAACTTTATTCCGGACGGAAATTTGAAAAAAAATAATGACAAACTTAATAAAACATAAGGATTATATTCGAAATTTTTTTAAAAAATTTTGTTCGACTTAAGCGGTTTTGATATAAAATTTATTTTAGAGTTAAGAGGTGAAATTTCCATTATTAATGCTTCAGGGAGATGGGACCAAGAACTTTAGTTCGACTTAACCAAGACTTCGAGTTAGACAAGTTAACGTGTATATGGTAATATGAAGACTGAAATAATTCTTTAAGTGAAATACAGTAGAATGGAATATTTAGTTTGGTGGACATACACTGCATTACAGGGTGATTACAAAAGAACTTCACACTTTTAAAAATTTATTACTATCAAAGCTATTAAGAATATAGACACACCACATACGGATTCTTAAAGAAAAACTCTTGAAGTTTATTGTGACACAGTTAAAGATGTTCAATATGCTCCCCTGTAGTCGAATTCGTCCCAAAACCACATTAACATGTCTCCATCAATCCCACGTATCGCTACCGTGATGCGTTCTTTCAGCTCGTCTAGGTCATGGGGAAGGGGTAGGGTGAAGACCTTGTCCTTTACACACCCCCATAAAAAGAAATCACAGCGGTGGATTGGTCGAGCAAACAATAACCTGGAACTTGCAAAGTGGCCACCGCGGAGCCCCGACCTCACACAAATTCGACTACCGCATTGATGTATGCCGTATCACGACAGGGGGGCATATCGAACATCTTTAACTGTGTCACAATAAACTTCAAGAGTTTTTCTTTAAGAATCCGTATGTGGTGTGTCTATATTCTGAATAGCTTTGATGTAATAAATTTTTAAAAGTGTGAAGTCCTTTTGTAATCACCTTGTATACATGTCTCCCTTTCTTTTCTTACCCCAACTGATACTAAGATTCCATTTTGCCGCAACTGATGAAGGTGATTGACAGTCAACTCAAAAGCTCGGAAATAAATGACATCGAGTTGATGGTTAAGCATGTGAATGATGCCTTCAACATCCCCGAAGATCATGTATCCTCGTCCACTGGTGCTGGCAGTGATGTTAATATCCTGAGTGAAACAGAAATAGATCAAAGCTCTTAATATACGTGTATTTAAAGATTAAGATATATACTTTTAAATTTTAATACCTTTAGCTTGTCAAAAACCTCGCCATCATTTCCTTTCACAACTTCTTTGTCAAAAAAATTAAATCGTCTCCACTAAAAAAAAAAAAAAAAAAAAAAAAAAAAAAAAAAAAAAAAGTCGTCAAAAAATTAAAAAAAGGATATTTTATTAAAACCATATTTAAAATAGAATTTACAATATAAAGTGAAAACTGAGTGTATAATTCCATATTGTTTTGGTGCAAGTCACATTCGATAAAAAAAATAAAAAAAAACACCCTGCAAAGAGGACGTTAATGAAAGGAGGAACTAAGAGGTGTTTAGTTCATTAGACCAAAAAATAGAGTGCCCAGCACACGTATGTATGAACCCAGCTAAGTTTGAGGGCTAAATATCGGGGGAGGAGGATTGCTCACATTTGAAATATGAAGTATTATTTTATATTGGAAGAAATAAAGGATCCACTATAATTCGTGAATAATTCAAGTTATGAAGTAGGCTGCAAAGTTTTAAAATTAAGTTCTAATGGGGGGAGAAAAGATGACCATTTTTTGCTCATGGGAACACCTACCTGTAAGAAGGCCATTTTAATTTCGTTACGAGAAGCGATTTAACTCATTCATAACAACCTGGAGGTACAAATAATCATGATGATGATGGCGATGACATTTTTCGGTTTCTTAAATAACCACCTGAAGATATTTAAAGTTCCGTGAGATCTTTAGAAACTTACAGAGTTATTCTCGGTAGCTTAATTTAAACATCGTGGCTAATGCCATTCACTTCATGTCAGCTGTGAACGAACCAAGTGCTCTGAATCACTACTCGCTACAATACATCATTACGAAGTCCAGTGCTTTGTTTTTGACGCTAATATAAATGATATCTGTAAATAAAATTTCATGCACAATTTTTTTAATCGAATTTTATTTAAAACAAATAACATAAACTGATATTAGACATTTAGATCAGATAAATATTATTTTTACTACCAATAGATGCCGTTGATCAGTAAGTTCCATATTATTAGTTCCATTCCTTAAACCCACAATAGATGGCAGCAAAAGTAGGATTTCCATTCTTTATTCCAGGTCTGTTACCAGTCTCATTCATCTCATAACTAATGAGAATTTCCAGATTTCGAAAAAATTATATCCTATCAAATGTAGTGTGGGCTTTTCAAGGTAAAATTTAATGCATAATAAAAACCGTAAGAGATAGAAAAAAAAAGCCAATTGGAAAGTTGTATAGCACCCTAAAATTAGTCTAAATCATTTATCCGATTTGATTTTGTAACAATGGTTACCTAATAAAAAATAATTTTGTGATGACAATTTTTCAATTATCAGCTTTGCTCATACTAATACGTATTTCATTTGATTTCAGATTAAGTAGCATTTTAAGGCAGAGTATCCTGAAAATGAAATGGTTGACATGGTATTTTGTTATGGTTGACAAGATGTTGTACTTGCAACCCAAATGATATCCAAATCGCCGCCATCCGTCAAGAAAAGCCCATCAGCAGGGCCGTAGTCAGGGCGTTGTCTTGGGGGGGGGGGGGTCGATTTTCAAAAATTCCGGACCTTTTATGATTTTTTTTTAGCAGTGGCGGCTCATCCATAAGCACTGCGACACTGCAGCACCCACAGTTTCATTTTCGATATCGATAACATTCAATATAATGTGTCTTTTTTTTTTGTTTTCTTTAATACTATTCTTATACATATATATAACATAATACTTAAGCTTAATGTCAGTAGCTATTCCCTAGTACGTGAAAAAAATTACAATTTTCTGACGCAGCACCCCCTGAAATTTTAGTTACTAGCCGCCACTGTTTTTTAGCCACTGACTCGGACCTTTACCCATATTGGGAAGGCGGACCTTTTTCAACAATGGGGTTGGTCTTCGATCCCCCACCCCTGACTACGGCCCTGAGATAGGGACGACCAAAAACAGCAACAATTCAGGACACTGTCACAGTGGTTCTTGCTGTAGTTACTGCTAATCCACATACGTTCCATTGTCGATTATACAGGGTGTCCAAAA
>JAHWFO010057280.1:9271732-9288695 GCA_023313115.1 Rhysida immarginata | reverse complement strand
TTTCGAGTTATTCTGCTTTGTCAACTTAAAATTTACACCCTGTATATAGAAAATGTGCTAAAAAGAAAAGGAAGGGCTTGGAAATGTGATATTTTGTGATTAATTGAAAGGGCGATATTTAATTTAATTTTTTCGCCATTCAAATGAAGTTACTTGGCTTAAAAGCTATTCGCACGAAGAAATTCCAGTATATCCTGAAATTTAGATAATCCACGCATTCACCAGTCATTTACATGATTGATGATCCTAGGGAGTTTTAGAGGGTCTGCAAAGGCTAACATTGCATTAGAGAAGTATCTGTTTAGAATACGAGTTCCGTAAAAAGTAGAATATCAACATGAAAGATTGCAGGAATCCCAAAAAAGAACCACATGTTACGCTACTCTTCGTAATTTTTGGTGCGTGTTTAAATTTTTACACAGTCTTCTTTCAAGTAGAGATTCCTTCATAGATTAGCACCTATCGCAGAAGGTTAAGAGTCCTTTCTATAGAACCTATAAAGGATAATTTTTCTATTAGTCTGTATATATAAGTAGAAAATTCAATATTTTTTCGGTATCATTTTCATGGATTCTGCAATCGTTCTTGCGTAGTTTGCATAGTATTTCGCTTCTTTAGGGACGCAAACTGCTATTGGCAAGCACCACATACAACATGGCTGCCGATGGGGAAGTGATTAGTGGAAAGGTGCCAATAGAACACGATCCAGAAATAAAAAATAAATAACAGTAATTGACATCTTAATAGAATTCTGGATACATGCAGTCAACGGAGAGACAGAACTTAATTTCACTTCCACAATAAAATTTATTTATTCTGAATCCACATTTCAGCAGCTATGCTGTCTTCATCAACACGTCATAGAATAATTAGGACTCGACCAATTATTTCAAATTATTCCATAACATGCGGATGAAGCCAGCAAAGCTACTGAAATGTGCATTCAGAATAATTTTATTGTGGGAATGATATTATTTTCTGTCTCTGCATATAGGCTAATCGAGAAGTTCTGAGTCATCCCTCAACAGCTCTGATCTCTTACTTGAGAAATTGGAGGAGCATAGAAGACGACGATGAACAAAGATGTGGCAATGACTTGGATCAATAAACAGACGACAGATTTCTACGATTCAAGAAATGTATTGAGAATCATGGTGAGAAATAAAAAATGTATGTCATAAATGTTTTTTGTAAGCTTTATTAAAATGGCTTAAAATATACTCTGGTCATGATATCTTTATTTTCCATTTTTTTTCTCATATAACCTTACTATCTTGGATAATGAGGGCATGGAATTCTTTAGAGTCAACTCTTTTATTGACCTTTAGTGATTTTAAAAATTTACGGAAAAGAACATAATTTAATTTTAATATTAAATACTATTTTATTGAATAAGATTCTAAGAATTTCTTAACTTTATCAGATAAGTTAATGAACGATTCATTATTAATGTTTTCTTGAAAAGAAAGAACGACGTTCCAAATTAGCTCTAACTGTAAGAAAACCCTTCATATTTCGAGGAGGATTTCTTTATATCAAATATTTAGGACATTCCAAAGAATTTTCTGAATTTGTGTCATATGCAATTTTGTTTTATATTAATAACTCAGTTATTTAAATTCACTTTCTTTCTTTTTTTAATACGCGTTTCCAATTCATGAAAATCAATTCCATGAAGATTCAGATGTCACAAGAGGTTAATTTTTATTGTTAATGAGTCTTCTTCCTATTTGTATAAAAAGTGCTATTTTATCATTGTCATTTGCTTGTTGATCAATAATGAATAAGGGAATGCTATGGAGATTATTATTAAAAAAAGGTAAAAAATAGAATGATAAAAATAAGAGGTGAAGAAAACCATTTCTCACACGATATGTGTCTAAAAATTGCAATATTGTGTATTCAATGAATAATATCCTTCATGATCAAGAAAGATTATGAATTTCTTTGATGTTTATAGTTAGATGTGAAATAAGCTAAGGAATAAGCCGCTTGAATTCATTATATTTTATTTCAACACCTTCGTTTGCTGTGATTAAAAAAATTATCTCTTGTCTATGTTGTTTCGTTATTACAGTGTACTGAATAACATGCATACTGCCTTTTTTCCTGTTAGTTTGTCCTGGGAGGTCGCCAATGGAATGCTACATTCTCGTTTCTTGTCTCCAGCATACCTAATGAAGTCCAAATTTTCGACAAGATGCCAATTTATAAAATCTGTTTTGAGAGAGCATCAAATTAAATCCTTTAGTGAATGGTTGCGGTTTAATTACTGTCACTGAATCGTGATTACCGCGTGTGGGGCCATGGGTGTAGACGTCGGTGGTGCTTGTGGCTGCCTCATCGTTTGACTTGCCATTGCAGTTGCCATGGTAATGTCAAAGCGAAGAAGAGTATATACAGCATTAAGAGAAATTGAGTTCTGCAAACGATTTTCGAATTCTTTGTTTATAAGGTTTTAAACTTTCTTTAATCTTTTCTGCGATTAAAAAAAAAGTAAATCTTAATCTCTTAATTCTCTAATGAATCAGTGTTAAAATTGATTCTTAGAATTTAAAAGAAAATAGTGAATCCTGAATTTATTCTTTACTTTTTTTGTTCTTTTTATTATGTTTATAAAATTTAACACAAATTATTTTAAGAAACGAGTACTTTGTATTTGTACATAATTATCTTAATAGTTTTGTAAGGAAAGTTCTATTCGTCTTCCAGCAAATTTTAATCAATTTCTATAATTACAAAATCAGGCTTGATCTCTGAGGAGAAAGTGTAATTTCGAATTCATTAATAGAGTAAAATCGCAATTTTAAGATTTGTGGAACCTCACGTACAAAAACAAGAAAAACATGCCTTATACATAATAAATATTTATCTCCTTTAAGTGGCCCACTTAACGGTAACATAATTTTGACTCATTCTTTCATTCTACAATTTTACTCATTTTGATTAGGAAGGAGTGACTAGATAATTAAATAACTAAGAAAGTAAACTCCTTTTTAATTAGAAAAAGGAAGAAATGAATTTAGAAATTAAAAAATAAAATACAAATACTAAAGTCACCAATTTCTGATTTAATGGAGGGTAGGAAGGTTGAAAGTCTTGTGTAAATCAGATGGAATGATTCATAAAAAATTACGCCATCTTATTCTCCCCTCCATATTTCTGGCTAATAAATGTATTACTCAAAAAACTTAAAACCAAAATGATATCTTATTGTACTCGTACAAAACACGCAACAAAAATGGAAATCTGACAAGGAGACTCCACGTACTCGGACTCACCGATTTTGATTTCAAAAAAAAAATCTACGAGTAGCTTTAACCAAATTAAACACCCCTGCGAAGCTATTCGATGCATGGATGAAGAAGACATGTCTTCTTCATCCATAATTCGATGCACTTCTCAAAATTTCCACTGACGTCCAGTGAATATTAAGTGACTTTTGTTATAATTTATTTTATTTTTTCTATTATAATTTATTTGGCATTTATATTTGGAGATAGCAAACTAATTTTTGTAATAATAGTGAATCTATTACCTTTTGAATAAATGAATAATTATAATAATTATAAATCCATTATTTATAGAATAAAAAAATAAAAAATCAAAGATTGAGCTCAAAACATTGATTTGACAGTGGCCCTGAATAATTTGCATTCCGAATTACACGAAATAATGAAAACTCGTATTAAAATAAGTCAATCGTCGTTTAATGAGTCAATCATTATTTAATACAGTGTAGACTGAACACAAATGCTTAATACACGCTAACACTCCTGAAAATTTTATCCAAGATTATGCGCTTTACGTTTTCAGCGATAGGAAAGACGGTATAGTTTATATGTTGCACCTATCGCTGAAACGGTAATTTGATTGCACAATAAAGTGCAAGCTCTACCCATACGCCCTTCTAGAGGTCACAATCAGCAGCATATTGAATGGGCTTTCCAGCACGCATTCTGGAAACATCTCGTATTTGACAAGAAATATGGTTGGCACGAATCTCATAACCCGAAGGCATTTTTTGGGCTGATGCAGTATATTTTCTAAACTTATATTCTTGCTTGTGTTCATATCATATCAATATCCTTTCACACTTTTCAAATTGCAATCTGGAATTTATTTAGTGCACGTTTCAGGTTCTATCTGGAAAAAGTAAAAAGTACTCGAGGAACGATTCTAAAGGGCAAATCAATCAGTCGTCTCACAACGAAACGAAAGTGTGGCCAAAATGAAAATATCTTGTTGGTTCAAAATTTATATTACTCCCTTCCCTTTCCCACATGGCACCCACATGGCAAATAGTCTTTTGGCTATTTTCCAGAATCAAAACGCAAAATGAAAGAAAAATATTTTGATTCAATAGAGTAGGTCGAAGCAGGCCTAAAATAAGTTCCAGCAGTGGCAGTTGATATGAAAAGTAGGTCTATTTTGAAAGTATCTCTACTTTGAAGAAACAAAGCTGAATTAAATTTGTTTTATTTATCATTTTTTATTACAGTTTTAGTTTATTTTATAATCAAACTTAATTTAACAATCAATATTCGGCCCCAATAGGAAGAAGGCAAATGGGCACATGATACAGCAACTGTTATTTTGAATTAGCGAACCTTATTGTATGTTCGTATATTGCCAACAAGAGAAAAATAATACCCAACATTAGACTTTTTTGCGGTTTGCACCATTGCATCAGTAAGGGAACAGCGTCACTTATAATCGCTTACTATAATTTATAATACGAAGAGATCTGTATCAATTTAAGTTTATCGCTTCTTTTCATTGTCTTTTGGAATCGGTGAAACTTATTCCAAAACGTTGCGTTTCCCTTTTATTTAATTTTTAAGTGAAGAAAAAATTTTATTGCTGAAAATGCACTTACCTTGAAAGCTCAAAAATAAATGAAAAGCAAAGGCTAATGATCGGTTCGTGGGAAAGGCAACAAATTCAGATGAAATTGGCGTCGAGCCACGCACCCATTGGCCCAGCACAGCTGTCTCAACAAGATTCCTTTCCCTTCTTAATAGCATTCATATTTTCTCAACGTCGAGAGTCAATGGGCATCGTAGCAGATAAAAAGTAAATTGCATAGTGGAAGGATCGTAAAGTGGGTGCTTAAAATGAATCTTGAACTGATTTCATGTTGGAAACCACTTAAAATGAATAGGATGAAAAGAATGGAAGACCAAGGACCAAATAATAAAGAAAGCATTCTGTCTCAGTTAGCAATTTTTTTCTCTTTTTTTGTGGGAGTTAGTGGTGGTGGGAAGACCATGGGAAGAAGAACTTAATATGAACGATAAGTTTGGAATTTTAGTCAGACGGTAGATTCTTTTATTCATACTTTTTGAAAAAATATAATTGAAAGCGATACTTTAAAAATAAACTTTCATCTTATGCTTTTCAACTGCTACAGCAACGTAATTCTGTGTACTTGAAAACTGTTAACAGTTCGACCAAATATTCTCTAGCAGAACTTCCAAAATTAAATGTGTACATTTACTGAATTTCAAAAGCAACCGAGAATTTCACTAGAATTTTTACTATTCTAATTGAGATAATTAGATAAGCAGCCCAGCTAGGTCTTTATGTTAACAATAAGTGCTTTGGAAATTTTCTTCATTTTACTGTAGGACTTAAAAAGAAATCTTTCGGAGTTATCCACTGTCTACCGAACTTCATCGTCGTGGAAATCCGACGGTGCGAGGCTGGACGAGTCTTAATAGTTCACAATGTTTCTGTAGCAATATGAGCTTCGCACTGTCATGGAGGAGACACACTCCCTCCGTCAATAATCCGCGCCGGTTTTCCCATATTACGTTTTCCACATTGTTGCCTTCCGTGATTGCCGTTAATTCCAAGAACTTCATACACTTGTGTACGCCCCACGGGCCTGTCACCGCACTGAATTCTATCCGACAATGAATTTCTATTGGTTTTGCGCCTTCGCTAAACAAAACGTCACAACCCTTTGCTGTTCTTGCTTTGTAGGTTCCATGCTTACCGCAAGCGTGCTAATACCATCTTCCTCTTCATTCTTTTCATTTTATATTTAAAAAAACCATATGGTATAAAAGTCGCTGAGCTATGGACATTCTTAAATTCGACAAAATAGACAATTCGATTTCTTCGTCACTTTCTCCTAAAAGCTAGGCAAACTCAACATATCAAGTCAACACCACCTAGATAAAGAAGGCCTGCGCACTGAATCGTCATACATTGTTACATCATCATAAACAGGCCAAATTTAGGGCCCAGTATAGAGTATATGTGAGTCTGCATATGCATCATCTTTATCTCCATGGTTAATTTACCTGTTGACCGAAAGTGCGCGCATTTTTTAAGCATCTTCTACAGGGTGTCCCAAAAGTCTGAATACATAGGGAATATTGAAATGTTGCAGATGCAGATTCCACATAATTGAATAAGTATATGGCTATATTACAAAACTTTGTTTTAGGTAGGACAGTTGGAATAACTGAACTAATTTTGTGTTGTATAAGGAGAAATATCAAAACATAAACATTGAATATCCGCCATCTTTTGAGGGCATCGAGACCCATGGCTGCCATGGCTCTGAACTTATCCCATTGTTATACAATACATCCAAACACGCAACAACTCGTTACCATCGTTATACAATAACAAGTCGGGCAAAAACGGCGCACCTCGATGAGTAGTAGTATAGGATTGCCTTCCTCTTGCCCTCAAAAATGGCAGCTGTACCCATCATTCAATGCGAAGATATTTTCCCCTATAGGTAAACGAATGTAGATGAAATGGAAACTACGTGTGGAAAGTACAAAATGCAAAGCTCAAGAGGGGCATTAATTTGAACATTTGTTGCCGCAATACTTTTTTCTACCTGAAACAAAGACTCTAATATCGCTATGTTTTACTTATTTGTCTATGTCTATTCTCAGTTTGCAACATTTCAGTATTCTTTACGTGTCCAGGCTTTTGGGACACCCTGTACATCAAACAAAACTCATTCCTTTTTTGATTGTCTTGCAGTTTGTCAAAATGGCCTGTACGGTCCTAGAATGAATTTTAATTCGTAGTTTTTAATTTATTCGACAAGTGGTTTCTTCATCACGATAATGCACCGAGTCATATGCCCCTGGTTGTACAGCAGTTCTTCGTCGAGAATAAAATTCCAGTCATCATTCAACGACCGCTCCGGATCACGTTCCGAATGACTGTTCCCTACTTCGAAAATCTCCTCGTTTCGCAATTCTGGAAGACATCAAATGGAATACAACGACCAAACTCTGGAAGATTCCAAAACAAGCCTTCCGCCTATGATTCGATGGTAGGATTGAGGAACAAGCGTGTATGTGCGCGAAGGTTCTACTTTGAATGTGACTGGCAAATATTACATATATACTGTCATTGCAGTGTTAAATCTCATCTCTGGGATCCTAGTCACCCCTTGTGAATATGCCTGTGTGAATATTAAAGACAGTTTAAATCGGAGATGCTAAAAAATCGATTTTTCTTCCATCATAGACTAAAACCAAGAACATTTGAGACATTCTTGAAATATACCGAGACAAAAACCCAATTGCGTAGAATTTTGCGCCAACAAGAGAAAAATAATACCCAACATTAGAGGTTTTTTCGTTCTTACTTAAGGCAACTAGCTTAATAAGATCTCAAAGAAAAAGTTGCACATCGAGATAAATATTGCAACGAACGATGAAAGACGATGGAACAGAAAAAGTGCCCGGATAAAACGATTGCATTATCTCGCGCCGCTCTATCATCTCTCACATAACTCGGCAATAACTCGACGTCCCCATCCCTCGATCGAATTGCCTTCTGATCCAATTTTCCTCTCGCCAGTGGTTCGATCATCCGCCGCGCTTCACTGCAATCGCACCAACAGAAGCACCTCTCTACGTTCCTCCAACCCCTCCACTCCAACACCCCAAATCTTCCCCTTTTCCTTTCCTCTTCTCTCTCCTCCTCATCCGTCGAAGCATCTCGTCTCTCGGCAACCACTTCTTCTACCGGCTCTCGTAATCCAAGACAATTTTATCTTCTGTCCTTAGGCTGCTTAATTCAATTGCTTCCTCCTACCTCCCGGATAAAAAAGACAAGTGAGAAGGAGATGAAATATGAAACTTTTTTAAGTGATGATGCTGTTTGGAAAAAAGATAACAACTTCTTTAATCAGAGGGGAAAAAATCTGATGAGTTAAGCGGATGAGTTTGAAAGGGTTATCTTAATTAAGAAAAGGTGATGATTAAAAGCTATCTAACGAACTACTCTTGTAAGGCTTATTTAAAGAATAATTAAAAGTTTGCTTCTATTCATCATTTTATTAAGATTGTGTAATTTTCTACTTCAAATTTACTGTCTCAGATAAGCCAGTTTGTTTTTCAGTAAACTGAGCGCTCGTGAAATATATTGAAGGAACACTCTAGTAAAAAGGGTGCAGAAGGGACCTGAAGTTGAAAAATGGCCTATTTTGCCATAGACTGTTTACTCAATGGATGGTAAATGACCGTCCGAGCTCGCCACCATCAATTTCTACTAAAAGCTGAAAACGACCGCTTAAAAGAGGAAGGAAAAAATGCACTGATGAGAAAGTAAATCTTTCGGTATAAAGAAAAAAAATCTTATATGGCTTACATAGCGAAGCGTTTTGAATGATTTTTTTATTTAATTTAATTTTATTTTATTTTATTTTATTTTATTTTATTTTATTTTATTTTTAAATGTTGAGTTCCGAAATTCGACTGAAATGCGTTTGTTTGCCAATGATCTGTGATTATATTTATTCTGTTACGAATCACTGGTATCAAAATTAATTTAACCAGGGTCACATAAAAATTGTATATGCCAAAGATAAATTAGGTAGTTAACTTATTTTCTAATATGAGATGTGCAAAATGTGTAATGGTTGTGTGACGGAAATATGAAGGAGAAATTCAGATAGGCGAATGTTTGTTGTTGTGTTTTTTTTCTCGTAAGATCATACCGCCTTTGTAATTTCATCTATCTTTCAATAAGAGGGTTGTTTTACTTGCCCGACGCCAATGGCGCAGTATGTCCATTTCCAAGCAGATTTTAAATTGAAACACCCACAAACAGTATGTTCAGCTGAGTCCTCCACCACTATATCATTTTACTTCTGTCATTTAGGGACATTTATTAGCGATGAACGAATAGCTCAAGGGATACATTCAATATCCCTCAAAAATGAATATAAATATTAATAAAAAATTAATTTTAATTTAAAGGGTTTGATTCTTCTGAATTAACACAGGTCTTAGAATATAACTTAAACACACCAAACTTAGATGTAACCTGATTGAGAAGCGTTAATCGTTGCTAACTACATAGCAGTTCATGACTATGCTTTTTGGTGCTGATGCACCGTCGTATGCGAAAGTAAAACGATAAATTTCGGAGAGGCAGGCTCAGCATTGAAGAAGACCGTGATCCCTATATAATTTGCTGCAGCCCATGAAATCATCTTGCAAGAACACTATGTGACCATCAGAATATCCAAACAAGGAACGTGCTAAGTAAATTGAACAGCACATGAGAAAATTGTCTACACACTGAATTCCCTGTAACCTGATACCAGACCAAAAAGAGGTGCACTTCATGCTATCTCAGGCGAATTTGCAGCGTCTTCGGCGCGAAAAGGAGTTTTTCCCAGGCTTTTTCACTCACAGTTTGATTAAATAAGCTGAAAAACGGATGTAGGCATCCGCAAGCTGGAACATCGGTATGACAAGTGCATACGCATTCAGGAAGACTATTATAAAAAATCCCAAAAGGACATTGTGCCGCTTGCTTCCTTCCTTCCAGTAGCTACTCCTGCAGATGGTCAGAAAAGACGCTGAGTCTGTATGTCTTCTTGGGCTGTTAGCTAGTTAAGTCAAAAGTTCTTTCGTATTTTAACAGCTTGGCAACTTGTATCTGGTGGAAAGCACGCAATTCGGAATATTTTGTTACTTTTTGACAAAAAAAAAGGCTCTAGTGCAAGAGCAGCGGCGAAAGAATGTGGAAAACTATCAGCGAACGCACGGCCAAAA
The DNA here is from genome assembly GCA_023313115.1 of Rhysida immarginata. Classification (NCBI taxonomy): domain Eukaryota; kingdom Metazoa; phylum Arthropoda; class Chilopoda; order Scolopendromorpha; family Scolopendridae; genus Rhysida; species Rhysida immarginata. The sequence goes on along the minus strand of JAHWFO010057280.1, from coordinate 9,278,646 downwards.
AATGGTTCAAGCACTTCAAGGATGGTCTCACACAAGCCTCGAATTCAAACCCAAGTCAAGGATGGCCATCTGTTGACGAAGATGAAGCCCTGCGCAAACTGTCGAACAGTAGCAAGGCATCATTAGTCGGTATTTCACCACAGATTGAGAACAGGGGCTGCCAAGAAGTGAACTGACTCCTGCCCAGGCACAACCGATTGAGGGAATTGAAGTTTTACCATCCTGCGTACAGTCCAGATCTTGCACCATCGGATTACCATCTCTTTCGGTCCATGTGAAAGATCAAGAACGGGTTCCCTGAGTTTTTATCTCCAAACGGGTTGAATGTACCAAACAGAATTGAACTCTAGGCGTAAAGATAGCAACAAAGTGTAAATCACGAAGGAGTTTACGAGAAATAAACATTGTGATTCATCGGACCAGGCTACTCTTTTCTATTGTTGCATAGTCCAGTGACGATGTTCAAGAGCCCATGTAGTCCTAATGTCGATGATTCATTGTGAGGACGTCTGCTGGGGAGTCCCCTAGCCAACGCTGCTGCATTGTATTCGGCTCTCAGCTAAACCATAGACAGCCGCCTATTTGCTTTCACCAAGCGGGAGAGATGCGATGTCCGCATTCGTTGATTAGGAGCCTACTACCGGTTTCATCGTCGTCCTTCCACTTTTCATAGGTACAAACAACAACAAATCGCGAACATCCGATGAATCCTGCCGTTTTGGAGATTCTCGTCCTTAGTTGTTTCAAGCGCAAAGTGTTTTGATTCGGCAAAAGCAGGATTCAGCCATTGGTTAAAGCTTTTACAAGATTTAAGATGTGCTCAGTATACAGAGTGCTTGCAAATATGTGACAGTATTTTATTTGCTTACAACTCCGATTTTTATTGCGCGACTGCATTGAAATTTTACGCACACATTCTCAGACTCATTGCTTTTCATTATGCGTCGACACGTGACGCCATCCACCTTCTGAATGGAATGTTTAAAGAAATGGTCGAGATTTTGGAAAGCTATTGTTTTGTTTGGAATTTGATGCTGAACAGGTTTATAATTGGACATTTTTGTCCATTTCTTAAGGTTTAGGCGTCAGTTTAGGAGAAAGCGCGGTGTTTTAAAGTGCGTCGAGAAAGGGCCCATTTCATGGCCTCCCAATTCCCCGGACCTGGCCCCGCCAGATTTTTTTCTGTAGGGTCATATCAAGGGCAATTTTCTATGCCAAAGACAGACGAACCTGGACGATTTAAAGAGGACAATCATTGTAGATATTTAAAGCATCACCTCGGAGATACTAGAAAACACGTGGGAAGCAATATCCACCAGATATGAAATTTGTGTTGCGCGCAACGGTGCACATGTTGAAATTTTAGAAAAGTGATGAGTCATAAAAAGTCAACGCAATCGAGCAATAAAAACCGGAGTTATAAACAAGCAAAATATCGTAGTACATTGTAGATAACTGTATGATCAAAAAGTTACAGTTCACAAGGAGAATTGAACCGGGGAACCTCTAATTCACAAGGAGAATTGAAATACCGGATACAAAACTATCAAATCAATTCTCCTTGTGGATTAGAGGACCCCCTCCCTTTTTGGTTGTTTCATTCCATAGTTTTTGCTTAATTTTTTTTTAACCTGTATGATCTTCTAATTTCAATACATGAGCATAACTTTCCACAAAATATAAATCGCCACCTATTAATTATTTATAAAACTATTCTACTTTTAAACAACTTCGCGTGTCTATGCTTTTCTTTTATTTGAGAATGTCTTATGGGTTTAAAAGAAAATTCATTCTCGGTTTCTTCTCCTTTTGGGGGAGGCCGTGGCCTGGTGGGCTTCACTGAACACAACTTCTGTGAAGTTAAGCTACATCAGGCACGGCTAGTCTCTGGATGGGTGACCATCCGGGAAAGAGAATCTTCACCCCCCCGGCTGCTGCGACCATCATACAGCAGTCGTGAATCCAGGTCCATCCAGGAGCCCAACTCGTCGGCCTCTGGCCATACAGGCCCTGGATGGACGTATTGGACCTCAATATATAAATAAAATAAAATAATAATTAGTTCTCCTTGAGAATATTTTTCAAATTCCATTTCCTGCCATTTTATCAAACTTTTAAAGCGAACTTTAAAGCTGTCTCGCTTTCTTTCTCCTTTTTTTCCTTTTAAATGTAATCGAGTATTATAAATGAACTCCATAAATTCTTTCTGTGGTCTTTTTCTTTTTTGGATGACGTCTAGTGATAAATTATTGCCTTAACCAAAGGAAATAAAAAAATAGGTAGGCAACAGTGTGAAGTCAGAATTCCTAGGTTCTTTCTATAACAACAGCATATTTTAAAGTTTTATTTTGAGAAAGTCGAAAGAAATTTAGTATTAACTGTTAATTTCTTATTCAATTATGCAAAATTACCCCCTAAATCTCTTTCTACAAGCGAATTTACAATACAGAAAAATTATTTTATTTTTTAAATTTTTTTATCAACAGTAATTCGTATTTTACGTACTTAATTTACTTATTTTAACGAACGGAGCCTGTACTGTAATTGAGTACTATTTTCATGTGAAGATTTCTGAAAGCAAATTGTACAGCGTTGTGTCAGTTTCACCTTAACGAATGTTCATTATTTCAGACACGGAAATGAGATATTAAACAAAAGGAAGGGAAAGGCCTTATTGTCTCTATGAGCTCATTAACAGCCACAACAACTAATGAAAAGGGAGGCTAATTCAAAGCAGACAAAGTTGGAACCCAATAAAATGAAGCTAGTTTGTTCGTTGGCTTGAAAATGGCCTTTGAAACAAATGACCATTAAAGCCAGATTCGTCCTTAAAACAGTTGGCAACTTCATTTATTCAGAAAGCACCATCTGCTCACTCTGTGGTTGATAGCACTGTTTAATGTTATTGAATGCTGTTTACATTATTCACTTCTATAAAGTTAAGAACTAGAGGAAGCTGGAAACTCAACTTGAAGTTAAAATGCTAATTAACAATGTCGTACGAAGGTAAAATTGGAATTTCGCATAATAATAAGTTTCATATAAAATACTTAAAACAAAGAAAGCAGGCTCGACGATCATTTACCATTGTAAACAGTTGTTTTATAAATTTTTAAATATAATGAGGATCGATCTTGTTCCGCCCTTGAATCTGTAGAAACCACATTTCAAAAGCATTTTTGATATATTCCGTGTAGGCTTCATACAGAGTGCCACGAAAGTCTCCTCGTTTTAGTTCATTACATTCCTGAGATAATTGAGCGCAGTGCTACTCTTCCTAAATTTGTGAAGAAGAGAATCAGTAATTTCAAATGAATCCCAAGAAAAGAGCAGGATAGTTTAGCAGATTTCTGAACGAAACGTTGGATAAGTTACGGGAACCAGAGCGTGGCTCTCCATCATTGCCCCCTCCCCCAGTCCACATGGTTTTTTTTTAAGTCTCCTCTTTGCGAAGTGTACGCTCTGAAATTGGTTGACGTGGATATGCATTAACAGTTTGTAGCAATTCTTGCCTGGTTTGAAAGCGATATTGTGGAACATGTCGGCGGTCTTTATTATCTTTCATCAACCAGAGTCACAACGACGGTTAGTGGCTCCTTGTGCAGAACAATATTGCTTGTAGACTCGTTGTGCAGTCCTCAGTACAAAATTGGCTACTTCCTAAATCCTGTGTTCTTTGGTACGGCCAAATGCAATCATACCCTTGTGCAACTCATTGGTGTCTTTCTTTCGATCCAATACGTACTTATTACGTGTCACCTATCTGTCAATATTATCCAATCTACATTATTATCCAGTTCGGGGTAATTTATTGATAAGATCTACTACACGTAAAAATAGATATTGTCTGTTCAATGAAAGAAAAACTGGGTAGCTCAGTTAAATTTCCAGTTTCAATTGTTAGACATTGTTTTTACCACAGATTAATCTGTGGTTTTTACAATAACAATATCTATTGAAATTGGAAAATTTAATTGACACACCCAGGCTTTCTTTTCTTGAACAGAGTACAGGATAGATGGACCAAGTTTATTCCTTCTAACGATTCACAATAAGGATATAGATGGTAAATACAAGTTTATTCCTTCTACGTATGCCATGTAGTTTCACCCGGCTGAGATAGGCCATATTTAAATACCTGAAATAAATTATAAAAGCTTTATTTCCAATTATATGAATAATACAATTTCTATGATTTATAAGTTTGTCCTGTTAAAAAAAATTATGAAAATACAGAATTTTTTCCTTTAATTCACTGAAACAATTTTTTTTTAATAAATCTGTTAACCAATAACGCCTAGCCTGGCATTAGCCTTTAAATAAATACTAGCCCTTATGGTATTAGCGTGTTTTGAAGGAGACTCAACAACAAGAAAATAAATGGTTTCAGATTTTGGCAGTAGAAAATTTGTACAAGCCATTGAATTTTGCTGCCTGTATCTGCAGGGTTCTTTTTTTCGCGAAAGTGAGTGTTGACGTTGAAGGTGGAGTTTTGGGGCTCTAAGTGCATTTTCTAAAATAAGAAATCAAAAAATTTGCAACTCAATATTTTAGTAATATATTTATTTTTTGTCAACTTTGGAAAAAAGAGAAGTTAGTTAAAAGTTTTGATTGGTTCGTAAATTACGTTGCCTACTATTTACAGCGATCATGTTTCTTAAAAGATCGGCATTAAAAAATCTATTGTAACTTCTAAACCCGTGAATAGCTTCTAAATAGAGGCAATGGCAATAGCTTTTGAAGTTCCCGAACTTTAAATGAACAATTTTCTACTTTTTCAACGAACCCGGCGGGAGGCTCGCTCACTGATAAACGATTTGCGACATAAGAGGGGAGGTGAACAAAGATGGAAGCGTGACAATGACTGTTTTATTACGAAAGTTTCTCCTAAGGCAAATTCGTAGGAGCAATTACTTTTCCTTTAACGCATCTGGATTTTTTACAAGTTTCTTAAGAGAAGCGAAGAAATGTTCTTGATCAATTTAATACTTCCAAGTATTTGCTAAGTATTTGAAAAAAATTAATTGCGAGGTAAATTTTTAAATTTTTTTTTATTTTTTAATGGCCGAAATTTTTTTTCATTGAAATTGACTTCAAAATTTAGCATGATTCGAGAAGATATGTTGAAATTTTGAAAATTAGAATGTACCATTCCACCATTAAAATTTATTTTATTTTTTATTAAACGTAAATTGAATAACCATTCCAAGTTCTCGTCAATCCTGTAAACTAATACAAGTTTTTAATATCAGTACGCTTGGTATGTTTTAAATCAACATCTTCTCTTTATTGTTAACCTTTTTTGTACCTTAATGGATCTTTGAAAATTAACGCATCAGGGACTCGGCCAGAGCCCGCAGCGCCACATTAAAGTCGACCACCAACTGTCAAAGTTTGCTGATTAAATTAAATTAGTAAAGCTTATTTATTTCTTCAAGCTGATGCTCGAGAGAAATTCTTAAGGAAATGTGCAGCCCACCGGTGTTTATTTACGACAACTGTGTCCAGGCGCTTCTCCTGTTGTCGTATTTCTGCTGTGCTCAGTTGCCCACCTGCTTCCAATCTTACAAATGGTTTCAAAAGGCTGGAAAATTAATGCGACAGTTGTTTTGTTAGTGTCTAATTGGATTTTTCTTCTAATCGATAAAAGTAACGTAGATAAAAGATTTAATTTGAACACTAATGCTTTAGGGTACTGTTGAGCGCGACAACCGCGCATGTAACTTTAGCTTTTCAGGCGTATTTGTAACGTCTGACGTTAGCTGCAGTTTTCTCCAAATTCACTGCGCATGACCTTAATATTTTTTTGCTGTTAAAATTCATTTTATATATTCTCAGAAAATCGCGCGAAATATGTGCGTAATACCCACATGCCTCAGAAGTGAAACTTTTAGACTGATGTAAAGAAAATGTAATTATCAATAAAAATACAATTGGCTGCCGGTGGGGAGGGGGAGGGAAAATCATATTCATAACACAATCGATCGATGATTACTGATAAACAGTAAGAAAAATTAATTCACACTTGCTATATTATACATGTATAGAATCTTTTTTAAACATCGAAACTTGGCATCGATGTTCGATCGCATGCACCTTTCCATCAGCCAGTCCCCCACCAGCAGCCATGTTCATGAATATGACAGTTGCCTGTCATTTAAAAGTACATGTTCTGTTCTGTTTTAATTTCAATAGGCAATTGTGTTAAACTGTAGATATCAAGAAGATAAGATATTTCAACTCAAAATCAAGTTTTTAGTTGTTTTTCACGCAAAAAGCACATCAAAGTGTTTGATTGTTCATCTACTTGAGGTGCTGTTTTGCCCCTTTTTGTTCCAAACTGAAGATCTTAGAAAGAGAAGAGATTTCAACTACACACAATATCATACACAAGATAGACTCGGGATACGGTAGCTAACTATGACTGGTACCGTATAAAAGAGCCAAAGCACGGTTTATGTTACGGGGACATTGGCCGGGAATAAATTTAGAAGTTCTAGAGAAAGACAGATAAAATATATAAAATATTAAAATTTAAAGACTACTCTAAATAATAAAACAAAAGTATGCATTAATGAATAATGTTTAAAAAATCGAAGTTGAAACTTTTTTTTATGAATGAAAACTGATTGTTAAATGATATCATATTTTCCAATAATACAAATATAGCATACAGATGGAATGTAAAGGGTTAGCAAGAAAGTTTCCCACTTCAGAGGGCTGTAGAATGCGTTCTATTGGTCCAAATGGGATAAAATTTGAACTACAGATAATTCAAATGCTGCGCTTGACATTTATTAAATAAAAAAATTTAGTACAAATATGTCACCAATAGATGGCGCTCTAACACAAATGTTATTTCTTTGCATATACAGGGTGTAAATTTTAAGTTGACAAAGCAGAATAACTCGAAA
>JAHWFO010057280.1:9243551-9271332 GCA_023313115.1 Rhysida immarginata | reverse complement strand
ATTTCCACGCAAAAATGAGAAAATGGATTTTCTTGAATTACAGCGCCATCTACCAAAAATAAAAAAAATGTTTCAGACAAAATGTACGTAGTTTTTTATGTAGGACCTGAATCTGCAATAAAAAATAGGGGTTCCCATTTGAAATTTTAAAGTTGCCCCCCGCCCCACCCCCAGGGGCCGGGGTGGGTGGGCTAATTTTAGCACCAGCAGATGCCCCCTCGAAAATAATCAACTTTGGATTCTACGCATTTTTTCGTGTGAAGCTTATTTTTCGAGTTATTCTGCTTTGTCAACTTAAAATTTACACCCTGTATAGAAAATGTGAAACATTATGTGCATTACAGCGCATGCCTATTAGCATTATTCATCGGATAAAAAGACGGTGGATTCTGAATACCATGCCTACGCTGCCTCACTGGTAAAATTGTTTTATGTTTCTGCGGTTAGAGCACATTGTTGAACATGAAGGGGGACATATTGAGCAGTTGTAATGCTACTTTATTATGTTATTTCACATTGAAAAAAGCATATGAAATGTGTTTATATGTATTACAGCGCCACCTATCGGCGGATTTTTGTACTAAATTTTTTTATTTAAGAAATGTCAAGCGAATCATTTGAATTATCTGTAGTTAAAATTTTGGCAGTGGCTACGTACAGTGCAACCTTGTACGCCTTCCGTTCAATACAAAGGAAGTGGCTAGCTATACCGCCATCTACTAACAGTTTCAGACTCCAAACTTTCTCTAATTTCGTAACAAGCAATATGGCAGATTCCCATCGCTTAGTGGAAAAATGCAACGTTTCAAACAATTTTATCTTAGCTTCAAGCAGCTAATATGGGACAGAATGAATATTGTTAATTGGGAAAAACTTTACCATCTTCCCTATCTGGTTTAATTGAACTATCTGACCACGACGCAATACTAGCCGCCACTTCTATAATACTAGTACGTGGACGCTAACGCTTCACTCACGGCGACCCTGAATTATAAACACACCCCCAACATATTTGGTTACAGGGGGCAGTTGGTTTCCCCTCGGCCGGTTACAGGGGCAGTTGGTTTCCCCTTCTACAATACTAGTACGCGGACGCCATCGCTTCGCTCACGGCGACGTCGATTTATATACGTACCCAACCTATTTGTTTACAGGGGGCAGTTGGTTTCCCCTCGGCCGGTTACAGGAGGCTAATGATCCGTATATTTTAGTGGTCACAGAAATGGCTGCCAGAAAGTTACGGGACCTCATTTTATGGTTAAACCTAAGTTAACCTCAGTTAACCTAACCCAACACTAGAACGCTCAAAAATTGCTGGCTTACCTTTAAGGCATGGTTCCTTTCGACAATGGCTAATCATCCAGAAAGCAGAAAAAAAGAAAATCTGAAATCCACACGACCGTGACATGCCAATTGTGTGGTTGCTATAACAACAGCTAGCCAAAACACGCCCTCTAATGTCGAAATCCATACAATACTGTTTTGATTCTGTCGGCAGATGGCGGTACAGCTTGCCACTTCCTTTGCATTGAACGGAAGGCGTACAAGGTTGCACTGTACGTAGCCACTGCGTAAAATTTTATCTCATTTGGACCAATAGAACGCATTCTATAGCCCTCTGAAGTGGGAAACTTACACTGCTTGACAATTGCTAAGGAATATGCGCATTCCGCTATTTAGGGGCGCTGGAAAATAATGCAGGACGCGTCAAAACATTGGTTGCAACTCTGTTGTTCGATTTGTATAATTTGAATAAAGATCTTCGCCAACACTCAAGAGGACCTTGAAAGCGCAGTGCAGGAAATCGAGGCGATCAGCGATAGCGTGGGATTAAAGCTGAATAAAGCAAAATGTCAGGTGATGATTGTACAAAGCGTGCCCAATCCGAGCAACTGAGTTGGCTGGAATGCCGGTAACTCAGAAAGTTATGTACTTGGGAGTAATTCTTACCGAAAACAGTAAATGTGAGTCCGAAATTAGGAGACGGATTATACTGGCAAAACAAGCGGTTTCGAACCTAATAAAAATTTGGAAAGACCGCGCAATCTCCACCAGAAACAAGATAAATTTAATGAGAACACTTGTCTTCCCGATATTCACATATGGAAGTGAGTCTTGGACAGTTTCCGCAAAAGATGAGGCCCGAGTAAACGCATTCAGATGTTTTGCTGGAGGAAGATGCTGCGCATACCATGGACGCGAAGGCGCACTAATGCGTCAATCCTGGAGCAGCTAAATATAGACGAGGAGTCGCGATTGCTACAGAGAATTTACTCCGGTATGATGAAGTTTACGGCCACATAATACGTGCAGACTCCCTGGAAAAGTTAATATTGCAAGGAAAAGTGGAAGGGAAGAGGAGCAGGGGTCGGACCCCCCCCCCCCCCATGCAGTATGTGGATCAAGTTACACGGAGATGTAACCTCAACTTACAGGAAGCAAATCAGCTGGCTCTAAATCGAAGTGCATGGAGAAGAATCTCTAGGGGAGTTTTTTAGTATCACGGGTCACGACGCTTGGGAATCAGGCTATCGACTAAGAAGAAGAGAACGGCAGGGGGTAAGCACTTGGAGATGCGCGATGCGTTTTTTTTAATGCCGTCTGCGCAATACGTCATCAAACAGAAACCAGGCGACAGCAGACGACGGGAACCGTGCGAGTTTCAATAGGCGCATTCGGCGGCACTCAGATCTGAGAGAACAGCGTTCGGCGAGCACTTTGTTACTTCCGCCTGAGAAGAAAACGCGTTCGGCACGCAACGAATCTGTCAGATTCTGAGCTCAGACGCTCAGCAAGCTTTTCTTTTTCTGAGTGCTCAGATTGACTATGGCGGCGTCCACTGCGATGCGAAGCTATCAAAAAAGCTACGAGAGCCACATCATTGGTGCCCAGTGTACCCTTTCCTCCCTGGCCTTATGGTATACTCTTCTCGCGATCGAATATTAATCATGCCGAGCTGTTCATTTGATACAAATTTTTATTTCATGTACACTAATATTAGTAAAACCGCCGTTTCTTCTCAATATTTGTAAAGTCGGTAAAGCCATTTCTTTCTGAGATAAAAGAGCGTTCGGCAACAGTCACTCAGACGCTCAGAAAAGCGGTCAGCTACCACGTGACAGTTCTCTCAGAACTGAGCCAGATCTGAGTGCCGCCGAATGCGCCTATTAACTGAACGGGGAAAATCGGAGATTCTTTTACATTTCTTCATCAAATTCAATCTTTTTTAATCTTTATTAAACCGTAAATACCTCATTTTAGGCTTAATTTTCCATTAATTAGAATAATTTTTTTAAATCGATAGTCATGAACTGTGAATCGCAAGTTTTTCGAGAAATAAATAATTCGTGTAGTAAAAATTATGTGAAAATATCAAAAAATACATCCTCTTGCTCAGTTGCCACTTGTTCAAATCATGCGAGAAAAACATTAAACATAATTTATCATTCAATTCCAAAAGATGCATCTATTAAAATAGCATGGATAGCGTTCTGTAAAAGCTGACAGACTCAATCCAAATTATATCAAAATCTGTTCAGCCCATTTCAAACCTTCAGATTATCAGCTTGATTTGAAAAATGAACTATTAGATCTCCCACAAGTGAACAGGTTGAAGAAGGGAGCAGTACCATCATTGAATCCTGAAATATCATCACATACAAGAGCAAACGCTGCCAATACCGGAGAAAACGTAACGCATATACCATCAACAACATCACCTAAACTGTCAAATCGACATAAACGTTATGAGGAAAGCGTACGAGCCAAAGAAAGAATTGCAAAACTATCATCAGAAATCAGTCAGTAGAATTCAAAATTCCGACGTCGGCGAAGAAAATAGAAATTTCCACTGTTGAGAAACAAATTATCCACACATTAATAAATTGTTGTAAATAAATATAATATCCCCAACTTAATTTGAGTGTTTACCATAGCCTGGTGTTCATTAGGCTCTGTTTACTTCTTGTTTTATAAGCAACCAAGCCTGATTTTATTTTTCACTAGCAGAGGCACCCAGCGTTAAAAAACTTTTTAAATTTCTCTTAAAGTAAGTCGTTTATTCTGTTTAATTAATTAAATCATTTAGTTAGTTAAGTCCTTAAGTCAATAGTTTCTTAATATGAGTAATTCAAAAAGTACAGGGTGAAATAAAAAGAAATTATTTGAAATTTTCCACTAGTGTTTTCGATTTTACGTAATATCTAAAGCGATCGTCAATTGCCAGTTTCTGTTTCGTGACGTCATACGAAGCGACGCTTGTCCGCGAATTGCGCTCGCCAGTCAAAGTGGCGGTACCTTATTCTATATACCTTGGTGAAACGGCTCCGGAAACCAAAATCGCGTCCAATGTGATACGGCGATTTAGACGCGAAGTCGCTGAATGTGAACCCGCCTTTACACTGTTATATTATTCTGGAATAAAAGTAACCAGGGTCGGAAAGGGCTACGACATAGCCCCTCCCAGAACGATTCAATTTTCGAGGTCATTTTGGCAGCAAACATGAAAATAAAGAATGGAATTAGAAGTTCGATTGTTACCCAACTTACGTATGAAATTTCACAGCCTCATGCATTTTAAGCCCGTGCTACGACGTTTTAACAATCGTCACCATAAACATGAAACAATCTTCCGTAATCAGTAATACAATCTTATTCCGAATGACTTTTTAAAAAATTGACCAGTACGTTATTCAAAAGAATCTTGATTTACATTTTATCAAATTTTATGAATTAAAATTTAAAAATACAATTCTTGCTATGAGGTCTTAAAGAATTGATAATTGTTTGGATCCAAATATAATTTTTTTATATATTTTACTTTAAAAGCTAGTATACAAGAACTGAAATTTTTATAATTAATTGTATTATGTATACAGGGTGCTCGGAAAATATCTGGCAAAATTTTAAAGGGTGGTAGAGGGGACCAAAATAAATATTTTTCCTCATAGAAAAGTTTTTTTTTTTTTTTTTGTTTTTTTTTTACACCATTTCACTCTTGCTTGACGTTGCTTGGCTGAGAGCAACGGTTTTGCTTTGGGAACTCTTGACTGGAACTTCAATTTGTGTAGACGCCTCAAGGTTGTTGACGGAAAAACGTGAACTCCACATGCAATCCACAATGCATGAATGTGTTTGAGACTTCTGAGAAGGTTTCTTTTAAGCATGTTTATTATAAATCATAATAACAAAAGTGATGTTTGGGAAATTCCAATGTGTAATGAGATGATGTAATACTTTGTATTCGTCGATCATCCCGGGATGATGTAGACAGTTTTCGACCACCACGTTGACAGTTATTTGATTGCACAGCACCTTCTGTATGCATTTTTAAAACTCTGGAAACAGTTGATTCAGAACAGTTACCCTGTTGAGCTATATTCTTTTGAATTAACCCAGTTTTGTGAAGAGCAATGATGATGTCATTCAAGCCAGATGAGATTTCGCCTTTGCGACCCATGTTTGCAACGAGTATTGTACAAAATTACTAAAATTCTTTGCTTTTATACATTACTGATTTATTTATGAGTTCTATTTTGCATTAACTTTAAATATTTTGCTTCTAAAAGTCATTATTCTAATATTTTGAACCAGTGGTTTGTAATATTGTAATAATATGAATTTTATTATTATTCTTTTAACAATTTAAATATAAGTTATCTTGAATATTTAATTTGAAGTTTAAAGCCGAGTGAAATAGTTTCCCTATACGGCGCCACCCTTACACGACCATCGTGTCCATCTACTACCAATCGGGACTCGTCTGTGAAAAAAACGTTTTGCCAGCAGCGGAGTTTCCAATATTGTCGCGCAAACAGAAGTCTTGAACAACAGTGATTCTTTGTTAGCTCGGGAACTGCTGTAGGCCATGTCGACGGAAAGACCCACCTCCTAAAGTTGGTTCTTCGGGTTTGATCAGAAACCTATCGTCTCGTACTTTGAAAAAGATCATTTTGCAAGGCCTGGCAGTGACTATGCGATTCGATCGTCTATAGCGGTGGTGGCCCTGGCTTCTGTCTCACTCAAATGCCTTCTCGTTTCTTGCAGTTATGTGTATGTTACGATAACAGCAACAGTTGATGTATTTCACCATTCAATTCGGGATTGCACTTTGGTGCATTTCTATTATTATTTGGGGTAGATCGTACCATTAAGCGCCTAATCCTCCTCTAAAGAGCGAATGTACTTTATTCCATACTTAGTGGATATAATATACTCCAAACTAAGCTACATCAAAAAATTGGGATAGTTCCACAATCCGTCTAAAGCTATTAAGGCAGAAATGTTTACGCCTTAATTCTTTTGAGAAGTATATTTTTCAAAATTACTACTATCGTAATAATATTTAAATTTAGAATAAGTGATCTTAATATTAGCAAACTAGTTTTTATACACTTTGTCTGTTAAAAATAAAATATGTTAGGCAATAAATTTTTAATGAAGAAAATACTTTTTATCAAAAAGGAAAATGTGTTTCTGCAGTGCAAACTCTTTCAACAGATATATTTTGATTCAAAGGAATTTTCAGTAATATCCGAAAACTCTTTCCCAATAAATGAAACGTTGACCCAAATACTTGAAGAAAAAGATGTATCCGGCATTCCATTTGAAAAGCAGGAAATTAAGGAGAATTGATGCTGTTCAAATAAGATCCAATTACGTACGACCTTTACGTTTCTTTCCTTTCTTTATTTTTTGAAAAGAAAACAAAACGGCGAGCATTGTCGACAAAGATAAACATTTCAAAGGAACAGCTCTTCCTTTCGAATTAGAAATACGATCTCTTTCCTGGGAGATTTAATTAAATTTTTGCGGGATTACTCCGAAACAATTCTTGAGAGGAAAACCGCGATAAACAAGAAAACTACTCAAGAAAATGAAGCAAGGCAAAATCAGTACAGCGAAATCTATAGCGTATTTTTATTTTCGAGTTTGCTAGCAAACATCAAAGCTTCAAAAACAGCAACGAAGATAATGCTTTTTCTCATCTTTTGATTGGGGAGTACCTCAAAATGAAAATACGAGCATTCCGCGAACTAAGAAAACATAAAATTTTCAAAAATATTTGCAGCATCTTTGTATTAAATGTTTCTGATTATTTTCGTATTCTTCATACACATAAAACCAACTTAACCAAAAATTGTAACAATATTTAGATCATTGATAATAAAATAGTCTAAACGGTGCGTTTGTGGCCTAATAACTCAAAAAAGTAATGATAGGGGCTTTTTAACAAATATCTTTGAAATGCAATATACATAATCTGTAGTTTATTCTCATATCCAGAGCTCGAGCAAATTTGGACCATAAAAAATAGGCCATAAAATGAGGATTAAAATCGATGAATTAAGCGTTTGCGTAAAAAGAGGATTGTAAGGCATGAAATAAGCCTGAAACTGAAGCTATTAATAAATGTTAAATCTATGGCCAATCGCTTGTTGCGTTTCGTTCGTGTTTATTTTTTTTTCTTGATGAATCCTATGTAAGTTTTGCTATCGAAGCAGGCGGCTTCATTAAGGACAAAGTCGCCCAGTCTATCTAGGATCGGGACAAAGTTTCAGACTGGCGGGTTTTTCTTACCAGTCTTGTTCGCGCCTTTCAACTTGGGCGCCTGACTAATACCTTTATTGGCGTCTACTAAGGCAATATCATCTGCCTCCGCTACAACAGTGGACAAAGTCAAGTGACATCTAAGTGAGAAATTTTCAGATTTTCTTTCGGTTACTATTTATTGCTCAACTCAACGAGACATTTAAAAAAATTTAGTTTTTTATTGCTTTATCATTACTGATGTATCTCCCAGAGTTATGGATAATGTCTTTCTTTCATTTGGCCAATGAATTAAAAACATCCGTGGAACATGTAAATTTATTTTAATCCGTTTTTATGCAAAATAAAATTGCTTATTTAAGGAGGAGTTGGGGCGAGTCTAATTTTAGAAATTTGTCAGCATGGAGAAAAAGAAGAACTTACAGGGAAAAGAGGTAACTGTGGCTCTTCTAAAACCATTTGTACGGAGAAATAGCGTTTCTCTTCTATTAACGTGCGAAAGGCAACTGAAAACCATCCCATTTAACCATCCCAAGAATATCAATAATGTAAAAATCCTGTTTCAAAAATCTGTGGAGCAAATCCCCTTTGCAACGCTTCGCAGAGTTCGGTACAATGGAAATGCGATGTCAGGCCATTATCCAAATAATTATTCACATTTATGCTAACAGATGGTGGAGAAACGGTATCTCGAATAGAAGCTAAGGTCAAAATCGTTAACATTGGCATATCCATTGCGCAATAATTGACAAAATGATTTTAATCAAGGCTGTTTCCGACCCATATCTAGAGGAACCAAGCGTCAATTGAAACGGATTCGCATTCTTATACAAAAACTACTGATTTCTGCAAAAAAAAAAAACAAAAAAAAAAACAGGAAAGTTCGTCTATAGGGCAAATGCAACGTCATGACTAGACAAGTGAAAACTGAAAGGGTATATGATCTGATGATTCACGATAGATGTTGTTTTGTATCGACGGTAGGGCAGAGGTTTTGGCGAGAACCTCATGAAATTTCCTGCATGCCTTACAAAGACAACTCAAGGTTCTTGTATGGTGATGGTCGCTTGGTATGGCACTTCTTCTTCTGGTATGAAACTGGTCGCTTGATAATCATGGAAGATCGGATGCGTTCCATGGACTACCTGAACATTGTTGCCATGACGCATTTTTATCCTGCATGTGACGTTTTCTTCATCGCACACGGCTGGTTCATCAGTGGTTCAGCGAGCACGAAGATGCGTTCAGTAACTTGCCCTGGCTTCCCTAGATCTTAACTCAGTGGAGAATGTTTCGACTTAACTCAGTGGAGAATGTAACCACATATTCGACAGCAAGATCCTCTACTAAGAAATTTGCGATAACAAGGGAATTTCTGGTGAACGGTGACTTACAAATGCTTAAACACCTATGCAACACGCATAGATGTTGTGATTCGGACCTAAGGAAATCCAATGAAATATTAAACAGAAGCTTCAACTTATTTGCCAGTGTGTTTGTAACTGAAAATATTGGTTGCAGGACTTTAGAATCACCCTTACATAGTTTGTATGCTATTGAAATACAACTAAAAAGATGAAAGAAAAATTATTATTGGGTAAGTTCCCTCTGAAATAATCTCATTCATTTTGGCTTCTTCTTTCTCTTTAATTTTGAAATATAATTGCTTGAAGTTAGTACGAAACCGTTTTAATTACTGCAGTTAATATATTTAGTATTGCTAACGTGAATTTTAATTAGAAAGTTAATTTAGTCAGCTACTTCTTAGAATTATACAATCCCGATATATTTATCATTTCCGCGTTAATGTTTAAAATTTACTTCTTTTTTTTACTTGTATTTTTTTAGTTGCCAGTTTTTGGAAGTTTTAAAAACATTGCGTTCTTTTTCCTGTCTGTTCATTTGAACAGCTATTGTATCTGAATGCTTTCAATGACTAATGGCGTTGCAATTTTCATTTTGAGATTCTTCATTGCATCCCATCCGAATTTTTATTTTCCCTCCCACAAGAGTGAAGCAGAATAATCGAATCACTGCTGTGCGGTTAAGAATTTTCGGAAAGGCGATGAAGAGGGTCATTAAACTCTCAAGTGAGATGGTAACAAGAGACATCGTTTGTGACAAGAAATGAGGTGAATCACTACACTCGCCAGCAATTAGGAAACGACGACATCAGGATTACCGCCCTTTTAGTGTCATTCTATCATCCTGAATTTATTCATGCATAATTTGACATCGCTCTTCTGCTTTTGCATTGATGGTTTACACAAGAAGACTTCGTTCTGTTTAATGTATCAGTCGTATTTGGCTATTACTGGTTGTTTTAATATTAATTGTATCTTGCACGTGTCCAATCAATTTTCTTGTTGTTTTTTTTTAATATTATCATCTACGTCATAAAACCATCAGTTTAACGATTCGATTGGTGAGAAAAGGAAAGTGTTTACCGATATGGAACGCTGGAAATAAAAATAAAGGATTTTTTTTGCTGGATCTGCGGCAAGATTTTAGTGAACTCATCCGAACTAATTATTCTGTCGTGTTTTTCCTTTTTTCAAAAAAGTGGGATGGCAGGTCGGAGAAGACCTATCAAATTAACGAAACACGGAGCAACCATGACAAGAGTGATAAAAATGTTCGATAGTTGACGTGTCGTGCAAAACTTTACGATAGAAAGTCAATTAATTAGCGATGGAACTGTTTTAGTTCTGAAGAATGGTTCTATAAAAAGAAAAGCTATCCCTGATTCAAATTCTAGAATCGAATCAGAGACGCAAAGAATTACCGATGCAGCATATAATCACGCCGACTGGGATCTACTCGATAGAAAAACTGTCAAGGTTGGAAATTTCAAAATTAGCCGTTCAAAGTAATTTAAATCAAGCTCAAATCGCTTTGATTGGCTATTTTTGAATTTTACAACATAGAGATAAGTTTTTCTTTCTCTGTAACATAAACAACAGTCTTATGTTCTGCTGAACTGAAGCAACACCACCCAGATATAAGACCTGATAACGGAAAAACCATACATTGTTACATCATCATTAGTCGACCATTGTTAATCCTATTTCTACGAATAATAACAACACCTCCTAGAAAGAAAGCCTATGCACTGAAAAATCATACATTGTTACGTGGTTATAAGAAGTCATAATTTAGGGCTTGTTATTGGTAGAAATACGATTAACAATGCCTTTTGATGATGATGTAACAATGCATGAATTTTCAGTGCATAGGCTTTCTTTTTAGGAGGTGTTGATAATAAGCCCTAAATTTGGTCGACTAATGACGATGTAACAATGTATGACGTTTCCGTTATCAGGCCATCTGTCTAGAAGATATTGGCTGAAGTCATCTGTGCTAATACCCATAGATTTTAATTTAGACATTTGGACCTCAACGACTCTTGCCTTCCCTTCCGTTTATCCTCTATGCGTTCGTTCGGTTACCGGACCTACAATTTGATAGAAACTGCCTGTACAAGTAGAAAAAAACTCGTACCACAAAAAATAAGCCGGATACGTATTTCGGAGTCTATGTATGCCTTTATTTTCAAAGGCAAGTTTGAGACTCAATCTGGAGGTTGAAATGTAATTGTTAAAATTGCATTTTGGGGCTTATTTAGGATTTATTTTACATTATTTTATTATTTATTATTTTATTATTACATTTTGAGCAAAAAGATTAGGTTGTCTTCTCTTCTAATCTGATGAGGGTGCCAATATGACCATATCTAAACACAAAATAAGTTTTGTTTTAGTTAAATATTTTGCCATTAGAAGAGGTGGCGCATTCTGTCCTCATTATAGTGATTCATTTGAAAGAATTTTATAGTTTTCATTCCTGATTCTCTATTTTACAAATTTGCAGTGACATTTGCATGTGCTATTGTGGGATGTAATAACAAATGGAGAGAACAATACTGCGGAATTTACGAGACGCTAACTAGTAGGCCAGGGTGTGACCAATGAACGGACAGCACGACGCGCCTGGAAGATGCGCCAAGGAACGGAAGACCCAAAGAAGTGGATGACGTAGCCCTACGACAAGTGGAAGCCAACCCAGGCAGCACCACCCGTGGACTAGCGGCGGACATCGGGACATCACAATCGAGTATGGTTCGACATCTGCACGTCATGGGAACGGTCAACAGAAGCTGCCGAGTTGTGCCCCACGAGCTGACGCCCGCGCAAACACAACGGGTGAAGGTGTGTCGTCAACTGCTGGAAAAAATCGAGGTTCTGCCACATCCAGTATACAGCCCCGACCTGGCACCTTCCGACTGCCATCTCTTCCGGTCCATGGCGCACTTCCTGCGTGGACGGCGCTTCGCCAATGTCAGTGAGGTTGATAGCGCCGTGCGTAACTTTTTCGCCCAGAAACCGGAGGAGTGGTTTCGCGAGGGCATCCGCCAACTGGCTGATCGTTGGATGAAGACCATCGAGCATGATGGACTCTACTTTGAAGATTAGCAATGAGTGATTCCTGTTTCGTGCCCGTTTAAAAGTTTGCGCGGTGATCGGCCATTGCTCTTGACTCAACCTTTGTAGGTGCAGAGGCGAGAAAGTGACGCCGTTTCCGCCGCAGGGCTTCTCGAAAATTGTTGCAAGAAATGTGAATAATAAGCAGCATGCACAATTTGTCCGTTAGGTACTTCGTGAGTAAGGATCACACCATTGCAATCGCATGTAACGGCTTGAATGAGTCCATCTGTTTCGCATGAGCTCCACAGGCCTCTGCAAGCTCTTGGTAGCACTCCTTTGCACGGCCCCTTACAGCTTCAATTTTAAGCAAGGAATGCTGCTCAAATTTGAAAACTTCCCCATCGACTTTGTTCTGACTGCAGAACAGCGCTTGGAAACGCAATGCATCCATTACATCCTAAGGAGATGAAGGTATGGCCTTGCATGTGCCTTTAGGGTTAGGATCTTTCCCTTCCAGCACTGCATTGATCACTATTAAATTTCCAGCTCTCGTATAATGATTAAATGGATATTTATTTATTTGCTAAAAAAAACTATTACAATAACCCTATCCAGAGCCGGTATGGTCTTTAGGCCGACATGTGCGGTCTCCGGAGGATAAAACATAAATAAAATAGTTGGTTATAATAGTGCAATAGTTAAAATTGAAAGATACAATTTGATTTGCGAAAATACTAATATATTATTATAAATTATCTGTATTTTTAATAATAATTAATATTTAATTGAATTTATTATGTAAATAAATGGAGTATATAATAATAATGTGTTAGCTAAGTTAGGGGGATTTGGGGTTAATTGATTTAAGGAATAATTTTATATTTCTTTTAAAGGACGCTGGGTTTGGGGCTTGCCTTAAATTCTCAGGCAAGATAGCCCACCATTTTATTCCTGCATGGGAGATGTACTTACTTTGGTAGTTCCGTTTGGCGAATGGGCACCATATATGAAATCACATGCACTCAACTTTTAGTCAATACTGAATAGTTTTAAACTTGTTCGAAGTCCGTTTTAGAGCTCTATAAACAACAGCTTTTCATATAAACAATAGTTCGCAAATTCGGAAAACAGAATGAATTTGATACCCGGAATTCATAAAAATAGTTACAGTAGATGAGATATGAAAAATTTGATAATAGAATTATTATATTTTATTGTAAAGAATCCTCCAACTTCTCTTTACAAAGAATAAAACATTATCGATTATATTTTACGAAAACTAATACGATTATTACCGATTATTTTTACCTTTTGAAAAGAGAAATCGATATACATTCTCAGGAGGAAGCAAATGCCCCAATTATCGGACAATTCGAATTAAATTAGAATCATTCAATGGAACAGAAATCAATGGAGAATGGACAATTCCGAGTTTTGCAGAAAATTAAGTAAAATTAGATTTGCGCAGGAAATGAAGACCATGAACAAACTGAAAATGCGTTTAATAGAATATCAAAAGAGGAATACGTCTGTAGAATTCCACCAAAAAAAACATTCAGTAGCTAGACTTCAGAAAGGAATAAATTAAACCGAATGCAAATTTTCCTAAGAGTTGTTTCATAATTTATTTGGCAGATCATTAAATTAGATTAAAAAATTGTGCTCCCTTTAAATGGCATTAGGTATTTTTGTTACATGCACAAAAATTTGAACCTTTGCTAGGTGTTGTCAAGTGAAAGTCAATGTGGGTCTCAAACTCCTTGTTAATTGAACGTTCTTATTTGTTTTAGGTGTTCCTGAACAGTAGACCAAGATGGATAGATAATTTTTCAATGGTTTGACGAGCATCTGCACTCCACTGGCCTTCTTGCATGAGGGGCATCAGAGAGGTTAAAATTGTCCGAGCGAATTAACGCAGGCATTTATTAACGTCTAATGTATTCGGATAAACAGCTCAAATGTTTTATATGGTCACGGTTGCATTGTACTTGTGAAATTCATACAGTATCCAATGATGAACGCTCTTCTCCTCGACTTTTATGTCACACATTTTGTTCTACAAACCTGAAAAAAAACAAAATAGGAGGCTAGTTAATTCACTTGTATATGTACATATATCAGACTGCTCCACAAAATTAGTCCATAAAAAAATTACTTTCCGGTCCCCCGCTCCCAATGATTTTGAAAATCCATTTTTAGAGATTGATTTGAATTTTCATTGATCCAAAAACAAATATGTGGTGTTCTAGTAAATGCATATGAAGTTACTCCATTTAAATTATTAATAATAATAAATATGTTAATTCTAATATTAATTTTTTTTACAAATCTCTCTCTCTCTCTCTCTCTCTCTCTCTCTCTCTCTGTAACAACAACAATAATATTGCTCAACAATAATAATTTGGCTCAATAATAATTTGCTATACTCTGTCCAACTAAAGTTTGTTTGATTGGCGTATCCAATTTCAGTTGTTATACATTGATAATTTCACTTGCGAGAATGTCTAACAATTGAAATCGGAAATTTAACTTTGAATTGGTGACGATATTATTGTCAAATTATTGCCTTTTCTTTGCCGTACTTAATCTGAATGGAATAAGTTCTAGGGATGGGAAGATGTCACTTTTTTTCGATACTCAATACTTCGATAATTTTGATAAGAGTGATCACGATACACGATAGCCTATATTGAAAACTTGAAGGCAAAAAATATTTTCAGAGCATTTTATAAAAAACAAATATCATAAATGTAGGCTATCAAATCGATAATTATTATTTATTGAATCGATGAAATCAAATGTAGGATACATTATTTGAATATCTATTATATAAAGTGTGCCCAAATGAAAAGGAGACTACATATCACGTCGTTTCACTCGTGACGAAGCTTCGGAAGTGTCTAGGGGGAGCTGTTGTAGGGCATTGGTAAAGATCCTGTATGTATAATGTTATTTCGGTTAGCCTTGTATATTATTATTATGTTATACATACAGGATCTCTAGCATTGGCTTGTAAGAATGCTCAACAGATTTATACTATTAGCCACCCAGTTGGTTTGCGTAGAGGCAAAAGTAAACTATTGCAAAATAGGGCGAACGCGTCGATTCCTCTGGCCGTTGCCTACTATTTTTGTTTCAGGCCTGCCCATCCCTGCTGAGAATGTGAAACCAGGGGCAGCGAATTGATTTCCAGTTTGGCTACTAGAGGACCTTTATAGACCTTAGTATACATAACCACGAGGATCATGTTAGGAAAACTTTTAAAAGATAAACTTAACAATATTGATTGGCTTTTTTGTAATTGAACAGAAACTATCAAAACTGAACATTATAAATTGCTAATTGATTTAACTATTAATAGTCTAGTAAAAATAGTTTTAACTAATTATGGCAGCATAATTACAGATATAGAAGATTGAGTTACAATAGCAAAGAAAAAAATTATTCATAACCCCATATCAAGAAAGATATAAAAGATTTAATTTATTATTTGTTAAAAATGTTCCATTTCAATTAACAAATTATAATTTTCATCTGACATCGATTTTTTTTCCTTATTCTTTTTATATTTTCACCTCGTACTCTTATATTAAATGCACAAAATCCAAAAAAAGCTACAAAGAAGTGTACAATTTATGAAATTTAAAAATTATCTATCAAAAAATTATTTAATTAGAACTGATAATATTTCTTTCATTAATTCTTTAATTATTATAAATTCTAGGAACTTTAAAATAGTTATGACTTCAAACGTTATAGAGCAAAATTGTTTTTTTTAATTTCTGTTTTTTTAAAAATTTTTTATTATCATTATTCGAAAAAAACATTTTGGAGTATCACTATAGTTAAAATAAATCTGCAGGTATAAATAAACGTAAAGATATTGGGGGGGGGGGGGGGTAGAATTTTAGCCTTCATGCAATTAAAGAATTTTTGGAACGACTATCGTCACCGCTTTCCGAGTATTGGTGCTGTATAAATTCAATTAAGAACACAGGCCATTAATTTAAAGCTAGTTTCAAATTGTAAATGTATTAGCTGAGGTATTCCACAAGTGAATTAAGTTTAAATTCTGTATTTATGGACACATTATAAGTCAAGCTCACATTTATTTGATAATCTTTTAATTTTGATATACTATTTTTAAAGAAGGATTAAAATAGTATCTTATCTACGTGTTAGTGGATAAGTTTAATAAAAATATACTGAAGTCGTGCTTGCGAACAAATTCGCAAGATTTTAATGCTATGGTTACTTGTCCCCTGCCATCTCACTCATGTATTTCTTGCCCATATGGTGTATGGACTCGTAATTTCCATAATGCTATGACTCTTTAACAATCGTTAAAGATTAGACTTATGCGTATTAGCGGCAGCTGTTATGTGTGAAAAACAGCAGACAGCTAATCTCGGGTTGCGAGGTGCAATTCAAGAATCGCGAAGGTCTACATTAACAGTGGTTTGAAAGAATTCATAGACCATACATTCTAATGACTCTGCCTACGTGTATTTTCACCGTGTATTATCTATAGACAGTGTCATTCTGAACAATGAAGCTGTTGTTTAGCAGTTGTTTTGCCATTAGCAACGCACCCACAAGCAAAATTATATAAGAATTGTTGCTCGGACAACAATGGTCAGGTGAGTTTCAGTTCCGGTATGTGCTTTCAGCCGGCGCCCAATAATGCTTAAACATGCAACAACAATACAAAACTGTTTCCAGAAGGCTAGGATCACACTGGCGTAAAACGCCGCTTAAATACGCCGACGTAACGACGCCAGTGATGTCACTTCCGGTAAATAGCATGGTGCCGCGCGCGATTTCACAATATCTACAGACCATCTCTATGAGTGCTTCCCGGCAGAGCATCTATATCACGTGAGGCGTTACTGGTGGAGCATGGAATTGAGCAGACGAGATTTCTGTTGGAAGGGTTTTGGCGGCGCGAATTTTCGTGCAATTACGAAATTTACTGTAACGTTAAAAAGAAAAGTTTAAACGTTATTTACTAAAAAGCATTATGACAACTTTAAAATTGAATAAAACACTAGACTAATAAAATATTATTCCAACTTTATTTTTAGAAACCATTATGAAAAACATTTCTTAAAATGTAAGCCCATTAAGTTTGAGATATGGCTACGAGAAACACAAACATTTAACACACAAACTTAACAAAAGAAAGAAAATAAACACTGTAATCTTAAATTTTACTTAAAATTATTAAAAGCATTAAAGTTATTAGTATTAGAATAGTATTTCGACGATTCATGAATTCGATTGGCCCATGTCCCGGAATTTATGATGAATTGGTCGAGGGGTACGGAATTTCACGAAAGGTCTCCATGGTGGTGACAGACAACGAGACAAACGTGGTAAAGGCGTTCGACGTTTGTCTTCCAGGATTTTCAGAAGTGGACAACATTGCCAATGACAGCGATAGCGACACTACTGATAGTGAAACTGAAGGGTCCAGAGATGAAGAGGAAGGTGACGTTGTCGACAGTGATGAACTCTTGTCCTTTCTTCCTGAAAGGATGAGCTGCTTTTGCCACACTTTCCAGCTGGTGGTTAAAGATGGCCTGAACGAGTGCAAGTTCATCCAGTCCATCATTGCTAAAGTGTCGAACGTGGTGTCTTTTGTTAGGAAGTCCACAGTTGCGACAGAGGTGTTGGGCAAACAGAACTTGGTTAAGTTAGTTGCAACAGTGCAACACGACCAAGTGGAATTTACAGGTTAAGTTAGTTGAATGAACCAACATTCAGGTCACCGAACTCGGGTAATTTTGTGTCATGATTTTTTTATTCACAGGTAAAGATGATTCGTTCCGTTCTCAAAGTCCCTCCCGAGACGTTCGACAACATTGGTCTGGCTGCCAGCAACCAGATTTATCGCAACAGCTAGTGAGCGAATGATGTTAAGTGATCTGGTAGATATACTTTCTCCATTTGAGGAGGCAACAGATTGTTTGCAAGGTGAGAAGAGGGTCACCATATGCTGCGTCCTTCCTGTCATCATGTGCTTGAAGAAACACCTGCACGACTGCCAATCCAGAGCGGTTAGAAACATTGGCAAACTGGTTGCCAATCTAACCAATTCGTTGGAAACTCGGCTGTCCGTCTACAAAGACCACGAGGTTTGCTTGTTGGAGGCCCTGTTGGATCCCAGGTTTAAGTCGGCATTGTGTGAGGATGCTCAGGAGAAGATGAAACTCCAGAACCAGCTCATCGGGATGGTGGAAGTGATCTACTCGAAATCTGCTTCGAATCTGCCTTTGGTTGAAGTTGAAGGAAACTCCCAAGAACCAAATCCCAAGCGCCCACGACTGTTTTCCTACATCAGCTGCGTAGATTCTAACTCCACACCATCACCATCAACGACTTCTGCACGGAATGAAGTACTCCTTTATTTGCAAGAACCGTGCATTCCACTGGAAGCTGATCCACTTCAAGTCTGGAAAACCCACAGTTCGGCAGGTCTAAAGATGGTCGCCAAAACCATTGAAAGAATCTTCAGAATTTTACCGACCAGACAGGTGCCGAATGTCGCATAAAACTTTTGAATATCAAATGTTAATAGATGCAATAAAAAGTAATTGTAATTTAATTGTAATTGGTGTGAAGTAATTGTAATTAAAACTTTTGAAGAGTAATTGTAATGAATGTAATTGCTAAAAATTCAAAGTAATTGTAATTGTAATTAATTACATTTGAGGAGTAATTGACCCAAGCCTGTTTGCAACAATATGAATTAGGTTAAAACCACGGTCTATAGATATTCATGGTCATCGAGCTTCGGCCATTTTCCATTGTTTCAAGAAGCTAAGGAAAACAGATCGCGCCAGGTGCCGCATAGATCGCACCAGAGCCGACCGTGACCTGCGATAGAGGTTTTTTATTGAAACTGAAAATGAAAGTAAAGTTTCTGTCTGTCGATAGGGCGGCGCTGCAGGCGTTTTTGGGCCGATTGTACATGCAACGCCACTTTTCAGTAGAGTTCCCGCCCTATTGGGAGCAGAAACTTCAGCTTCATTTTAACAATGGAGCTCGATGACCATGAATATGTATAGACCGTGGTTAAAACTAATTACTCCGCAAACGGCGCGCGAGACCCTTTAATTATCTTGATAATTCATAGCCTACAGAAATAGAAGAAAGCACTGATTATTGTTACAGGCGATCGTTGATATCAGGTGTTTTATTGCTTGGCAATTGTTTTAACCGTAGCACCGCACGTACGTACGCACAAGGAAAATAATATAAGGATATAATTCTACCACCGTCTGTTAATTTCTTAATACTTTCCACTGCTTAGCTCTAAAATTACGTGACACTACGGTTATTATCTAACAAATATTTTAAGTACAGAATATTTGACGTATAGTTGACCTACATACATATAGTGTATAACTGCCACTGATATTGATGCACTGATCCCAGCGCGTAGGAAGCGAATGGATGCTTTTGTGTAGAAACTCGTGGATCAATTTTTCCACGATGTAGAAACTCCTTGTCACAGGTGAACCGATGACCTTTCAGTGATTTTTTAAGGGTCGAAGATATGTGAGTCACATGGGAAGATGTCGGGGCTGTACGGAGGTTGCTTGAGGACTTCCAATCGAAATGTTGTGGAGGGTCTTCTTGGCCGCATGTGTTGCTTAGCGTTGTCCTGGAGCAACACTATCCCTTTCGAGAGATTGTTTTGATGGTCTGTTTCAACTTCAGCAATGAGTTTGAGAATATACAGGTCGGACCTCATTATAACGAATCTCAGGGGAACAATAAAAAATTTTGTTATACTGAAACTTCGTTAAAATGAGGGGAAGCCCTAATAGGCTAAAAAAGACACACTAAAGCCACGTTAAGTTTTTATTTACTGTAAAATACTGTATTTGAAATTTTGTACACTGTACTTTGTCACCTTATGTCAAATCTGTTTTTAAATCTATGCAACCGACAGTTGCTGGCTTGAAAAGTAGGATGACCAAGCATTCTTACAAATTCTAGGGCTTTTTCACACATCAGAGGTCCACTCACAGGAACATTTTTCGTTCGAGCAGCTGTAAACCATTTGAAGACTGCTTCGTCAGTATCACTGTAGTCAGCTAAATGCACGTTTTTTTGGTTCGTTCCCGGCTTGATAGCGTTCTCCTCAATCCGCTATCCTTATCCTTGATAATTGTTGATAATGTCGAAGTTGGGATTCCGAAATGCGCAGCTATGTCATTTTTGCGTTTGCCAGAAGAAGCAAGGACTTTCAAAATTTCCAGCTTCTTTTCAAGGGTTAGATGTTATCGAACTCATGTACTGAACTGGAAACGGTGAAGTGATGGGCGATATCGAGTATCGATTCAAAATTCATTACATCGAGGTTTTGCTGAAGTGTTTGGGGGCTTGAAAATGTATTTGTTAAAGTAAAATTTCGTTAAACTGAAATTCGGTAAAGTGAAGTTTTTTTGTACATTAGATTTGTTAGGTCTATGCGGAACCAGAAAAATAATTCATTAAGAGTGAAATTTCGTTATAGTGGGGTTCGTTAAAGCGAGGTTCGACCTGTACATGTAAAATGCATTAGAATCTAGCAATAAAAGCAAGCAAAATGCCATCATACATTTGAAAAACAAGATATAATTTAAATAAAATTACAAATACACATTGTAACGCCCCTTGCAGTCGACAATGTAAAAAAAAAAAAAAAAAAAAAATTGTTTTGCGATAAAACTTGAGCGAAAAGACAATTTGCGACGATAAGAAAAATTGTCATTTAAACAAAGGAGAGATTTAATAGTTATAATGTGTTTGAACAATGGAAAAGACCGATGCAATGTTTGGAATTTATTTACAATGAGAAGTCGGGAGTGGTGACGATAACAATGGAAAAGGATAATTGGCTGGAAAAAGGAATTATCAAAAAAATACACATCGAGAAAGTAGGAAGACCGGAGATCAAAAAAATTTTTGATTCGCTCGACGACGATCGAGGGAGTCAGGCAATTTAATTGGGAAAAGAAAAACGAGACGAATTGGATCCACGACGAAGGATCCATCTTCACAGTGTCTTAACGAACGTCGCAATAGTCGAACTGACTGATCTCCTTGTCGATGTTTAGACGAACGCTGACGAAACTTTGACGAACATTATCTACCATTTTTCAAGGGAAATTAGCTAAGTACCTTTTCCTTCTGGAGCCTTTTTAATTGAATTATAGACTGTGTTTGAATTAATCTGATTTTTCCGTAGAATTATTAAAAGTGACAAATGTTTTTCAACATGTTATTTCACCTGTATCTCTTCTGATTGGACTTTGTTTCGAACGTCGGTGACGAGTCGGTGGTAAACTAGAGACGGTACGACCGATCCCTTCAGCCAAGACAGACGCTATCCCGGTAAAATGCTTATCTTTGTTTAAGGTGGGCCCCGCAGAACTCATTTTCGACCGTTCTACTAGAACAAACCCATTAGACCACTTACCTGTTACGAGTGAAAGAACTGAAAACAATAAAAAACCCAATTAACGAATTAAGATTATTTTGATAAGTAAAGGATCAAAAATAAACATTAGAACCTTACCTTGGAGATGATGAACGTTAGTCCAAGATTGAAACGAGAGATGTCCCTTCGAAGCTTTGTTTTTGGGGTGACCGCGGCCCCCCCTCCTTTACTAATAATTTTCCAGAATCCCTTCTAGTCCTGAGTGAATGTAAGACGAGAAAGAGAAAACCCTCCCCTCCCCCGCGTAACTCCTTGTTACCACGACTGATCCTAGTTAAAAGAGTTTGACTTGGAGAGTCGATTTTCGTCGGACGCAATCTGCCCAGATACAGTATCTTAATCTCAGAGCTAACAAACATTGTCTTCAATGACTAGAAACGATGAACTTAAACGGACGATACTGATAATAAACAAAGGAACCCAGTTGTGAGAGAGGAATTCCTCCTATTAAGCACTTGAGAAAATCTTAGACATTCTTATTCGTGATATTTATTTTTTTTAAATTTTGTATTCACCCAGTTGATTAAAAGTGTATAAATCGAAAGATTAAAGTACCCCATCACTTGGTTAACTCTAGGGGGACGAATCCAATTAGTCGTTGTAGTTTATTATACAAATATATCACTACCCTTCATGTAATCTTAATTTTAATACTTCTCGCTGACAAGGTTATGGTTATGTTGATCCTAGTCTGGGGTCTTTTATCCGTATTTTGCCAGTTCGCTACAACATATGTATTGGAGCGATAATATTGCGTGGTGGATAAAAATCAAATAAACAGTGACACCCGTTTTTACAAGATTTCTTAGCGGATGCCTGGTGGGTAAATTGAAATAAACAAGAAATTTTCTTCTTAACGGAGTTGAACTAGCCGTCTATTAATAAAAAGTTCACACTAAATTATATCTGAAATATTTTGTTTTCTCAGTTTTTCAAAAATGTACAAAACCACATTTTTCATAGCAAACGGCATATTTTTCAATTTAAATGTTTTTCATATTTATTTTTAAAGGTACGTAAAATTAAAATCGATTCCTCCGTTCGACCTACGGAGGAATCAATTCTCTACCTTTTTTAAAAATAAATATTGGTTCTTGCATAAATTATTTTATTTAGAAAGGTCTTTCTCCTATGAAAAATACACATAAAATGTTTGAGCTTTAATTATATATGAGAGGGGAGTTTCTTTCATGCGACCGTGCTTCTCACTCTGAAGAAATGCTAAAACCGTGCTTTTCCTCAATCATAAAATGTTTGCCTTTTCCTAATTCTCTTCAAAAATTAATGCTATTTGTTATTAATTTAGAATACGATCGATAATGTGTAGCCAAAAGATGAAACCTTCTAAAAGTTGTAAATTTTTCGTGAATAAAATTGATTTTACTATTGACATTAAAGCGACCTGTAGTATAGGTTATTGAGAGTCTGGCGTGTAAATGTTTGATATTATAAAATCTCGGAATTTAAAAAATAAAAAAACCCCTCAAATAAGGTAGGTCCTAAAAGTCTGGAGAATGTGATTGTTTTGAAATACCTTTATAGTTGTGAAAATTACTATTGTTTTATAA
Source organism: Rhysida immarginata (assembly GCA_023313115.1). NCBI lineage: Eukaryota > Metazoa > Arthropoda > Chilopoda > Scolopendromorpha > Scolopendridae > Rhysida > Rhysida immarginata. Next base: position 9,248,299 of record JAHWFO010057280.1, on the reverse strand, counting down.
ACTGGTAAAATGTTTTAATCGAAATCTGAAATTAAATCGGTATTAATCCACAATTTATTATTTTGTAATTTGATCGCAATATGTTTTATAATTTATCGCACATTTAGCAAAAATCCAATTTTTTTATTCGTTTTTTTTTTTAACACGACAGATTTAATACAATTCATTTTTAAAACTGAGTAGCGCAGTGATTTGAATGGTAGAAACAAATTAAATTCTTTAATGATATTTGAAGTCAGAATTTATAAATATGTTGACATTAAATTATTGTGGACTAGTTTTTATTACCCGAAAGAGATTATCCTTGATATCACTTCTTGTGAATCGAATCCTGTGCTTGAACAAGTGTGTCCCTTGCGAATGTTCGAGAGTGCCGCTAATGAAACCAGTTAATTCCATTTCCGAAAGAATGATCATAATAACAAGCTAACTGTGTTTTCTCTATTGTCTTTTATCATATTACGTGTCTATTTCCAACCTAAAGGAAATTAAAATAAATTTTTGGCATTAAAAAAAATCAACGTTTTGATAGGTTGACAGGCAATTATAAATAGTTGCTTTCACGGTACTATTTTGACGAAGCTATTATTATTGTCGGAACAGGAGGAAGCCTACCCTTAATTTCATTTAGTATTTAATTGAAAAATACTAATAATAAAAATGCTCAATACATGTTTCCTATTTGCACAGTCTAAACTAATAATGGCAATTATTTCACCATTCTACGGACATAAATGAAAGCGGAAATTAGAAAACAAATGAATTCGCAAGGGAAAATCGATTTGGTAAATTTAAATGTTAAGCAGTAGGTTTGTAATGAAATTGTTAAAAATAAAAATCTGATGGTAGTCGATCAGAATAGGAAATTTTGTTTGAAATTTATAATTAAAAATAGCCAGCAATGGAAAAGAATATGGGTAAATAATATTTGGAGTTCCTTTTTTCAATTCCCGTATTTGATGCTTCTTGTGATTTCTTGTTCTAGCCTAGAAGGCTTTCGTAATACTCTGGTTCTGCGTTTACCTTCTTTTTCATCATGCGTCATCACGTTTTCGTACAAGAAACTTACAGAAGAGGGCCAAAAGAATGTAAAAAACGATACGAACGAAGTTCATGGAGTGAAGAGGGAAAGGAATAATATAAAAAATGTTCTCCATAGAAAAAAAGTGGCGTCGTGGACCCATTAGCTTTTCTTTGCGACCGAAACAAGGCATTAAAATGTCTTTCTTATTTTTAATTTCTAAACAATGCAGTAATTCCAACGAAGTTTCTCTAGAGGCATATACTTAAGTTATTAAAAACCGAATAAAAATATTATATAGTATCACTGAGGGAAATATTTAAATTAATAAATAAATATTAATAAAATTAAAATTGAATTTGTGACGTTGCTAACTAAACTGCGTTGCAAATCTTAGGTCCACCTAACAAAATGCAATGTTACAAAATGAAACAAAAAATAATATTATTTAATTAAATATTTTGTAATGCAAATTCATCAAAAAAAAAAAAAGTCGGAACAAAAATTTTTTATCTATTTTTTTTTTTTTTGGAAAAAGTTCATTTTAATCCGTTGCAAAAATTTAGGTTCACACAATTTGACTTCCATTTTTGGATCACCTTAAATATTCGGATGGGCATTGCTTGAATTAGTTTCCGAAGAAAACTGACATCGATTTATATCCAATTTTTAATGACTGCATCAAAGATCCGAAGAGGTGTGCTGTTTGTCACCAGCATAAACAGCTCGGGATAATACTGTCCGATCAGGGTTGCGGACAGGCTAGTCTAATAGCTCAACCCCATTATTGAGACATCACTTAATTGTTGATTGGACCTCCTAATTTCTCCCCCAAAAGAAAGTAAAATTTCTTCCATGAGGTTTTGGTAGTCCACAGCCTTCAACAAATGCAATATTGAGTTTTATAGTCCATCCGAAGGCTCCCCAGATCATAGACTGTCTTCTCCAGCTTGCTTTTTGGAAAACACTTGCTGCTCTCTCTTAGATCGTGCTAATAGCAAGCTAGCCCATCCTGGTTTGAGCATCGAGATTCTCATCACTTACCCAATTTTTTTCCAGTTGTCATTCTAACCCATCATTTCTCGTGTCCAATCCAGTCGTTTCTGTTTGTGAGTCTGATTCAGTTTAGGTACAGTTTTTTTTCTCTGTACACAAAACGGAAAGAATTTTTCATTAATCTGGAGAGAGTGGATTTTGACCCTGGCATATCAGGCCTTTTAGCTAGACCACCAAAGCTCACGGAACTGGATTGCATTTCCCTGATAAATGATCTTTTTTGGCGTGGTACCAGTATACTAGTTGGTCTGTTGAGTGTGATTGTCCGTATTGGTTTCCTAATTTTATAAAAGTGTTAATAACATTAAGGGAGCGGTTATTCTTTTAGCAATAGCACGATTTGAGTCTTTCTGACTTCCAAGCTGTTATTTGTCCCTTTTCAAACTGAGAGGCTTGCCACATCCCAGATTTCACTGTGTGAATTAATTATTAAATTTTTTTTTTTTTTTTTTTTTTTTTTATACATTTTCGTGTTTATATTGGCTTCATTTGCAACTGTAAATTACTGCCCTCTAAAAAGTAAAAAAAAGCAATTTTAGTTTTGATAAAATGTTTTAATTTTAGAGATAGACCTAAATTTTTTCAACAGAGTAAAATGAACTTTTCCTAAAAAAAAAATTAGATAAAAGTTCAGTTTTTTTTTTTTGATGAAATTGTATTACAAAATATGTAATATATAAACTTTGGTTTTATTTTACTGCATTGTTTTCACTGTAACTGCATTTTATTAGGTGAACCAATCATTTTGTAACGCTCCTTATAATTAAAGAACAAAGTTTTTCTATCTAAAAGTTTTAAAAAGACTTTAAGCGAGTTTGGTAAAATTTAAATAAGTAGGAGATTTTTTTTATTAATGACCTCGTAATTTCCAAAGTTCTATCCATCGGAGAAGATTTACGAGAGTTTATAGTTGCCCTGGTCGTGGCGCCCGTTCTCCAATCCAATTAGGCACGCGAAACGAAGCGACCGAACCCTGCTAGTTTAGACGTTAATCCCGTGGATAGTAGTACATCAATCAGGACGCTTACCTGTCATAGTAGAAACGGGAGGAGGCTCACCTAGAAACAGCATTAAAGTTCTTCACGTTTCAATAAGGATTTAAAATTAAATTATAATTAGCATTGTTTTCAACTAAGTTGATTGCATAATCATTTGTAATAGTACTATTATGTGCTTATGTGTACGCTCCTAGTATTATGTAAAATTTAGAATTAATGAAATTCATGAAATTAATGAAATCAACTATCGACACGTAGTTGAATCCTTTATCTAAACGATATGAAAGTCTTCACTTTTTGGGAGAACCGACAGTCACGTGGAAGCTTAGTAACATTACCGGTAATTTTCCGTATATCTAATCATCCAATAACGGACGATTAAGTAAACTTATAGAGGTGTGCAAATTCTGAACTGAAACTTTTTCATTTTCGTATTTTTCATATCTCACTGGCCACAAACCGACACTGTAAAATTATTTTGCGATGAAAGATATTTTTTTTTCCTTTTCTGTGTGTTACATGTTGGCAGGGAATTTCTTTTATAAATTTCCCTTAAGGATGCCAGCTTTGCTGATTAAAGTTTTTCACATCAGCTAATTTGTTTCCTCTGTTAAATGTTTAATTCATTACTTCATTTCCGAGTTTAAAACTCAAGAAAATCACGATCATCAACAAGACTTTTAATGATCAACAACTATGGCAAAGGGATGCAGAAACTATGGAACTCTCATAAAGATCATGTCCGACAGCCTCTAAATAATTACAATTATGCCTCTAATGCCGCCTCTCACTCGCAGGCATTTTCTCGGTTTCGTTTATTGTGCAGTAGTTTTTCAACTGCGGTAAAAAAAAAAAAAAAATGTAGTGCACTCAGCAAACGTTACCCTCAGCCATTATATCTTAGAAATAAATATCAAAATCGAAAATATACCAAAAAAAAAGCAAAGCAAAAACTATGGGATTAACGTCACACCCTAAACTGAAGCCTTCAATTTTCCAAAATTTACCTATCAATATCTGAGATGTTTCAACTTCAAGATTATGTGACGAAAGAAAATTTGGATTAAGCTCTCAACACATGCTTAATGAAAGACCTCAAGAAATATCAAGAAGAGAATGATATATCTCTGATACCTTAGGAGATAACTGACAATTCATATGTTAAGAATGCAGTTACAGGACAAGGCAGTTACAGCTTGTCTTTAGATTGAGAAAAATTGAAATGTTAAATATTCATTCCAATAATCCTTGCTCCAGTCTCAGTTATGAGTGATCCCCTCAGTTTCAATAAATGTATGTGAAGCTTCAGAGCACAAAATTCCCTTAAGTTGCTTAAAAACTGAAAAAAAAAATCATTTGACAAAGTACTCTTATAGGATGTTGAAATTCTAAAATCGAGGATTCAAATAAAGAGCTTCTGTTTATAATGGAAAACAGAATTTGTTGTAGGATTTTTTCAATTGAAGATCATTCTCAGATGCAGTTTTTATCAAAAATTAAATTTTTAAGAAGAATTTTAGATTTATATTAAATTTTTAACTAGAGTGGCAATATAGTTTTCTTAGCAGCTTTCTCTTATATTCATTCAGTACATGTTGCTTTGCATAAAACTGATTATATGCGTTTGCTATATCCATGTTGCTTGTGAAACTAATTAGCAAGTTTGATCTAAA
>JAHWFO010057280.1:9184196-9238551 GCA_023313115.1 Rhysida immarginata | reverse complement strand
CTTGGTTTGGTTGGTTTGGTTTGTTTGGTATTAACGTCCTTTTCAACTGCTATGGTCATTTCAGGACGGCGTTATAGGGGCCGCAAATTTTGCCTCGCAAGGGTTCTTTAACGTGCAGCCGGCAAACGAGTACACGGGACCAACGGCTTTACTTCCCTTCCGAAGGAAGTGCGTGATCTCAGGATTTCCTCCCTGAAAAATCCTCGTCGTCCTCGGCCGGGATCGAACCCGCGTACTCGGGCATCAGAGGCGATCACGCAACCGCTGAGCCACCGAGGCCGATCCACGACCTTGGAGCTCTCTCCGTCGCGGAGAAAATCCAAGCGCGACGGAATGACGAGAAACGCGCCCCAAGGGTTTACCCTACTTTGGCCCCGTGAAGTTGGCCCCTTCCACTTTCGCCCCTTCCACTTTGGCCCCGTCCACTATCGCCCCTTCCACTTTCACCCCTTCCACACTCGCCCCCTGCAAAAATACTTTTAAGACCCACTTTCATAAAAAAAGACCCTGCAGAGAGGTTAACAAGTCAAATAGAAAACTAAGAATTCAGTTGCCTCTCCTCAGGGCCTCGATAAAATATATTGGCGATAAAATTACCATATAATGGCGCCGGGGCGAAAGTGGAACGGGCAAAAATTTAAGGGGCGAAAGTGGAGGACACCGCCCCAAGTGACGTCCCACAATAGCACTTTTTAAATATTTTCATCATCTGGTTGTGACAGATTTCCTCCTGTAAGAAGTTACCGAAGTTCTTGAAGATTAAATTGTTGTTTGAAAATTATGGAGTATAAGATACATGTGGACATGTATTCCCAATTTGTTTAAAATCTAGAACATTTAAGGGGTATTATGAAGAAGAATAGAATCCTTTTGATTGATCAACGCTGGATGCTTTTTAAAGCAGTCTCTGATTTATTTATCCAGTTCCTGATAGTAATTCTTCACGGGGACTGTTTCGCTAGGGTTTAGAAAAAACTAGGATTAACGATCCCGACCGCGAAAAATCAGTTGCCTTCATCTTTTTTTGGTGCATGTTTGTCTTTGCGAATTTTGTAGGCTTCTTATCCTTTTCAACCGTTACCAAGAGCGTTTGCGATCTCCGAAGAGAACCCACATAACATTGTGAGGCCATGCGCCGAAATTTGGGAAGGGTGCCTTTGCGATCTTCGAGCGCGATTCTCTTAGTCTTTAACATTTTTAAAGACGATTTTAAAACGTTCTCGCGGAATATTTTTCGACAGAAAATAATGAAAACGTGCCAGCATTTTGCATTTCTATTTTCCAGGTATAATGAAAACGTGCCATTTCTATATATGATTTATTACGATTAAAATTCGAATTTATAGGCGTTGGCTTTATACACTATCTGCCCAAAAGTAATCGGGCACTTTCGATTTAGACGTTTTGTTGAATATCTAGAAAAATACTTGACGAATTATCCTGAAACTTCAGGGATGTAAAAAGCTGTTGCACGTCATATACTTCAGCGAAGGTTTTGTCCCGAAGGCAAATAGGGGACCAGCAACAAATTGAACAAAAATATAATCAAAAATATAATATTTGGGATCACCCTATAAAAATTAATTTGTTATTATTTTATTAATTTTTTTTTTATTAATTAATTGGATCCAATACGTCCATCCAGGGCCTGTATGGCCAGAGGCCGACGAGTTGGGTTCTTGGATGGACCTCGATTCACGACTGCTGTATGATAGTCGCAGCAGCCGGGGGGGGGGGGGGGAAAGATCTGCTATCACGGATGGTCACCCATCCAGTGACGAGCCGTGCCTGTTAAGTTATTAACTTCACAGAAGTTGTGTTCAGTGAAAGCCCACCAGGCCACGGCCTCCCCCGGTGCCGTGGCCTGGTGGGCTTTAAAACCATCCTACCTACAGAAAAATAATGCTTAGAATGCATGGTAGCTGTAGCATATGCTTATAAGGCTCCTTTTACTTCTGTGTTCTTTTGTATGAGAATAGCACGTATAGATAACTTTAAAAAAATCGAAATATTTCATAATTTTTTTTGTTTATAACATGCAGGGTTTTCAACCTAATGCAATTCCAGTTTCAGGAAACTTGACAAACTACAGTAGAGACAACACCCTGCAATCAGAATATAAAAATGTTAAATACTTGATGAAATATGAGCATTTTTACTAAATAATGTTTAACTGCGCATGCGTTACCAAATTGTCTTTTGCATAATTTATTAGCCAAATGTATAGAGCTACTCTTATAAAAAGCCCAAGCAAATATCATGAAAATTCAGAAAGATATCGTCGATAGAATGAGTTGAATTTCAGTTGCTCTCAAAAATAAACAAAATGATAAGGGAGCTTTGTCCAAAATTTTTTTCGGTTCGGACACCTGTATCAGCTTCTTCTCCTTCCGCTGATATGAATTCAATTTGCCTATATGAAGTCAGTGTTCCTTCATATCAGCGTAAGGAGAAGTTGATATAATAAAAAAATAAAAATTATTCCCAGGAAGGCGAATTATTCCTATTAAATTAAGTTATAAAAATTGCGCTGCTGATTTGACTTTTGACAGTCAAATCTTAAATCCTTTACAATTCTTAAATTTTTTAATAAAGGAAGAAAGCATACGTTCTGAATGGCACATAATCTTAAAGTAAACAATAGATATAGTGGAACATTCGTTTCAGTTTGCAAAAAAACTTATTGCACAATCTGAGGAGGTCAAGATTCCAGATAACAGAAAGCTTGCGTGGCTATACTTAAAAGCAAAAAAGGCTGAAGTAAATCGAGTAGAAAAATTGTTGGAAAGATTTTTGCTTTAGGTAAGCCTCAACCGTTTTTTTTCTGTATCTTTTTACTCCTTGCTCCTCTGCACGTCCCTTAACTTTCTATCATCAAGAATGGGCTTACATCTTCGGCCTTCTTGAGACTCTCTTATCTCTTCTGCGAAACTTCTTGGGCTAGTCTGTCATCAATAACTAATTTCTGCCCAATGCTTTGCTTGAACAGCTTCAACAATTTTTCTTTCAAGTTTGCAGTTGCATGAGAATCATACAAAGATCCTTCTGGAGGGAAATCCATTTTTACTTTAGAAGCTAACCATAAAGGCAAAGCAAATATTAAAAAAGTGTTTGCAAAAAATAAAATAATAATAATTCAATTCAATTCAATTCATTTATTGTGTTCACACAGCTAAATCAAGCCAACACGGAACTACAATACCGAGCAAAAAGAATGAGAATTACAAGATTAAAAAAAAAAAAAATTAAATAAATAAAAAGAAATATTAAATAAACAAAATTAACATTACGGATTAATTACAAAACAACAACAGAAAAAAATGCCATAATAATAATAATAAAATTAAATTTAATTCAAGAGCGATATTATTCTAAACAATAATTTATTCTACGACGAGCTTGAAAATGCCATCATGAGAAAAACAAAATTTATTTGTGGGCAATCTGATTATTTCAAATTTTTGATTGTAATGATATCAAGCGATCGTTTATGCTTGAAACTCATAACAATTTAAAGGTTTGTGTTCGTTTTTAATTGATGACAAAGATTAATGATAAATTGATTAATTATAGGGCTACTGTCAAGGGCCACAGGACGATAATTAACAATTGTCACATAAAATATGCTATTTGTTATCTGTCTCGCTGGAATTGTTTAGCCGAAAGTGCGATAGTTAAAATCCATTTACTCTGTCATTACATCAATGTATAATATTGTTCAGATAAAGTTATTTTTTGTTAAAGTTCGGATATATTTGTTTTTTGTTTTTTTTTAAGTACATTGAAATGTTAAATGTGCAGAAAAGAAATAGAAAATGCCTCTTAAATAGAAATGGACTTCAATGATCTTCATTACTACCACTGTAGCTAAATCTAAATAAATAAAACCTTCATATTGAATTCCATGAATTCGGCAGTGTTCTTGTCATTTTTAGTGGATCTCACGAATAGAACATATCATCTGATTTGGGTGTTAAACATTCAAGATTTTTGAGTACTCTTTCACTAAAGGCAAGTCACTATTTGTCAATTGTAATCAAATTTCAGTTCAATCGATGCGTGTAGAAACATGATTAAGTCATTACTTATCAGTATTCGTTTAGTGCTTATAACAGTACGTGAGAACGCACTTTAAATTTCAACTTTCGATCAGTTAAGTATCAAGAGAACAAACATGTTACCACGAATGCTTTTTTTAATAATTATTATGATGAATATAATGTAGTTAGATGGTAATATAAATCTTAACGCAACTTAAATGGAGCAAATTAAATGGACTTCAATAGAATAAACAGTGACTTAGATTTTCCTTCCTATTACTGGTAAACCACTGACAGTGATAGTTAATGAGAATCAGGAACGAATTGCACCGTCACGTGAATTTGCTGTACGGATTGATACCGAAATAGAGAAACTGGGAGCGGAAAGAATGGGAGGACCGGGTTTCTCTTTTCCTTAATGATGTGTCATTAGTGTTTCCTTCCACGTGGCCACGCACGCGCCTGCCTTTTTTACGGTTCAATACTTGTGGGTTTTTTTATTTAATATATTTTTTAAAGAAATGGTCGAGAGTGGAGGAAAGGGTTAATTGCTCTGAGCCAAGTTTTTGCTTTCGTTTATTCGGTTTCATCACAAATTAAAGAACAAAAAAAAAAAAATGGCGCTAAAGAAATTCTTAAGTCGTACAAAAGAAATTAATTCTCTTTACAAAAAAAGAAAAAAAAAAAAAAATGAGGGGGGGGGGGGGAGGGAAATCGCATTTAATGTAAAGAGAATGTTTGAGTTAACGCAAAATGCAGATAGTCATTCCATGTGAAATCACCCAGGGGTGGTTGCTCGTCCTTTAGTTAATTTTTCGTATTTTTACCACAGGTTACCTTGCTAGTGGCCTGCTCAAAACAATTTTTTTTTTTTTTTTTTATCTACTGCCATTTTGGATTTAGACCCATTTTTCTCTGCTGCGGGAAGCGAAAATGAGCTTTTTCGAACATTTCAAAAATACATTGCTGTGTGGATTCTGTTAAAGATGGAAAGTTCTGGTTTTCACTGCCTTAAAGTAGATGTCCTGGCCTTTCAGAAAATGTTTATTAATGTAAGGATTTTAGTGAGAAAAATCATGTAAAACTAGGATTTTAGTGAGCTTAAATTTAGTTCTCGTAATATGTAATTTTGCCGCTTTTAAAGGTCTGTAAAAAAAATAAAAGGGCTTGAAACCACGCGATAAAAATTTTCCTACAAGAACTATGGCTATAAGGGTCTTCAGCCATGGTAAAATAAATCTTGGATTAACAGCTCTTCCGGCTGATTTTTAATTCTTTTTAAAAAATAGATAACCTCTGGTGAAAATACGAAAAATTAACTGAATGGTCGAGCAATCACTTAATATAAAATTGGGTGATTTCACATGGAATGACCCGATAGCTATTAATGCTCAAAAACAGGATTTAAAAATTTCAAATATTCTTATCACAATTTTCTTAATAATCTACATTTTAAATATGGGAAAAAAAAATAGGAAAAGTAAACGTAAAATCTTTTCGCTTTAGTTAAAGAAGTTTCTGAAGCTTTTCGCTTATGCTAAACAAAATGATTTATTCAAAGCTCCTCTTAAACAATTGAACCAAATGGGTCAGTAACCTACGCCCACGGGGATGCTGTCGCTTAAGATGATTTTGAGCAAGAAACTGCATCATTAAACATAAAATAAATATTATCCATAATTTATCTTTATTATTATTACGCTTCAGGGATAAATGTGGCCCGCATTCCCTCTGGTGCCCATACGAAGACGATTGCTGACTCCGAGTAAGTCAGGCGATCATTTCGAATCCAATAACAAGGAAAACGCGATTTAGTAAAAGTGATTTTGAGAAATAAAATCACATCCATATACACAAAATAAAAGAGAATATTTGAATTAAAAATTCACTCATCACTCAAATTGCTTCAAATAATTATTTTACCTTTAAATATTAGATTTTACAATGAATATTTGAAGGGTAGAAATACAGAATATTCTTATAAGTCTCCACCTTAAGTATTGTTAATATCTTATTAATGATTAGAAAGAATAATGAAAAATAGGAAAGAAAATGATTAGAAAGAATTAATGATAAAAATTAGTTATAATAATAAAAATTTCGTGAAACTTACATTAAACGCTCGAAAAAAGCTCCAGCAGATGCTGGAAGTGACCGCTTTCTGCTGAAACCACGCGGTGCTGCACGTTTTCTGTAACACGACCACCTCTTGTACGGCTTCAGTCATAGGAGGTTTGGTACTGTACAGCACTGCAGTACACACTTCTTACAAATGTCTCCACACTCGAAAGATCTGGCGTTCTCTGTATATTTTTTTTTATTGGCATACATTTTTAGAAATGACACGATCCTGAAAAACACTCGATCATCGTCATGGACACCTCTACATCATCATCATCATCATCAAGCTAGTCAACAAACTCCGTAAAAATCCTAATATAGGTGCTGTTGTACTTTCGTCGCTAAGTGTCGTGAAATTTTTATTATTTTATCTAATTATTAAGTACCGAAAGGTGCTTTATGCTATGGGTGTGAGAAAACGTGTCTTCTGTCTGTCTATGAAAGATTTTCAGAATCTATTTTCGTCAATCGATGAATATGGTTCATGCCACGAACAAATCACAAATATTGTCTAAATCGGTTCAATAGCACGTGCACAAATGGTACCTTCACGACCCCACCTAGCAATTTTCTATGGGAATATATATTAAGTAATATATCAAACACATCGTAATGACGAGATAGAAGCGGTTTTTAATTACTATTTTCGCCAATTGATAAATATGGTTCCGCGAATGAACCATTTTGAAAATGTTTGTAATCAATACAATGGCACGCGCTGCAATGGTACTCTTATAACACCCTGAAAAATTTTCAATGATAAGATATGGCATGTAATATATCAAACATCTTGGAATGATGTGTCATGCATGAATATAACGTGCATTAATGATAATCCAAATTGGTTCAAAGTTACGTGGTTTAATGGTCAATTAGAAACTTTCAATGTTAACATAAGGTAGTTGAAAAACATGCTTCCGCGAATGGTTTAGTTTAACCTTTCGGTACTTGGTTATGTCATTTCTTAATGGTTTATTTATTTTATAATTGATCATCCCTTATTTGTATTTTAAGAGGTCAAGAAAAAGTGACACAGTTGCTTGTGACCAAATAACGAGATCTTGTAGACAGTGTGATATAATAATAATAATAAACTCCTTCTTTCAATAACCTTATTATTGTTGTTTTTTTGAAAAAGCCAAACTTGGATCAAATCCGGACGCCAAGTCCTAGAGAAGGCTCAAAATTGTACTGTTCAGTCTTTTTGAAAGTCCATTTAATGTAAGACAAACTCAGTATCACCCTGGAAAATGTCCCGTTTTATCCGTATTTTGTCAGTCATGATGGTTCACTGTTGTGTGAGGTGGTAGTGTAATTCTCCAATGCAGCATTGTACTTTTTAAAAATGTGATAAGCGTAGGGTTTATTTTAATACACTGAGCAGCAGCGCCCGTTGTGAATCGAGGCCTTTCCTGTTAGCTAATGTCTAATAACACAGCAGAAGTAAAAACATTTATTTGTTTGGAAACAGCCAGAACTCATTTTTGCGCTATTTGATTTTAGCGCTTTTCCTCCCTTCATAACTACACGACCCATACGAGCACATTAAGCAACTCAGCGGTCTTCTCGTGGCGTACGGACAGTAGCAATGCCTATTGCAGGTGAGATGGCCCTAATGAAGGAGGAGAGAATTGAGCTAATACAACATTTCAGAGATACTGGGAACGTTGAAATCTCTGAAAGCTCGTACCGGCCGGCCAAAAATACCAACCGACGAGGCAACCTCAACAATGGTATTGGCAGAATCTTCAAAAAAGTCCACAACGCAGCATAAGATGTCTTGAAGCTGAGTGTAGACTCAGCCAATCATACAAAGCACGGAATATGCGTACCAAAAGTAAAAATTATCCGAGGAAGATCCGGACAGACGTGAAGAGTTCTGTAATTGGGCTCTGGACAACTATCGACTGGATCCTTCATCTGAATATTGTGTACAGTGATGAGGCAATTTTTATGTGAGGTGAACTGTCTGAACATGAGATATTGAAACAATACGAACCCTCATTGGACAGATCCATCCAAAGTCGTTGGATATGTCAAGGTTGGATATGATGTGTGGGCGTTGTGGGGCATCCGTTTAATTCCGAATGTTACAGAATACTGTTTTCCCTTTACTTTTGACCGAAGATGGCATTTTCCCAGCTGGATAGTGCATGGATGTAATGTCCGTCAATGACTGGATGGGCAATTACCTGGTGATCGGATTGGCAGCGGAATGGAGTTCACCACCACGTTCCCCAGACCTCACACAGCTAATGTGGCCACTTGAAACAACTTGTGCCTGCACATTATCCAGTATCCGGGAAGGAAAAATTGGTAATGCCCAGAAATCTTTGAAATGTGATATGACATATGCGGCGGTACTGTGCGCGAATGGTTCTCTTTCGGGGTGTCGGGCGTTAAAATCAACATCAATGGGGGGGTTCCCTCGACAACAGGATCAATTCTCTTTTCCTTCATTAGTGCCATTTCCAATTACCCTTAAAAGCCAGGTAAGGTTGTTGCAATGACATTGTCCAAAATCCTTGATTCAAAATGGAGGATTTTCAAGATACGGCCAAACCCCAAAACTGTCCCAAAAGATAGAGAACCTATCCTATTCCCTGTCAGCCTGGTCACATTGTTCATTTCACACACCATTTCAGAAATGCAGCTATTGTCAAATAAAGTTATCATTTAAAATTAGTAGAATAAACAAAACGAAAGCAAATAAAATTTCATTTTTATTGGCCACTAACATTGGTTATATCACCAAATTTGGCAACAAGAAGAGTTTGTTTAAAGTCACATCCAATTAACTTAACCACTAGAACGCTTTCTTTCAGTATTTGGTCCCCGGCAGTTAACAGCAACTTTTCTCTTCATTCATAATTGATTAGAATGAAATGATTAATGATTAATGTTGCTGCGAGCAACATTAATTACATTGAATTGAATCACAAGTCAAGCTATTAGTTCTCAATTTAAGTTACAAATCATTCGACCGCATTTATTGGTTACGTGATTAAACGCACGGCAATCAATTTTAATATTCCATCGAATTGGTATTATTTGAAGTAGAATTGATTCTGTCAGAAGATGATACGCTCTGCTGAAAATTTTAACCAGAGCGCATCAGAAGAGCTCATTAGTCAGACCAATAAGTGGAATTCATCAACAAATCTTTCGGTTATAGGAGTGTATTTATGACATACTGAAACACTATCCCAATAGAAATTAAAAACAAGACCTCATTTTTTGAGTTTAAACGTAATTAGATAATGCAGTAATCTGATAACAAAGATGGGATAAGAGACCACTTTTCTACAGCGATATTTTACTTCCAACAAAGGTCATTTCCATACCTGTCTTCAGCGTGTGAAATACATTAATTTTTCTATCGAAAAATGGAAGGAAAATTCTGCGACCTGGGTTCGAACCAGGAACCTCGACTATCATGGCCGATGCCTCTACCAGTTGGGCTATCGCAGACACCCGGATAGCCATGCTGTCACCAGGTGTCTTAAAGACAACCAAGTTGTCAAAGGTTGAAAGCCCAAAGGGAGGCGGGCTCCCGGCTCACAGATCAAGAATTTCTCCTATCCAAACTATCAGACAACTTGGTTCAACCTTTGACAACTTGGTTGTCTTTAACACACCTGGTGACAGCATGGCTGTCCGGGTGTCTGCGATAGCCCAACTGGTAGAGGCATCGGCCATGATAGTCGAGGTTCCTGGTTCGAACCCAGGACGCAGAATTTTTCCTTCCATTTTTCGAAAGAAAAATTAATACATCATGTTTGGAGGTCACCTCCAGTCTATATTTAGTTATTTACTTGTGAAATACATTTGCTCTATATCTATTACATTTGTAACAAACCTCAGGGACTGATTTCTAGGATCAAACAAGAAAGAATGTCTCTATGAACTTATGTCCTTCAAAGCATTGTTAGTGAGGTACATGCGACGGCCTTACGGCATATTGGCCACATCACAAAGGATGCTCAAAGTGTCCGCCATACATGACAATGCCTCAACATGGACTGGCGAAGGCACTCGAAGATATCTGCGTCCTGATGAACAGCTACACAGATCGTTGTGGCGTTAACCGGAGAAGCCTACACCACACTTTTCATGTATCCCCGCAAATAAAGTGTGTCCAGTGGATTAAGGTCAGGAGATGGCCCAAACACTAGATCTCGACGCCCGAACCACCATCCTAGGTGTCGTCCAAAAGCCGATCATGCATGAACCACATACGGACGTATCTCATTAACATATGTTCACAGGGGCATTCTTTGTTTCTTGTTTTGATCCCAGGAATCACCTCCCGACGTTTTTTACAAGTGTATAGAAACATCCTGTATAGCATCTCTCTCTCCCTCTCTCTCTCTCTCTCTCTGTCTCTCTCTCTCTCTCTCTCTCTCTCTCTGTCTCTCTCTCTCCCAGTGCTTAAAACGTGGGAAATTCTTTAATTAGGATAACTTACCCGGATTGATAGAAATTCTTCGAGAAGCTGCCTCGACTGACAAGTTTCGATTTCATCTACACTTAAGTTTCAATTCTAACTGCAAATTTTCTCACGCATTTTTAAATGCTTCATATTGCATGAGACAAGGTCGCAACTCGATCGGCGATCTCGGTCGTGTATGTAGCATCTCGTGCATTTGCTTCAGTCGTTGGCATGCATAAGAATTCCTTGCATATGCATTAACCATATGATAAATGTGTTATAGTTATACCACAAATTTATCTTTTGAAACCTAACAAACTTGCATTTGGAATTATACAGAGTGTATCAAAAGTCTTCTTCATCAGATTTCAAAATGCCTTAGCTCCACGACCGTTAATCGCAGGTAAACGATCTGCATTCCGTTGAAAAGAGGGGATAGTCAAGTTTTGTCGAATGAACTCATAAGCCCCTTTTTGCGAATGAAGTCCACAATCATGACCTTTATTCTCTTTTGCGATTTTCTTAAGTCTTATGAATTTAGAGTTTGATTTGGATATTTTTGTGTGCTAAGTGATTATTTTTATCTTTCGTTTTAAATATTAGTTTTAAAATATTTTCGTTTAAAATATTCGTTTCGTTTAGATGTATGTGACCGAGAGTTTACTTTTACATCAAATTGACAATATTTATGTTCTTTTATCATTTTTTAAAAAATATTTTTATTCAAATTTACTAGTGAGAATAATAAAGTTCACTCTGTGGATTTTCTATTTGATCGAAATCGAAAATGCATTCAGTGACACAGAAAAGGAATTTCCCTTGCGTAGAATAGGTCTAACCCGAGGGACCGAAGGCAAAGAATGCTTCCTGCCAGATGAAAGGAGGGGACCCACTAACTCCGCCACTCTCACCTATATTGGAGGGATACTTCCGCGCGAGTGCTCAAATGTGCCCGTGGCATCCACGCACTCGATTCAAGGGTCCAAAGCAATAATTCCTGGATATTTCAACAGGAGGATGGGAACCCGCAATTGCTTCACTGAAGTTCAAGGAAAATAGAAACATAAGAAAAGCGAAATAAGAGCCGGGCAACAAAAATTAAGCGACAGCAACATAAAACTGTTTTTCCCTTTGTATATTCCTCTAGGAATTTAAAAATGTCAGTTGCGAATCATTAAAAATTAATTTTTAATATAAGTGACATTTTATTCCTATAATCGTTATTTTAATCAAAAATGAAGATTCTATGAGGACACTAATTGGAGTTTAAGGCTCCATCCATTAACCTAGTGAGTTTTAATGAGAAAACACAGTTTAATTATGAACTCACAACGATCTTGAACTTAACAACGGCTATTAGGACAATCATTAAATTTGAACCCTTGCTGGACTGGCTTAGCCTATTTAATTATAAAATCTACTACTAATATAAGTAGTTATTAAGTAATATGCATTTCGAACAGACATTTTAACGTTATTGTCATGCGCAGAATATATGTTGAATGTTTGGCGTAATCAATAAAATGAATGCTAAAGAATATATTCGAGACTGATTATACGTAGAATGATGAGCCTTTAAAGCAGGCGTGACCAATAAGCAAATGTGAAAGTATTGACATCAACGAGATGCTGGCAGGGTGTGAGGATGTGCCTTCGTCTATGAATGCATTCATCTGATATTAGCTAAATCGAGCTCCTACATGAAGATTCCAACGACTGATGTCATGAATATCTTCGGTGCATCAGTTTTCAAATGAGTTGAAATACGTCGAACAAAATCGAACCAGAGGAGAAATATTCGTCCCCTTTCCCCCTGTTAATCATATTCTGCGCATACGCTCTTATTAAACTGATAATTGTGAACAGTTCTCTCTATTCTTTACTCTGTTAGTGTGTTTATCCACAGTTCCTTGGGTAATCCAGAGAAGAAATCGAATCTATCATTCTCGTAGGTCTCTGGGAGAAACTGAATGACGGCAATGAGGAATAAACGTATTCTTTTTATTAGAGTTGGAACTAAAATGAAACAACTAACGAATAAAAGAAATGGAGAAATTCAGTCAATAATTGTCTTGTATATGCAAATTATCCCATCTTCTTGATGCTAAACATTGAAATATTCTGAAAAATGCATTAAGTAATATTTTCACTTATTATTCAATCCGGAATAAATTGTCTACTTCTTTGAATGTTCAGTTTAAAAAAAGTCAAATAATGCTAACACTTTTAGGCATTAAATTTGAAAACAAGGAAGAGCACAAAAATCGGTGAAGCTGTGTACAGAAATAATAATAAAAAGAAAACTATTTTTTCAAAATGCTTGAATGAAGATCATCTAACCAGAACAATTCGTTACTATAAAAAAACTGAATGAATTATCCCTGCGTCTTAATCTTTCGTCTATTTCTTGGTTACTTTGTGAATCCTTCTCATTATGCGGCAAAAACTTCGACATTGTCTAACATTGTCCCTTTACATCGACATTGTCTAACTAAATTGTTTCGGTCTCGCCTTGTATTTTCAATTAGCTCTATTCGAAAAATTCGCTCTCAATAGCTAGGCGAAACATTTGAACAAAAGACGAAACCAGTGCGAATTGAGTTAAACGCGAATAAACGTAGCAGTTCTTCGGTGATCGATTGGAAAATGTCGTCATGTTTTTCTTAATCTCCTTCTTTATTTATCTAACATCTTTGTTTTTTGACTTTTTATGTCCATCCCTTAATTTATGGACGCATTTCATTATTCAACCCAACATAACTGACTTGAAGCATTTCTAAAAGAACAGTCAAAACATAACGTGTGTTCCACAAGTAAATTATTTTCTACAAGAGTGTAGAATGACTATTGTCACTGGTAAATGATAATAAAAATGACATAGCAATCAACTTTTCGACATTTCCAAAGGAACAATTTCAATTTCGAGGATTTCGATGAAGAATCAAAATGAATGCTTATATGAAATCAATATTGAATACCGTCAGAAATTTAAGTTTGTTTTTCGGGAATTTATTTCAAGCTAAAATTTATCCTAGTCTCGTTTAGAATTAATATAGGGTTACAAAATGATTCATTCGATTTCAAACTCTGTATTTTCCAAAGTATTGCACCTACAAATACAAGATTAATTGATACACGAAAAAAACCGTAAACTCGTAAACTTTGTATCGTACGATGATGCACGAGTGCAGTGCCTTTACACAACAGCGACAAAGCAGGAAAAGAGTTTGTGTATTGGAATATGCAAAGTGTACGTGTGTTAGTGCAGCGCATTTAAGCGTGTACAGAAAAGAACCACCATGTAGACAGAGCATTTCCGGTGGTATAGGAGGTTTAAGGGAACATACTAATGATGGATATTCTATTACCCATTGTGTATAAACAGAAAAGCACCAGTCGATTAAGCTTGTCAGCTGAAACAGTAGAGAGAGTGCACAAGTGTTATGTGATCAGAACAAGAACATTATAGAGTGTGAGGAAAAATTGTGAGTTTATGGTTCTTCTCATGTATCAGTTACTTCTGTATATGTAAAATACTTTGGAAAATAGTGTTTTGAAATCAAATGAATCATTTACTGTATTGCATCGTTTGCAGTGTGCTTACAGTATTTTCTATCTCCGTAAGTTTTCATTGTAGACAGCATTGTAGAGAGAAATATTCATCACTGGGTTAAATCCAAATTAACAAAAATAAATTATATATATTTCGTTTCATCCAAATGGTAAATGAGCTTCCGGGATACAAAGATACTCTTTAAAAACATGCAACAGAAAGAATCATCTAGTTCTAAGATCAACAATATAGGTCACAGATTCCTCTTTTGAATCGAATCGAATTTGAACCACCGATACAGAAAGGAAACGTTGGTAAAAGCGACGATGTATTTCTTCCACTATAAAGAACCGGATCCCGAGAGACGGGATGCAAAGAATTGAACGAGCCCTTTCGCAAACGAGTGATGCTTCCGCGCGGCTGCTTTAAATGTGAGCACATTCGATCCAACCCTTTAGGATGACAACCCTAAATCTCTGTAGAGGGCACAAGACCAGAAATTGCTTCCCAAAGACCAGACCGAAATAAAAGGAACACTGCACAAGAGCTTGTTGAGTGTGTCGAAGGATCTGCTGGTCTTCTTGATGTGTACCAGGAAAGGAATCACGACTTCTTTTATAAATTAATAAAGTAAATTAGTCTATATTTTCCAATATTCTGTGGAATGTTAAATTAAAATTAATTACATAATCCAACATGGAAAATTAAATTGTTTAATGGAAAAAGTTGATTTACCTCGTAGAAAAAGAGTGCAAAAGACTTAAATGGTAAAAATTGATCCCGCACGAATTGATTTATAATTATGAATCATTTCTTTTATAAACCGCACATATTTCGGGAAAGAAAACTCGACTTCTTCAAATGTGATAAAATTTTTTTCTGCATCTTTGAACAAATTTAGTTGACACGTATTTCAGGATTTTGCTCAAAAAATTTTTTTTTCCAAAAATATCCACATCAGAATTTTTGACAATTTGCTGGATATTTTCCCATCTTTTACTTGAAATTTATTATCTCCACTTGTACTGATCCGCTTGATGTCGTTTTTTTATTTATTTTACACTTTGTTACGTTAGTTTACGATAAAACAATTGTAAACCAATAAAAAATAATAACAATTTAATTTTTCAATGGGTTTTTACATGCTTCCCCCAACTTAAATTAATTTAAACGAATACCATTTTGTTCGTTATTCTGTTATCTACAAAAAAAAAAAATGGTCTCTCTCTTAGATCGGAAAATATTAAATATTTCCGAGCGCAAGTCACGCAACGCGCTCCACGTGCGTCAGAGATCTCAGACGCAGGCACTTGCATTATAGTTCTGAAATATGTGTTGATTATATTTACGGATAGAAATCAATGGAAGTAATCAAAAATGATGAGAAAAGTGATTTCGGTTACTAAAGTAAATGCTACAATGCCAACCTCATTAGAAATACAAAGCTGAAGCATATAATATTTTGAAAAACGGGAATATTTAATGAATAGTATCAAGTATTATGATGCAGAAACATTTATTTGTTCAGTCTTTGATGACACTAATGAACAGAAACCACATAAAATTTTAATAACACGGATGCACATTTCGGCAGGCAAGCTGCCCTCTTCAGCATGATACAAGCATAAACTGTTAAGATAAAGAATTAGGACAATCTACAATCGATCAGTGAAGTGGAAAGAAAAGACACGAGTGGTCCAGGAGCCTAGCTCACTTTGCACGCTCGCCCAAAGAGTAAACCAGATGATGTACACCGAGTTGGAAAAGAAGCCTGATGAACCTCTTAAGTCATCCAGAAAGGAAGTCCCTACAATGCAGGGACGAAAGTCGGATTGTAGATTGACGAATAGAGAGCCCAATCAGCAGTATCTAAAAAAAATCCAGTAGTTGGGGAAGACGGACTTTCTTATGTCATCGAAACAGACATACAGGATATGACGGGGTCGTCGAAACCTGAGAGAACCCTTAACAACGAGTGAGTGATCCAGAATACAGGAGACTAGAGTATTTTCATGATCTTTCATCTTGGGCAACATGTTCAATCAGAAGTGTCTGGACATAGGTACCAATATGGGACATCCCTAGATCATCATAGATAAGAGTGATTGTTGGCAACTCTTCTGTCAAGTTGGGCAATGGACCGGAGAGCAACATTTTGGAAGGTCTGAAGATCCTTCCACCTTGATTTGCAAATAGTAGCCCAAGCAGGCATACCATGAAGCAAAATGGAACGTATCACTCGAAGAGCGCTTTTTCACCCCAGGAGCGCGATCAAGCTGAACTTCGCTTTCTTGGTCTTGTTGAGCGCATACTGAACCTGCTCGTTCCAGTTGAGCTTGGTGTCAATCATTACACAGAGGTACTTATAATTTCTTACCCACTGCCGTTTAGGAAGAGTGACCTTGGAGGATTTTTGCGTTTGCGAGTGATAAACATGATTTTACACTTTTGACATTCAGCTGTATTCGCCACTTAGTGAACCAGCTCTCGCACTAATGTAAAGCTTTTTGCAGTCGACTGATGACGTGGGCAGGATTACGTGCCCAAGTCATGATAGCTCCGTCGTCCGCAAACAAGTAGAGATTGCATTTGGCAGGGCTATCGTTTACCCTGGCTAAAAACCAAATACAACAGGTTAGTGCGAAGAGTTCAAAAAGTAAAAGAGCTTCGCGACGCTAGATAGAATGACAAGTTCAAAAGCTTGTCGGCTCGAGACAATTCCATTTGAAACATGGTTAGAGCTCTTCAGAAGAAGAATGATACGCTTCCTCCAGTTCGCACCCCTCAATTTAATTACGTCCAAACTAATCAGGATAAAGCTCAAATAATTGCAGATTCCCTAGAGATGCTGTTTGTTACCCCTGATAACAATAATCCCGAGAGTCAGCTCATGTCCCAGACTGTGGAAGATGGTCTTGCCGTTAGTCCTTGGCGTTATCATCGACTCAAGACTCTCATGGAATCGTCACGTAACTTACGCTCTGAGCAAAGCGAAGAGGGCTAAGTACAGTCTTATAGCTCTCCTGGGTAGAAATAGCCTCCTCAGCATCGACAATAAATTATCTTATCTTATCTTATCTTATAAGTGGGCTGTCAGTCAACAGCCAGAAGGCAGTTGACCGCAAAGGCACTGATTCCTCTAAGGAATATTGCGCCAAACCCAAAGTAGAACTAAGATCACCTAAAGGTAGCCGGACAGACTTAAAAAGCGAGTCAGGCTACCCACGGGGTCCAAGTGGATATCTTCAAGAAGGGTAAAACCAACCGTGAAGTGGCGAAGATGTGTCAGAGCGACACAATCAAAAAGAATGTGGTAGGCTGTTTCATCTGCCAAACCACATTTCGAACATAGTGGTTCTTCCCGAAGGATTCTATTCTATGTAGATGTTTACGGAGTAGATCATGACCTGTAAGAAAGCCAATGATGGTCCGTATTTTGTTTCTTTTAAGTATCGACAATAAATTACTACTGTACAAGACAGTGATTCGGACCATCCTCCTCTATGACATGCTTGCGTGGGCGACTATATGTAGTAGCAGATGGAGTGAACTCCAGTCGTTCCAGAATGTTACCCTGAGGACCATTGCCCAGCTTGGAAGAAGGACCTTAAAAAATCATTACTCGGATCTGAACATGAGTCACATTGGAAAGTGTATCCAAGATCTGATGAACCTGGTGGATGGAATACTGACTAACTTGAAGAGCCTAATGAAGACAATGATCTGGTGGCTGGAATACTGACTAACTTGATGGGAATAAAGTGGCATACAAAGTATAGAAAACCGAGGCATATTCTTGATGTCAACTTCGAAGACATAGGCAAAGTTTCTTTCCCGGATTAGTGGAAGATGTGATTCCACCCCTCCCCCTCTCCCACTCTTCTGACAATCATCAATCTTATATTTTTTTTTATAATATGGAAGACTTCTTTGGGTTAGTCAGGCTTCTTGCCTATTTCAGTATATTTCATGTGGAATTTATTCCGGAAGGGTGAGACTCGTGTAAGCACTGCTTACGTCCCACCTGAACAAATGTACACTTCACTGTTCGATTGTCGATTGTCAAATTTTTTATCTTGATAGTTTATGCTGTTCTGATCATTTCTTGTATCACGCTGAAGAGAAATGTGCATCCGTGCTATTAAAATTTTTTTTGTGGAATAATGGTTTCTGTTCATTTGTCATTCCTTGTCCACTAATGATCTCTATTCTATATTCAGTAAACAAAAAATAACAAAATAAAAAGTTAATTTTGATTTTATGAAAAATAAAAGTAACAAAATAAATTCAGTCAAAATCAAAATGAATTTATTAACCTATAATTGAGTACATGAAATTTTGCTTATGTCGATGAATTACAAAAGTATACATTTTATTGCATGACTTCAATGGAATCACTGTCTTTTTACAAGGAAAATGGCTTGGCTTACATTTTATTTTTTCCAATGGGAATAAAGCAATGAAATTTCAACGTCCCTGTTACGGTTATAGCCTTTTTGAATCTCGCCTCTAATTTTCGTTCTCCCTCGTCATATTCTTCATTCGTTACATATTTTGATGAAATATTAGGGAGAGAGACTCAGTTGCCCATTCGAATAATCGTTTCGGCGTTTGGATTGGATGTTCTTTGAAGACTAGCTCTTGCAGTTAATCTTTTTCCACCCATTTCATCACACGCACCCTTGCCATGTGACGTCGGAAAAAAGTGCTACACCGCAGCTAGAGCAACATCTTTCTCATGATGAGATTTACAAAATATTTCCTATTTTTATAATGCGCACCCGACTCATCAGAAAAATAAATACAGGGTGATTCAGTCAATTTCTGACCATTTCAGTACTATGATTTATTGACCCATTAATGTTTACAAACTTAGCATTTCAATATGATATTTTAGGCAGTTCGGAGTTTTTATTCCCGTGGAAAAGTCTTGATGATATGTGGTCACCACGAACGTTTTGAACTGCTCGCAGCCGAATGGTGAAGTTGTTCATAACTCTATCCAGGATTTCTGCATCCACAAGGGTGCAGCAGTCGACGATGCTTTGTCGCAGCTGGTCTAGGGTTCTTAGTGCTGTAGTGAACACACTGTCTTTAAGGAACCCCCAGAGATAAAAATCACATGGGTTTAGGTCAGGACTCGTAGGGGGCCAAAGAAAGCCACCCCCGAATCGATCTGGAAACCTGTTTGAAATGACACGATTTCCGAATTTCTGATTGAGAAAGTAGTGTGAAGCGGAGCCCCATCCTGTTGAAACCATTGATGTCGAAGCGGTATACGCCTTCTTCGCAGCTCGGGGATGAAGAAGGTTTCCAACATGTTAAGGTAAGCCTGTGACGTTACGGTGCCCTCAAAAAAAGAACGGACCAATGATGCCTCTTTTGGAAATCGCTAACCTTTCGTGGATGAAGAGGTGACTTATGGATCTTATGAGGGTGATGGGAACCCCAAAAACGATCGTTGTGTTTATTAACGTCACCTGACAGATGGAAGAAGGCCTCATCTGACACCCACAGGTTATCCACAATGTCCTGATTGGCTTCCATTTCTGCTCCAAACTCCATCGCAAATTGTTGTTGCTTCTGTCTTCCAGTGTCTGTTAACTCCTGATAAACATGGATCTTATACGGGAACAGGTGTAAATCCTTTCTCAAAATTCGCCACGTCGTGGTATACAGTGACACGAAATTGCTTGACAAAATCCATGATTGCTTGCCTGCCTGGTGCGCCTCGACACTTATACTCCTTCCGGAACTTTCTTTCCACGGTTACAGGTGATTTTGTCTCGAAATACCATTCGACAACCTTGCATTTCTGCTCTGTTGATAAAGCGGAGGCCATTTTTCAACAATACGATTTTCATGCAGCGCCGTTGCAACAATACAAACTCCAACTATTTAGAAATTCGATATGGCGCTCAGATTCTTTCAATTGTTTATCCCTAATGCACGTCATTCGAGTGAAATGGTCAGAAATTGACTGAATCACCCTGTAATTTTTGAAATTTTTTCAAATTCTTCTTTTATAAAATTCACCAAATGTTTTTGGAACACATGAACGGCTATAGTGTCGTGATGCAAACATTTTGAAATTATCACAAAATTCTCACTTGGATATTGCAGTCATTACGTTTGTAATAAATTGCCAATGGAAACTGTAGCCTGATCATTATTCTAGTGGAAGCCTTGTGCAGTATTTTGGACAAATTGGACAGGACGCACTACATTGCATGGATTTTGCAAGTAGGAGAACAATAGTCAAAAATCAAAATTTTCCATGAACAATTTAATTTGTTGGGCAATACGTTTGGCCAAGTTCTGAGGATATTGCACAAGTGGAAAACATTTTCATTTTCTATAGTCCTTACGCTCTAGAGTAGGTTTTACTGGACTGACTTAATTTATCATTTCCAGGAGAAAAAAAAAAAAAAGATAAATGATCTATATGACCCAATTTTAGTTAATGTTAAATATTATACATCTGTTAAAAAATGCTTGATTTTATCAGGTGATTAGAAGCTACTTTTAAAATGTTGTCAATTACTGATGAAACTGCTTGTCAACTTCTGGTATTATAACTGCCTACTTCTAGTGAACATTAATTAGAAAAAAAAAATTAATAACTTAATAGCTTTTAATTTGTTTAGAGGTTGTCACATTCTGCATTATATTTACAATTTAATGATATAACTAGATAAGTTTTAAAATGCAATTTGATTTAAGTACACAATATCATTTTGCTATTATGTCTTAAACTGTAAATTATTGGTACATCTATCCTATTTTATGGAACTTTTAATAGTGTGACTAAAAAGTAACCTAACTAGGAATGCGTTCCACATTTTTTCAGTGTTTTTTGCCTGTACATGTCAAAAAAAAAAAATGGGGAGGGGCGCTTTTGGTCACTTTCTGTACCGTTAAAGTTAATTTTAGTTAAGTTAAACTTCGAATCAATGGACCCTGAAACAACGGATTCCGGAAGCAAATGACAAATTTTCAGATGGTCCGAGGAATTTCGGCGTAGCGGACCGGCTCTGCTAGTTTCGAAACCGACCGGTAAGGGCGGATCAATCACTTGTTTACAAACACCGCATGGCTAACAAGTGTTTTTTCGTTCTTCCACATATTTATTATAGTTTTATACCAGGAGTGGGCACGCTTGAGGTCAATGAGAGCCGCATTCCGGATTTTCATATATTATAAAGAGCCACATTCCGGTTTTTCATATATTATAAAGAGCCACACTATAGTTAGATAGTATTAAATACACCATCTCAAACAGTAAAATGTTAGTTACTTAGTCAATTTAATAAGATTCAGTGAAAAAGTTTCTGAAAAAACAGGTTTAAATTTTCAATGGGAGCCACACTTAACGAAGAGTCGCATGCGGCTCTCGGAGCCTCATTTGCCCACGTCTCTTTTATACCGTGAATAACAATACCTCGAAATAACGGACAATTTACATTAACCTGTAATTAGTCCGTTATTTCGAAATTCAGCTGTAATTTAATATTTATACAAAGAATTTTAAATTAAAGGCCTCCCACGTTCGATATTGGAGGGAATAATAGTAGATTAATACTACTCCCATTTATAGTTTATCAAATATTTCGAAAACATGATAGGTGCTAAAATGGATTAACCAAATAGAAATCATATCATATTAAGTTAAAATTCGAGTTGGTTTCAAATCGTTATTAAGTATAAATCTAAAAATACGCTAGTTAATTTCATTAAAAGTTTTATAATTAGACAGTGAATAAATACACCATAAATGAGTAATATTTAAATAATCCAGAAAGTATTGTTCTGCAGGTGGCTACTCTGCAAAGGGATTTAATATTCTCCATTTTCGATGAGAATATCAAGAGAAATAACAAAGAGAGCTGTCATATATAATGAAATCAGTGGTAAAGTCAATTAATGAAGTCCGAAGTCCACAACATTATAATGCGATTTAAGTTAATGTTATTAGGTATATTAGGAATTGCCGATCGCTAAACAAAGGTAATGACATTAACCGAATAAACTGGAAGTCTACTTGATATTAATTACAGGCGGCGCAACTTACTTATAGGTTATTCTTTTAAATTTTGTGAAATTTTAATTTAAAATTTTCATTTTGTTCCTGGAAACCAGGCTAATTCGTTTGCTACCAAAAATTTAAATACGAAATTTTAAATAAACATTTCCTAGAATTCCAATAAGGATTCATTTTTTCCCTCGAAACATTTCTCCCTTTCGAATTATTTTCTTCCTTTGATTACGCATTTCAGTTTGTTTGATGGATGAAGATCTCTTAAGAATATTTAAGAAGTGCGGAAGTAATGAGCTGGGGAAGAAAGAATATTCTTCGTAAACGCTCATTTTAATTTTTAATTTACAAACTTTTTTTTTTTTTGTTATATAAGTTATAAAAAAAATTGATATTAAAGGATAGGCTATAAAAATTGGAAAATTTTATAAAATTAGTCTACTAAGGAAAAAATGTCATTCACAAATATAATATTACAGTTTGTTGTATTATAATGTAAAGTCATTGATTAATAGTAGAATAATAAAGTGTAAAAATTTTTTTTGAAAATATTCACTTGACAGTACAAATTAAAATTTAACAATCTTTATATATCTAATTCTTCTGTGCGTGTGTATGTGACTTTACTCCTCCTAAACGGCTGGACCGATTTTGATGAAATTTTTTGTGTGTTCAAGTGGATTCGAGAATGGTTTAGATTCACAATTCGGTCCACTACACAATGTTTTTTTAATTAATTTTTTATTTATAAGTTGTTGTTACCTGGAGCTGAATGGGATTTTTGACAGCTTTAAAAAATTGTGACGTTTGCTTTGTTTAATGAAGAATTTTGAGAAAGTGCGTGAAGCGGCATCAACAATGACTGCAAGTCTGTCGCGCGGGAATGCAGTGTATCTTTTAGTTTTTATCTGAATGGCATTTTTTAGAGCGTTAGAAACTGTGACGTCGTCGTTTGCTTTTGCGATTATTCCGTGCAACAGCATCAACAGTAACTGTAAGTCTTTCGCGCGGGAATACAATGTATCTTATTATCTAAAAGGGCTTTTCGTGGCGACCAATACAGTATATAAAGAAGCTGGTTGACTGACTCATCAACGCACAGCAAATCTACTGAAACCACCAACTCGAAACTCGGTGAGGTAATAGGACGGATAGCATAGAGGCGTGCTAAGGCCGAGTTTCTCGAAATTCGGACCCCCTGCCCACCTAGGGGAGCAGAAAGGAATTTTAAAGTTCCAAAGAAAATTGCACGTTCGGTCGCTTGGCTCCGCCCCCAATAAATGCAGATCTTCGAAATTTTGCAGGAAAAAATTAGTTTCCCCGATTTTCGATATTCGATTTTTAAGGGTGCGAAAACTGATAAAAATCGATTTTTCGGGGGTGTTTCACAAAATTTTCTGATTTTTATGATGCAATTTCGCGGGGAATAAAGATAAAGCAACGAAATTCGGAGGGAAGGTTCTCGGGGATATTTCCGCTTTGTGAGGGGCGCCAGGAGAGTCCAAAGATTAGCCCCCAGTTTTATATTTTTGCCGTCTAACTTCAATGCAGTATTTCGCGAGTAGAAACAGGTCTAGAATAATGATATTTGGTATGGTGATGGCAATTGACGAGATCAAATGTCTGTTTGGTTCATTCCTTAATTGTCTTGATCCAATTTTCCGGTATTTTATGTTTTCCAGATTTTTTCCGGATTATTTTTTTGGTTTTCATAAATTAACATACAAACTGGCATGTTGAAAGCTTAGTTTGTACATTGGTCATAAAATATCGATTTTGTTATTTGATTTAAAATTTATTTAAAGTATCCATGACTATCTTTCGATTTATTATGAAGTAGCTCGGCGTTGCTCGAACTCTTTGTTGATGAAATTTTGCAATTTCTGAATGTGAATATACAAAAAAAGTGAACATTACTCTTCACCTTTCATTTCCGGCCCTGCGTCAAATTCACTCAGCTAAAGGGCCGGTGATTATAGAGTGAAACAGAATACAATAAGAACATTTTTAAAAACTTTGTCTGTCTGTTTGAACACGCTAAAATCCAAAACTACTTGACGAAGTTTCCTTGACATGTAAGTGGAGGTTAGCTTGCGGCAACGTATAGGCTTACGAAAAAAAATATCTTAATTTAATGTCTTGGAGTATGCTCACCTTAGAAGAGCCAAAAGATGGCGCTTCATCAGTTGATTTTTAGAAGACGCTCAAACATAAAATAGTGAAGCATTGCCGGGTCTGCTAGTATTTTGTAAATATTTACGTTTTCTTTTGTGATCACATTATAATTTTAAAACGATTGAATTCGCTTCATGTGTGTATAAATAAATTGATCATACAAATTATTAGGAACGTCAATGATGATGAAACACGTCTGTTCTCGCTAACGTAAACAACTGTAACTTAAAGAAGTTATGAAAATGAGATTAAAAGGGAAAGATTTTAGTTTCATTTATGATTTAATCGACTTAGAAAAAGAGATGATTGCAGGTACTGAGTGGCGTTGACATCTCAAATTCGACAATGCTTATGGCTTTTCTAGAATGGTCCGAATAGTAAAGTCAAGCAGCGAAAGATCTTCCTGATCGATGATCGCGTTCAGCGTCAACTAAAGAGGGTCTTAAAAGTGAACAGACATTAATAAAAAAAAAACCCCGCTCAATTAGGAGATTTGCAGAAGGTTGATTACGATTTGGAGGAGAAAGTTTACGAGGAAAACTCCTTTCTCCACCAAAGGAGAAAGGATCGTGATCTATTTGGTGCCCTGGTTGTTGACCGTTATCCTATTCTGTATATTCCACTGTAGAAGAGATATCTGTAGAACAGTGAGACTGATGTTGATCCATTCCTGTTTGTAGGCTTTCCGGAGACCTTCAATGGTTGCTGGACGGCGTCGAGCAAGGGCTCGTTTCAATAATCCAATACACAGGAATCAATCCAACAGTAATTGAACGGTCAAGTTAGACAGTGTTCGGTTTGTGGGATCTCGAGGATTTTGTTATTTCTGACCAGTTGGAATTAACCCTTCCCGGGATTTTTCTTTTCCGTTCAGTACTGCCGATATGGGGAGGCCTTGGTCTGGTGGGCTTTCACTGAACACGCCAGTTCTGTGAAGTTAAGTAACATCAGGCAGTGTTAGTCACTGGATGGATCACCATTAGTGACATACGATCTTAACCCTCCCCCCCCCCGTTTTTCGGAGGGCCAATAAAGCCGTCGCGACAGATAGAACTGTTGAATGGAAAGGGTTTAGATACCACCATCCGTAAAAAGGACCAAGACGACAAATAGTGACGGGCGATGGGCCTATGGATGATATCATCATCATCACTGCCGATATACCTTTCTTTTAAACAGAAATTTTGTCTTTTACACGCGCTAATAGCTGTAATTAGTGTTAGAAATGGCAGAAATATACCCTTCCAGTAAAGTCCGACTTTCGGAGACATTTTTTTCATGACATTTACTCTTTTCGAAACACAACAATGCATAGCATCATTTAATGGGCTGTCACGTTACCAAAGATCGTAATCAACCTTCTGTGTAAGTGACTTTGTCTACATTCCTTGGTGATACCACTTGCCATAGAATATCACCAATGGGTTTTAACAGCGTGCGACTCATTCGAATCCCACTGATCTCTGTTGCAAACTAAATTTCATCTCAATGTGCATGAGTACATCGAAACTGGAACGAAGACGACTAGAGGGCAAGAATGGAATTGGCAACATGAAACGAAGGATCCTAATTGCATGCTGTCAAGTATTTAAGCCAATGTAGGTAATAGTATGATCTGAAATAAGTTTTCTTCGGAGGCCGTTCGTTTCATTAATCCACATTTTGATTGAGCATGAAAGAATCGAAGATTGAACTACTTCTCAAGCGATTACGCGAATAATCACAGTCTGGTCGAAAATACCTGTAGAATATTTGCAGAATCTCGTTTCTTTCATGCCACATCAAATTGAAGCGGTTTAGAATGCGTTATTGGAGATGTTCCTAATAATTTGCAACGTCATTGTATGTTCCTGTCAATGATTTAATAACGTGCCTAAATTAACTAACTTTAATTAAGCTCAATCACATATTAAACCCTTGTAGGCTTGGGATTAATTAAAACTTTTTCCCTTGCTGATAATGGAATTGATTTTCGTTGCAATGTTAATGCGTTAAACTGTTCAAATGTTCTGGCCGCAAACCATGATCGAAATGTTCGCATTCATGGCTCGTTTAGAAACGACTTTCTTTCGTTGATCCATCGCCAAAGGCCTCTGAGTGAAACTACTTTATCAAGTCATGCGTTCAAACTCACTGACTGTTTAGTTACTTTTTAGATTGATCGGATCGATTTACCTCGGGGCGAAAGAGCGCTTGCAGATCGAGGCCGCATTAAATTTGTAAATGCATAATTAACGAGCCGTATGAGGGGCAAAGAGACTTCGGGCGTCGACGCTTCTTCTTTTCCTCCTCCTTCTTTCTCTCTTCTCTTTCCTGTATCGAACAAGTTTCTTCGATCTCTTCATCATTCACTTGATAAAAACATTACAATGCCATGTATTATGCAATGTACTGTCAGAGTTGTCTAAAATAGAATACGTAGTTTTTTTTTACTTTTATTATTCAGTATATAAATGTAACTGCTTCAAGGCTTTACTTATTCAGTATGGGGAAACAAAACCCATTGCTACTGAAATTTAAAAAGAATTGTTCTGATTTGACAGAAATTATAATTTCCTAAGGAAAGAATTTTCTATATACAGTCAAATCTCGTTATGACCACGAATCCTCGTCTAATTCGAACACATTTTCTCAGTTTGGTTGCCTGGCTACTATCCTTATGCAATTTTACTAGCTCTATGACGAGCTCGATATTCACGAAAACTCGTGTAAGTCGAGCTAGTTTCAGATCAAAGTTCATGGTATACAGTTGTTATGTACCGGGTGGCGCAAAAAAGGTCCTAGAAAGTTTTTGTCTATTACGACATAATTTGAGGTTACAGATTCTTGTTATCATGTTTATGCTATAACAGACATCCTGAAATTTAATGCAGAAGGTTTTCAAAGTGATTTCCATCTGCTGCAATCAGTGTGTAGAGCCTTGAACTGAATTCCGTTTGGCGCAAAAAAAAGGTATTAAAAAGTTTTTGTCTACTGTGGCTTAATCGTACGCCGTAAATGATTTTTCTCGTGATACTGTTCTGAACATTCTATAGCTCACTCACTGATGTCTCTCATTACATTTCCAGAGAGATTCGTGCAATCGAAAATGATGTTTTAACATCTTTTTTTGCGCCACCCCGAGCACGTTAATTTCAAAACAAAAAAAATTTTATCAATATAATTTCTGCACACTTTTCTTAACCATGTACAGTATTTATGTACATCATATACTCAGACTACCACCCTGTTTTGTGTACTGTTCATACTGTACAAAGCCTTGCTAAGACGAGCAGACTTCGTGGTAAACAAGTTATGCATACTACAAACTTCGCATACTACAAACTTCGCATACTACAAACCGATATAGCATGCATTTTCAAGTTCGTGGTAACGAGATTTGACAGTAAAAGGAAAAAATTTAAATATGGTACTGGTTTTAAAACATTTATTATAAATATATTGCAATAAAGTAAAATTACTTAAGAAGAATTAAATTTGGCGTCTTTAAAATTTATTCACAACAATCGGTTTAGATTTATTCATTTAGATTCCTGATTTTGATTAAGGTTTTTAAACAAAATAGATTCATTATTATCTAAAGCTTGTGTATAATAAGAAAACGAGATTCTTAAAATTTAAAAAGAAGCTTTCCTGGGAAAAACTTTCACCTTTCTGATAAAATTTGGTACGAGAGTCTGAAAGTTTATTCGGCTTATTTTCTTTTCAAAAAAAGTAAATTTCCTTTGCTCAGTTCTTTTTATTTTCAAAGTAATTTAATCAAAGATAGCAATAATAAATAGTGAAAACAGATTCTCCTTCTTGGATTTTTCCAAACCTACTTTCTCTTTAAGCGTTGAACCAAGATTTCAACTCCAAAAAAAAAACCCCAAACAATTCAACAAAGGCACCTTACATGAATTTTATGATGAAGCTATTCGCAATATGGCTCTGGAATTTGTTCTTCAAAACAAATTGAAAAAAAACAAAACAAGAATCACGATTTTAGCTTCGCTGCATTCTCATGGGATTGAGAAGTGTGATCAAGGAATTTAAAGATGGCAATTCTGAACAGATGCCCATTTAAAGCGAGTAAAATTGCAAGAAAGTGGAAATTCGAGGAACGCAGGTTACTCTTTACCACTCGAATGGGCGATGGAGTGTTCCGAAGCGGCAGACAAGGCAATGTTTGTCGGGCAATCGGCGCAGCTGCAAACCGTCCAGGCGAACGGGGAACTTTGTTCACTTAAGCATCTTCGTGAAAATGTAATTGAATGAATGCAAGTTGTCAACTGAAAAGCGTTCCAAACGTATCAACGGAAGCGTTCAGAGCGAGATAATTGATATTTGACTGGAATTCTCGTGTTTTAGTGACTTTACAACGTCAGATGTTAATTACATAAATTAAAATTTAGAGTTCTATGTATATTGCTTATTCTTTATGTTCAGACTTCCAGAAGGTTTTCGTATACTTGATTTTTGGCTTTATAATTTACATCTGACTGTACGACTGACTTCCTTAGCAAATAAATTTTAATATATTAGGAAATAATCCAAATTTTATTATTCTGTCTGTTAAATAGAATTTCGCCCTATTTATTTTTAAACTCAGCTGCTTGCATAAGAGGGGTTTGGATTGAGGTGCGTGATGAAGTTCCGTAGAATTTTATTTTTAAAATTTTAATTTACCTCTACGGCGTTTCATAGAGATGAAGTAATTTTGTGGCGGTATTTTCAGTGGTGTGTCGTGGGTCTTCTGCTTCCATATCCCATGAACACCAGATTTCGTTGCACAGTTCGCATCGATACAGTAGTAATAGAAAAGAAAGTAGAAAAAGCTCCCGATTTACACTGTCCACTCCTGTGTGGGCGCCTCGATCGAAATAGATCATTAAGCAGGTTGAATTCCTGTGTTTTTTGCCGGTTTTTTTTTTAGCTATTTCAAAGCACAAATTCGTCATAGAATTTAAGAAATTATCATTAAAATTTTTTATCCGAGTCTATTTAAAAATTGTATGCCTGATATTGTGATAAACCTTTCAAGGAAGGAAGGAAAATTCTGTACTAACAAGTTAAAAAACGTTTTTGGAGCACATTTAACCGTAATCGCTTTTAACGTAAGTTTAATATAAAATTAATATTCAGTGATACAACTGTAACATAAATTTAATATATTGGACATTAAACAAAAAGCAAATTGAAATCAAACATTTTAAAAATACAACTTTGGGAGAAATATTTTAGGTTATCATTTTAAACTTTTCACAGTGTTGGGTGTTAAATACATTTCTTTGAAGACTCATATATCATATAATGAAATCAAACATTTATTTTTCAAACGTTGTTTATTTTTCACATGCAAAAAATACATAAATAATTTTGCTCGTTTTCTATTATTGTTACTCTTCCTTCTGGAGGACATGTCTTGCTTCAAAGTTTTTGCACATACAGGGTGTCTCAGAATTCATTGTACAAACTTCTAAGGGAGATAGTATGGGTGATTCTAAGCAAAAAAGTTCATATGAACATGGGTCCGAATTTGAACGATAACTGAGATACGAGCAGAAATAAAAATGCCGCCACCAAAATCAACAAGTTAATAACTCAGGTTCTGTAAAGCCTAGATTAATGAAATTTGGAGGAATAACAGGGTACATAAGACCGTGTATACCTTTAAAATTTGATTGAATTCCAACGAGAAGTTTCCAAGTTGCATAGTCAAAATTGTAACATGTGCTAGTTAGTACTCACAAGTGAGCAAGTGTTATGATGTTGAATGAGTAACTCGGAAACTTCTTGTTGGAATTCGATCAAACTTCTGTATGGTATGCCTGCCTGGGCTCAATCTGCAAATCTAGACGGAAGGGCCTCCAAACCTTCCAAAACGTCACCCTGAGGACCATTGCCCAACTCGACAGAAGAATAGCAACTAATACTTCCATTGCTGAAGATTTCGGTATACCTACCATTGGAAACCACGTCCAAGAGTCGCTGAAGAAGCTGCTTCCGAAGATTAAGGACCATCCTAATCCATTGGTTGCAAATATTCTGGATCACCGACTCACCTTTAGAAGTGCCCTCAGGCATCGCAGGCCTCGTCACATCCTGGACGTCAACTTCGACGACATCCAAACCTACTGCAATCTTTCCAACCTACTGGATCACCTAGCTCTTTTGTGTCCTATCGTCAATCAACTCCGTCGTCCTCGTAGGATTGAATTTCTCACTGCGGAGCAAGAAACAGTTGGAAACATTCACAAACGTTTATGTGCAGATTATGGAGCATCAGCAGTCGACAGAAGTACGATTAGTCGTTTGGCACAGAGGGTGAGGCCATCAGAAAGCGGTTCGGCGGAGCTCCAAGATTTCCCGTGGTCGGGGCGACCATCCTCGGCTTTCACATCTGACAAGAAACAGGGTTGGGCAGTGTTACCCCATGCACCCTACAGCCCTGACCTAGCGCCCTCAGACTTTCACTTGTTTGGGCCATTAATGAATGCCATTCGTGGAAGACATTTTGAGGATAACGAAGAGGTGATTCGCACAGTGTAGACATGGCTGCGTGAACAGAACAAGGAATGGTACCGCCAGGGGATACACACTGGAATGTTAGATGACGTCATATATAAAGTAAAGTCTCTTATTCTCTGGTAAAATACGAACAACTTTCAATTTCGTTTTATTTAGTTGATTCCAATGCACCTGATGTCGCTGTAATCCGTTTTCGGAAAACGTCATCGAGTGTCGAATGGTTCGTGCTACTACTAAGTCTCGGGATAGATAAATAGCTTATGCCACTTGTCGATGAGTTCAGCCTAGACCCCCAGGAGGCAAAAATTCTTAGTAAAATTAGTACTACTACTACTACTACTACTACTACTACTACTACTAATAATAATAATAATGTGTTTGAAAAGCTGTTGTAGGGACATGTTTTTTTAAAAAAATACGATTTAGGGAAATGGGATACAGATTTTCTGTGGGAACCCTGCATTCGGTGAAGTTATAAGTTTCCTTGCTTTATATTACTTCGGATATTTAATGAATTTATTAACCTCCAGGGAGCAATAGATTGAAGGAGCCTGAAGATTTGCTTATTCGGATTAAAATTCTGGATCAATTAACGAATATTTCATTAAAAATTTAATCTAAATTGCACCCTCCACATGCATTTCATTCTGAGTTTTTTTTATGGCTGAAAAACTCACGTGACTCCTGTTTTACCAATCAATAGCTGCGGGCGACGCGGAAAAGGATTGCCGTACTTTCCTAATCTAGAGCTTTAGGACCGACGGCTTAACGTGCCTCCGAAGCACGGGGGAGGGGGGTAAGATCTCGCGTCACTAATAGTCGCCCAAAAACTAAATTAACCTAAAGAAAGTTAAAAATTCGCGCCATCTCTGAAATTAAGTATGTAAGAGGGTTGAAATTTAGTATGTACAGGGTGATTCAAAAGTTACTGTGCCGCACTGGCAGTGGATGAAAATGGTATTTAATGGTAACAGATACTGGAAATGCCCGCCACCGGCCTGACGACGTCGGTTAGCACGTAGTTGCATGTTGTGAAACACTCTGCTCAATATGGCTGGTGAGGTTTGGTGAACTTCAGTGATTTCCTCCTTCAGCACGAGCAAAGTGTACACGTTTCCATGCACTACTGCACAGTAACTTTTCAATCACCCTTAGATTAGTATGGGTATGTCCTACTACATTATTTAATTAAATTTCATATTTACGTAGATAAAAGAGTAAAATTTGATATGCATATTCCTCTAGGCAAGATCCATATTATTTTGAAGTTAGGGCCGGATTGTCCTAGATGGCGCCATTCCGAATATAGTGGTCACTGATCTCGAGAACTCAATTTTCTTTTTTTTTCAATCGATAATACATCGAATTGAAAGAATGTACAGATATCCAATTTTCTAAATATTAAATGCAAAAAATAAAAATCACTTTTCAGATAAAAGAAAAAGTGGGCATAAAAAGCCAATAAGAGACAAAATGGGGTATTTTAACTAGCCCCTTATATCTATCCCCCACTAACCTAACTCCAGTTTTCATACTTCCATTTCTTAACCCTCACTTTTATCGTCGACTTTTTACCTCTCATTTAATCCTATTTTTTCTCACAATTTTAACACCATTTTTTATCCCACATTTTTATACGCCACTTTTTAATTCCGCAATTTTTATCCCCACTTCTCTCCAGAATTTTTTACGTTTTACCCCTTTTTATGTAGGTTTTTTAGCTTCATTTTTAAGGAGACCAGTTTCCATGAATTTAACGATCGATCACTTGTATTAATAGAAAAATTGGAAGAAAAAATCCGCGTCCTGGATTCGAACCAGACACCACGAGTATCAAGTCTGCAATGTAATGTGATGAGCAGATTAAGAGCATCGTTGACCACGGAACAAAGCCGCCGCTAGGATCTGCTCAAGCTTTTGCACAGATAAATCTTTGTCAATAGCCAAAAGTGAAGAGTTTTGGGATATTAGCTTATGTCATCATATAGGAGCCATAGTTTTGGGATAGCTCACCTCTACCTAATAAATTTCATTAATATCTTCCTAAAATATCAATCTGGGGAGGGGGGTTGATTTCATGTTCAATTAGGTTTTTGTAACTTTTTTCACATTCCCTTCGGCATCTTTCAAGATTATTTCCTGTCCTAAGAATTTGTGTGTAGAAATAAGAAAATTTCGGAAGGGATTCTGTCACCAAAGATCGTTCTTGGTAGACGTCAGTAAAAATAACGATTTTCGTCGCGATCCAATCAAAACAAAACTTACGACCTCCTAATCACTAAGGCTACGGGTCTCTAGAGAGGCTTCCCTCGGTCCCAATGGCGTTTTTAATGCCGTCATCAGCGGAGCGAAGCCATAGGTGTTTGCCGGCGAATTCATCCTATCTGGCGACATTAAATAACCGTTCCACTCACTTATTTGTAATCCCGTCTGCGTCTGCGCAAATCCCACGCGGAAACTCGTGTCGTGTCAGACTTAATTGTAACCGAGTGAGGAAACCATCCATTACCCAGTCTCCGCATGACGTCCTCGGAGGATTAAAATCCCGACCGTTTTAACTTCGGAGCTAAACACAATGGGTTAGGCACCCGGGATAGAAAAGTAATCTCCGTCGGCTTAAGTCTCAGACCTCCAATGGATGGATTTTTTTTTAGTATTTTACTCATCTTGTTTAAAAATATTTCTCACCTCTAGCCGGCTTAAAAATCGAAATTTAAATTTACTGAGGTAAAACAATGAATAGATATAGTATATAGAAACTGCTATAATCAAATATATTATTGCATTGAACTGGAGAGCGAGTCTATAATAGTTCAGAAGCAAATCATTAGCCCTTTCAGGTATTTGAAAAATAAATATATTTTAGAAGATGCTCAAAGGTATAAATGTGATCTTATAGGAAATTATTTAATTGGAAAAAATATATGTATTTCAAATTTATACATAAGAATCCTTTACATTTTTAAGCTTCTTAACGCGACAATAAATAACATCAAACAATAAATAAAATCTTGTAAACATTCCAAGGAGGAGCTTTAGCTGTGAAGCAGAAATACATTTATACATTTATTAACAAGATAATTAACCCCCCCCCCCCAGTAGGGTTAAGGCAAATAGCAGACCCTGCGGTCATCTATTTTTACCCTTTTATCCGCACTTTTTACCTCCCCTCAAGGTTTTAATCAAAAAATTGATTTTCTCGAACTTAGTATGTACAGGGTTTGTATAAAAAGTATCGGTAACAATTTTTTCCTGACGTGACTATAGTTCGCAACGCGCTCGCGCCGAGCATGCTCGATGGTGTGGGGTCTGCGAGCATTTGTTCAGGCTAGATCGAAGTTTTAGTGGACCCCTGAGTGACTTGGTGCAAGCTGAGAATGCAAGGAACGATTGAACAGCGGTACGCCATCAAATTTTGTGTCGGACTGGGAAAATCAGGTACGGAGACGTTGGGCATGATTCGCCAAGTGTTCAAGGATGAAAACATGTCACAATTTGCAGTTTTTAAGTGGCACAAGTTCTTCAAAGATGGCCAAGAGAGTGTGGAGGGCGAGCCCCGCGCTGGACGGCCGTCGACGTCAAGAACCGACGACAACGTGTGCGTGAAGTGGTGAATTCAGACCGTCGGTTAAATTGAAAATTGCATCATGACAATGCACCCAGCCACACCTGCTTACAATTCCCCACCCCCGTACAGATACGGACTTGGCCCCAGCAAACTTTTTCCTATTCCCAAAAGTGAAATCCTCCCTCAAAGGACACCACCATGGGGCCATAAGTGCCGTCAAAGAAGCTTGCACGCGTACCCTTAAGGACCTTCCGGAATCCACCTACCAGGGAGCCTTCGAGTCGTGGAAAAGCCGTTGGCAAAAGTGTGTCGAGGCTCAAGGGATATACAAGGTGTTATACATGTTTATTACTCAAAAACTATTACAGATTTTAACGTGATTTTTTTTTTATTCACAAAGAAAACTAAAAAAGTTTCTTAGCATGCCGTAATAAATTTCAATGTGCCCCCCCATTTATGGCGTGAAGGACGTCAAAGCGAAACTCGATTTCCTCCCATATTCGGGCTAGCATTTCGGAGGTAATTTCAGCGATTGTTTCAATTATTCTGTTCTTGAGAGTTTCAATGTCATCAACATTGGTC
Organism: Rhysida immarginata; assembly: GCA_023313115.1. Lineage (NCBI taxonomy): Eukaryota > Metazoa > Arthropoda > Chilopoda > Scolopendromorpha > Scolopendridae > Rhysida > Rhysida immarginata. The sequence goes on along the minus strand of JAHWFO010057280.1, from coordinate 9,203,535 downwards.
TTGTACACTCTGTCTTTCACATATTCCCAGAAGAAAAAATTCAGAGGGTTCGCATCGGGTGAGCGAGGAGGCCAAGAAATTGGCACATCCCTTCCAATCCATCGTCCTGGAAAGTTCGTATCAAGGCACTGCCTAACTTGCAGGCCCCAGTGAGGAGGTGCTCCATCTTGTTGCTAGACTATGTTGGAGGGGGGTTCTCCAGAATATCTAGGTAAGTTGCAGCGGTAATGGTGTCTTCAGCGAAAAAAGACAGGTCCGATTACTCGATCATGCATTAAACCGCACAAAACATTAGCCTTTGGGCTGTCGCGTATATGGTCCCTTAGAATGAGGGGGGGGGGTGAGCCCCAAATGCGGCAGTTGTGTCGGTTTACTGCTCCGGAAGTATGGAATGTTGCCTCATCAGAAAAACTGTCCTCAAGGAAGGTGGGATCATTGTCGATTTTTTAGAGCATATCCTCAGCAAACTTCTTGCGCTTCGGTCGGTCATCTGGCTTCAGTTCATGCATCGTCTGGATTTTGTAGGGTGTAAGAGGCTGCCTGTGTAACACCTCCAAAGCAATAACACGCATTGAGCGTTTTCTTGAACACTCGCCATTGTTTACTGCGTTTCGCGAAAAATGGAACAACACGCCAACAATGGTACCACGCGCCAACCGCGTGTTTCATTTTCAACTCACGCGAGGCTAAGAAACTTTTTGAGTTATTCTATGTGAATAATAAAAAAAAAACACGTTAAAATCTGTAATAGTTTTTGAGTAATAAACACTATAATACGGGAGATAATAAAGAAACACCCTTACTTTGAAGAAATTTAAGGTTTTGTAGCAATATCTGAAATAAATCTATTTATCCGAAACTTTCCCCGATACTTTTTATACTCACCCTGTAGAAAATGTAAAAAGGCTCGCATCTTCTTTCCTTTCTCATCATTTCCAATCGGATGACATATTACATATTATGTTGCCATAGTTCTAAAGACCGAGTGACTGCCACCCTCCCCCCTCCAGCTCCGACCCCACTGGAACAATTGGGCGTACACTTCATAGTAGTGTATTTCTTGCCTAGAGGAATCTGGATACTGAATTTCACTCGTTAACCTACCTAAATAGCACATAGTTTTTCCCCCTCTTACTCCCACCCACTTAATTCCGACCCCATGCACCAATCAAAACCAAACTAAATAGTGGCATGCTCATAGTAAGCTACATTCCGAATTTCAACCTTCTACCTCAAAAAATGTAGAAATTATGAAGAGGACGGACGGACATCGTAAAACCAATAAGTAGCTTCATTCTTCCGCTAATTAATAATACAGATTATGAGCACTTGAGCCAAAGATAAGCAGAAAATAACAGTGTATTCATTCATGACGAATCGATTGTTATATGGCATGCCATTATCTTGGTATTCTTTATAGTCTATTTTAGCACGTAAATTCGACTTGAAAGGGTTCCACAAAAAATCCTTTAAAGTTGATACAGCCGAGCTAAGACCTTGATGGTCATATTTCTGAAAATAGAATTTGAAAAATTTAATCCGTTTTCAATTTATTGTGCAAACGGAGGGCGGCCGGATAAACGTACAGACCAAGGGCGCATTCTTATAAGTAGCTTTTTGTTAAAGCTCCTAATAAAAGTTGTCATATGCGGAGAAATGGAAAAAAAAAAATAGTTAAGGCATCGTTATCTGACGATAAAAGGGTTTTAGCATCAAAATGTTACGAGCAGTAGCGGCTCGTGACTATAATAAGTGGAGGGGCACAAATACAGAATTTCAGGTTCTTAGGCCTTTTCGTACAGAAGTTATAACTTGATTTGTATTTGGAGCCTCGCGGCCCCTGCTGAGGCCTCAGAGGACTATATCAATTTTAGTGTGTAATAGCTAAAAGTTTAAGCAACACGTTATAAATATAAAACATTTCAGGTTTCTGGACTTCTGGTTTTAAATTTATATCTTGATTTGACATTGAGGCCGCGTGGCCTGTGCCAAGAGACTTATATAATTTTTAATATAGATTAGCTAAATTTGTAAATACTACACTATGATTAAACAAAATTTTACGACCGTAGGCCTTTCCGTTCAAATTTTATAGCTTCAATTGTATTTGAGGCCGCCAAGGGCCACGAGGCCTATACCAGTCTCCTTGTACAGGTGTCCCAAAAATGACTGATGGATTTTGAAAATCAATAATAAGAAAACGGAATGCGATAGATATGTATCGTTTGCAGCCTTATGCTTAGGAAATCAGGGAATTTTATCCCATCAAATTTCAAATTTAGTTAACATTTTCACCCACAGGTGGCGCTGAAAACTATGAAAAAATAAAAACCGGTATGAAAATGTCGCAAGGACTGTTGCAAAAAACTAAACAATGACATTTTCAGCACACGCTATCTCAACAGCACACGCTATCAGCTTGACGACGAGCTGAAATACTTCGTTTTAACTATATCTGTGTTACAGATCGCCTGCAGCGCCATCTCTTGGTAGAAATGTTAACTAAATTTGAAATTTGGTGGGATAAAATTCCCTGATTTCCTAAGCATAAGGTTGCAAACGATACATATCTATCGTATTCAGTTTTTTTTTTTTATTGATTTTCAAAATCCATCAGTCATTTTTGGAACACCCTGTATATTGTCTATAATTTTTAAGTAACGCACTGTAAAAATATAAAGCTTCACGTTCTTAGGCCTTTTTATTATACACTTTTATTCAACTTGCTTTTCTGTAGGTTTGTGTATCCGTCAAATCTTGTAACAAATATTACAACAACTTCCCGACAAGCTAGAACTGAAATTTGATGCACCTACACAGGAACGATGACAATGCTTGTTAGAGGAAACATTTTTCAAATCGGTTCACTGATTCGTGTTCGTGGTTCGTGGGCACAAATTCGTTTCAGTTGTCTCTCCATAAGTAGGAGGGACGATTGTTATACGAATTGTTTAATTGTTTCGACCAAACAATTAGTTTAACAAATTGTTGACGCCGGCTTGAAGAGATATTATAATAAACCATATTAAAATCGTGTTTTGAAAAAACACTTTTTTCCCCTCTTGTTATTATTCAAATGTTAGAGCTTATTTGTGATTTGGGCTTCAGGGCCTTTATGGAGACCTAAGCCTTATACCAGTTTTTCGTGTATATTAGCTAAATTTTTTAGTAAACTACTATAAGTATACAAATTTTCAGATTTCTAAGCTTTTTCGTTCAAACATTATAGCTCTGTGTTTAGGGCCCCTGCCAGGGCCTCAGAGGACTATATAAGTTTTAGTGTACAAGAGCTAAAATTTTAAGTAACACACCATAAATATGCAAGAATTCAGATTTCTGGACTTCCTGTTCAAAAGTTACAGCTTGATTTGTGACTGGGGGCTCAGGGCCTCTGTTGAGACCCAAGAGCCTTATACCAGTTTTTAGTGTATATTAGCTAAATTCTTAAGTAATTTTCTATAAATAAACAAAATTTCAGATTTCTAGACCTTTTCGTTTAAAAGTGGTAGCTTTGCTTGTGTTTGGGACCTGTGGGGCTCAGCTGGGGCCTATATTACTTTTTTTTTATATATTTGCAATATTTTTTAGTACCACACTATGAATATACAAAATTTCAAGTTCCTAGGCCTTTCCGTTCAAATGTTATAGTTTCAATTGTATTTGGTGCCTCGAGGCTCCTGGCGGGGTTCTAGAGGCTTATATCAGCTTCCTTCTATATTGGCAATATTTTTTAGTACCAAGCTAAAAATATACAAAATTTTAGGTTTCTAGACCTTTCTGTTTAAACGTTATAACTTGATTTGTATTTCAGGCCTCGGGGGTCTTCTGGCGGGCCCCATCGGCCTACATCACATTTCTTGTATATTTGTTATATTATTTTAGTACCACACTATAAATGTACAAAATTTCTGGTTCCTAGGTCGTTCCGTTCATGTTATAGCTTAAATTGTATTTGGGGCCTCGGGACCTCCAGCGGGGCCCTAGAGGCTTATACCACTTTTATTGTAAATTGGTTTTATTTTTTTAGAACCGCACTACAAATTTACGAAATTTCAGGATTTTTGCTCTCTTTGTTCAAAAGATAAATAAGAACCATGAAATTCATATAGGTGGCCTCTGAGGGGCCCCGGGCTACCCTAAAGGATTCGCTATATTTTTCGCACCGTTCTCTATATAGGGCCTACGTGTGTACAAAATTTCAAGCCTCTAGGTCAATCCTTTCAAAAATTATGGCATCAAAATGTTACGAGCAGTAGCGGGAGGATTCGCTATACTTCAAATAGAGTTCTTTAAATTCTGACGTCAAACAATCAAACTCTGACGTCACAAATTGCTCAAACGCAATCAAAACTCCTTAGACATGAAAGGAAGTCAGTTGGGGAAACCACAAAAACACATGGTTTGGTCCACCCTAGAGGATTCGCTATATTTTTCGCTCCGTCCTCTGTGCAGGGCCTACGTGTGTAGAAAATTTCAAGCCTCTAGGTCAATTCTTTCAAAAGTTATGGCGTGTGACATACATGTTACGTACATCTGTACCGTCGTTAATAGGGTTTTAGATGATGCTAAAACTCTAATAAGAAGGAACGTTTGTGTGGAATTGCCTGAATATGAAGGAAGAACCTCTTACTACAAGAAAACATCCAGCGTTTCATGTCTTGAATTTTTTTCTTGTGATAAGTAGTTTTTTTTCCTTGTATACATGTTTTCATACGTGAATATTAAATTAATTAAAAAAAAACATTTTATAAAATATAACCCATTAAAAATTTAAAAACTTAAAACATATTTCAATGGCATTATGTAATCATGATTTCTTTATTAAATGTGGATAATCAAATTGGTTTAAAAGGTATAAAATTCGCATCTCACCAAACACAAAAAAATAGGAAGACTTATTGTTTTTCTTATTATCGTTGGAAATTACCAATTATCACTTATTCCAACAAGGGAATTTTGCACCAGACCCTTCATTTCCAGGAAAACCCTACAGAAAAAACGCTAGCCAGAATTCCTACAGGTTCCTGGTGGATTACCTCAAGTGTAGAATGACAACGTTGAATATCTGATGTGCGCCAAAGCAAGGTGTTTCACTGCAATTCAAATGTGTTAGAAACCTCAGCCAACCTGACCTTGAGTGACTCTTTCTCGCCCATTTTCTCAATATCTTTCAAGGGGAAGGGTGTGATTACAATCCCTTACATTACCTTTGTTTTTAGACTAATGTGGTGTTGCTCTATAACAGCGCTGCCCGTGAAGCTCACTCATGTGGCCCGCCTTTTAAATTCTAAAAAAACAGATACAGATTTGTCATTAATAAAATGCAACAATTCGGTAACTATAGAAATTTTAAATATTTGTTTTGCTTGTGTTCTGACCCGCGAAATTTATTTCAGTACGAGTGCGGCCCTCGGATAAAAAAAGGTTGGGCATCGCTGCTCTATAAGGTAGCAATCGGAAATTTTTCTCTATCTTTAATAGTTTTCGAGTTGTAATGCTTTGTAATGCTGTTGAAGTTCATTTTAAGTATTTCACATTTTAATGGTTGTAAAAAAAAATCAAAAATTTTAAATCTTCATGTAAAGGCTTTTTTGTGCATTTGTGTTCAAAAAATTTACTTTTCCAGTTGAGATTATAATCATAAAGTTGTATAAAGTTGTTTATTTAATCTTTTTAATGCAAAAGTTATTTATACTCTTGAGTTTATTAAATATTATATCTATATTTAGCTCCCTTTAATACTTTTTTTTTTACAATTTCATGTTTGAAAAGGAAAAAAGCTCTTTATTTTTTGAGAAAGATCTCACTATTTATCAAGCACATTCCTAACATTGTGATATTGACCTGACCATAAGGGGTCGTGAACTGGGAGGTGGAGAAGGAAACGCTTGGAGAAAATTAAAAAATACCTAGAATACTTAGAAATACCGATGACTGACATCCAGTGATAATGACGGGATTTTAACGTACGCTAGAATTTTATTAAAACAGGAATTTTTTTGGCAGCATCTCCTTTAAAGAGATCCCTGTGAGTGATTTTAAATTAAAGAAGTGATATTGTTTATTTACTGTTATAAAATTTACAGTTGTTTAATTTAAGCTTTTGCCAAAATTTCAAAAGTTAATCCCGACTTTGAAGTTTAAGCATTAATTATTTAGATAGATGTTTAACATTAACATAAGGCGAAAGGTGAACGCAATCCACGTGATACATCACTGCAAGGCTCATCTCATTTTAAGAATTTCCATGGGAATTCGTGGAAAGATCGTTTTCCTCTGCTTTTCTTTTCTTTATTTATTAAATATATTATCAAAATGTTGCATTTTAAAATATTTCTTCCCTTAAAAACGTGTTCTAGTTAGATAGAAAAATCTTTAAATTATCATATCTTGTTTTTAATTAAGAAATTTTACAATCTTCAGTTCATTCTCATCACGTTACGCTTTGTCCATATTGGATTTTAAAGCTATGATAAGGATTTTCGAAATGAAATCAACTTCATAAATGCGATCAGATGACGTTTACAAGTTGATGAAGTTGGATGATCTGACTTCGAGGTTTTTCATTATTCCTTAAGCTATGAGATTACTTAATGAACTAGAAATTGACAGACGAACTAGGAAGAATGGACTGCAATCATTAAATTTCATTTAAAAAACGAAAATTTGAATGGAAAGTCATTGGACATAGAATTGAACAAGGAATCTTCGAACATCGTCTCGACGTGCTGCCGCTGTGACCTCCCATTTATTAAATGAAATTTTTCATTCGATGCTTAAAATTGAAAAGGTTCTTATATTTTTGACCCTTATGATCCACTTCACTTTAAACTCCCACACCCACAAAAAAAAAATAAAAACACTGGTGCCCATAATGGATTTTCCCCTTCTCCAAGTGCCAATTTAATTCAGGGAGCCAGGAAACAATAAGAGAATTTTACAACCTCCATAAACGGACTGCAGCACCGCAATCAAAATGGCGGTGAGTGTTAAGTGCGCTTAAAGCAACGCACAGGGATTGAATTTTTCAAAGTGAAACACGTGGTTGCGCAAGGGAAGTACTTAGATAGTTGATGATGCTTCAAAACGCTGTAACGCAGTTGAAATGGCCATAGAGAAAGAGTGACACACTAATTGGTTTACACTGGAGGAAAAAGCGATGCCTGAACAAGGGAAATCTTGTTAGACAAGTTGGAGTTAGCTCAATTGGTAGCCATTTGAGTATGAATAGGGGGAAAATATTTAATAATCAAGATAATCAAAATCTTCAGGGATTTGGCTGTAATTTATTTCTTAATAAGATTGAAGACATCAAATTAGAAAATTAGAAAACAGACGTAATTATACAAGAAAGTCATAATGACCGCAAGTATCAAGAAATGGAGTCTTGCAACGCTTTCTTTACCTCTCTCACAAATTAATATATAATACCTGTAAGCTTATGTTTATATAGTGCATTACAGTATTAAATAACTAAAGGAAAACAGCACTTTGGTGTGCTTTTTGCGTGAAAAACTACCAAAAACTTGATCTTGAGCTGAAATCTTTTCTTTTCCTTTGATTTAGTTTGGTAGCTCTATCCTTCACCTTTAAACAAAAGTATTAAAAAAGCAAATGCCGGTTAGTTATAAAAATAGTATTTTAGTATTGAGTTGAATTCCATGTGAATTTCATAAATTCCTGAAAGCTGTGTCTAAATAAGCAGTGTCTTTTCTTTTTCCCCGAATCCCTTCCTACTCGTTCAACAACAAAAACAACAAACCCTCAAATTAATATTCCGACGTCTGATAAACAATTTGCTACTTTTTTTTTTAGAAAATATACCACTGTTAAATGAAGATGATTTCCCTTGTCTCTTAAGATTTCCATGCTGATGCGCTGTAACTAATTCGGAGGAAAACAAACAAGTACGTGAATTAGATTTGCATGTTAATGGCCTTCTTGCGATGTGCCAGAAAAGAAAAAAAAACTATTTCGTCGCGGAGAGGAAATTGCCAAACAGTTCTAGTTGGCGTAGAATTTAAATAAACAAAACTTTTAAAAACTCTCATTCAAAACAAATTCATTTTTCTTCTCCGAATGTACAAATAAACATGCATAAACACGTCATATCCATCCACAGTTTTTAAAAGATAAACAACGCCAAAACGGAAATTCCTTCATGTATAAAATTAAATTGTAGGCATCAACTCGGGTTAAATGAATGAAAAACAGCGACAAACTTCTTAGTACATGTTATTTCAACGCAATATGCCATGTAAGTCTTGAAGTTCGTATTTCTTGAAATCACTTTTAACCTTTCTTTTCCTTATTTTAAACTGAACAACACGGCAGATAAAGTGAAAAAGCTTCACGTCACTTTTACGTTATTATAAAATGCAAATTTACTTATAGACAACTGACAAAAGTAGTTTTCCAAATATAACTTTAAAAGGCGACCTTACCCCTTTTCTTTTACTAATGGCTTCGAAATTGACGATAAACTGTTCTATGTCGGGTTTGAAGTGCCAACAAAAGAGAGGGAGTCTTCGCCATCCGTTTTCATTAAGCTGGGTTGCGCCCTTCACGATGGGCAACGGCCGAAGGCAAAGGCCGATGGAAATTGCCCCTCCCACACTGTATGAAGTATAAACTTTTCAAGGATTACCTTTCAAATCCACTGCCGGCCATTCAAATTTGCTTTTGTTTTAGAGGGCATTCACTATTAGAAAAGGGCTCTGTTGTTTCGCAGCCTTGCATATGAACTCGCGTATTCGCAACTCGAATTTAATCTCGTTATTCTTCGCAATGCAGCTTTAAGCCCTAAAACTCTTTTAATCTCGTTTTTTTTTTTTATTTATTCAGATAGTGCTTAATCCTTTCGCTGCATACATATATACATGCAAAACTTTTCTCCTTGATGTATTTAAGGCTTTAGTTTCCTTTTTAAGAGACTAGTTTATAGTTAGCTATCTAGTTAAACCTATGTCTTAAGCCTGATGTTGTTTATCTGTATATACGAGGTTATTCTTCTATTATTTACTTGACTCCGTGAGTATTGTATACATCAAAACTCTTTTATTGTTCCTTCTGAACTTTCCAGCAATACAAGCTTCTCCAACACGCGTGAATAAGTTTGAGCCTGCTTCGGAGAAGAAAAAATTTTCGAAACACGCATTAAAACTGAGTTTATGCACACAATAAACATACCAGAAAGTGTGGAGTGCTTATTGTTCTCTTGAATAAATATTTTCATGAATAAATTTCTATTCTTTTCATTACCAGTTGCATTTTAAAATGATTGTTCTTTGAATACAAATGCAGAACTAAACCTAATAAAACAAGAAAATAAAAGCATACAGCATAAATCTAAAACTAATTTTAAAGTATGTCTTATGTACTTATTTATTTTGTTGAAATTATATTTACCATTAAAATTATATTTACCTGCAAACTTTCAATCGCGTACCATAGACAGAATGTTTAATTCAAATTTCAGTACATAACCGACAGAATATAAATTATTCAAAATACAGGCAGAAACTTCCCAGCAGTAATTTTTTTGGGTTTTTAAATCATTGAATTCATCCAAAAAATTTCTGTTCCCGATGATCGATAGCGCTGGAGGGAGTGTACGTTCCCCGTTCTCAAATCTGTCGGATGCGTGTTCAAATCTCGCCGCGGGCATGGATGTTTCGGTTATCCCAAGAATGCGTGAATATGATACAATTTGGGTTTCTGGGTTATCCCAATTCCTATATGGAATTGTCTCAGAAGGAAACGTTTTCGAATCGTGTAAGACCGGACCTATTGTATTCATTAGAGCATAAAATAAATGACCATGCGCAAAATTTTTCGTGTAATGAATACCCTTGTTCAAAATTAATCGAAACAAAAAATTTCAAGTCTTGCGTGGATTCTTTTTGATTTGTCGAAGCAAGCAAACGTCATCTCTAGGAGTTGTTTTTCTTCGACCACATTTTCCTTTACGTTTAGGAGAAACCGATCCGGTTTCATATTTCAATTTGATGACAGTTGCTAAACTCCAGCTCGAACGGTGATCGAATCAGGTTTCTAACGATGTAGTTGCTAAGTTAATGATTGCATCAGCTCGAACGGTGGTCGGATATGATTCTAAAGTCTGATATAATATAGTTGCTGATGACGTAATGAGTGCATGAGCAATATAGAGACCTTCAATAGAGAGACATGTTATTTACTTAATTTTCATGTAATACGGACTCTTAGGTGTTTCATTGGATATGTTCAGATGGCGCAGTTTCGATAGATGTTCAAAGTTTTGCAACGATCAAATCGACGAGCGAAAAACCATCATAGAACTTGTCAAATTGTTTTTCTAAAGCATGTCTGGTCAGTGGTATGCTGCAAAATTTTTTGCCCAACGTCGTGGTGTAAAACATCTTTCGTTCTTTAGATTTCCAACGGATCCTGAGAGATACGTTTATTTACAGTAAATATCTTATTTATAAAATGTTAATTTCCATAGTGCCTAACAACAATCCAACCTTCATTTTTTCCAACAAACGAAAAAACACTGATTGCTAAAATCCGATATATTATTAAAATCCAAAAATATATTGTCATCTTTTTCTTTCCTATTTTTCATCAAAAATATATTGTCATCATAATTTTTATTATAGTAGCTATATCTATTATCTTTTTAAAAAACGCGCTAAAATTTTTAAAAAATCAAATTAAATCCTAAATAAGCAATTTTACCTATTATAAATTATGAAATTCATTACGTTATGTTTTTGATTTTTATTTTTTAATTTTAACAAAGATAGTTAAAAAATCCAAATAAAAATATTTTGAAATTGATTAACGGAATTTTTCAAAAATAAATCAATTCATGTTTTTTCATTTTATGATATTCATTATATATGCATAATTATATTTTTTTAGTTTATTGCAGTCGTTAACTTAGAGTTAGGTGTTAATTTAAGGACATTGTTAGGTGCAAAATATGATTGGAAGAAGCGACCTGCTTACTGAAAGTTTCGGAAAAAAATCCCCATTAAAAATTACATATGTACAGCACATTTAACAAATGAACAATTTTATAACGCCAGCAAGAGAAGCCGTCTATTAAAATCAGCAGTTCCCACCATTTTATAAGAACACGGAAAACATCAACTCATGGTGCACCATCCTCTTCACAATACCAAGAACAGATTATCAATGCCCCTTCCTCTCTTTGTACATCAGAAGTGCACTATGCACCATCCCAAGATGATCTCAGAGGGTTAGGAAGAACAGATGCAAGTGTAAAAAAATGGAAACACTGGACTGGAAACGAAAAACAACTAACGCTTGCGTTATTTTTCATCTTTAGATTCTGATATGGGAATTATAAAATACACATTAGAAATTATGTGGATATTTTTGCATGATAAATGGACATAAACTAATATTTATAAAATTTATTTATAAATTCAAGTTTTAACAGGAATAGATGAATTTGTACTCTTGTGAAAATTATTTTCAACCAAAATAAAATTGCTTGAAATTAATTATTTTTTTTTTGCGGTTTATGTTTAAATATAAGAATTCCAGAAAATAATTTTAAAGTTAAAAAAACATAAGTAAAAAAGAAATGTAAACTGAGAAAAAATCTTTGTACAAAGAAAGTTTTACTGGGTATGTCCAGTTAAACTTTCACAGAACAGTTTTTACTGTGACGTCAATAAAGCCTTGCCTCGTTGTTACTACTTGTGTCATTCATACATGGCCTGAGTGTTTCATTGTAAATGTTCAGAGGGCGCCTATTAACAGCATATTACATTTTTTCTATGGGAAAATAATGACATGTCTCTCTATTGAAGGTCTCTGGCATGAGCCAATACAAAAAAATGATCAAACTGATTTTTCGTGTTTGTTTTGAGTATAGGATTATGAGTAAACATGCTTTATCTCAATTATATTTGATTTAAAAACTGAAGTTTCTGACTCGCGTTGCTGAGGCCTTGAAGACGTTGCTGCTTGTCGCGATTTAAACCACAAACGAATTGTCTTATTGGTCAATTATTCAAGCTTTAATTGCATTCTATTTTTAAATTGATCAGAGCTGTTCTGTAATTAGATTATCATAGTTTTAAGCCGACTTATCAATTCTTTTTCTTAACTGATCCGGTCCGGAGAGGGAACGAGGCCTGAACCAACACCTCCTATAGAGAAGGCCTGAGGACAAAAGTTGTATACATTGTTACATCATCATCAAGCGGCTATTGTTATCGTATTTCTACCAATAATAAGCTCTAAATTTGGCCACTTGATGATGATGTAACAATGCATACACCTTTGGTCCGCAGGCCTTCTCTCTAGGAGGTGTTGCCTGAACCAACTCGTGCTTGGTCATTTTTTCTACCACACGTCAACCAACGATATGAAATGAGTAGATCGACAGGCTTTCAGCGCCACCACCGCGTCCCCATTTGAAAGCCTGTCGGCCATTGCCTTGGTTGGCAAAAAATGGCCTTCATCGTATGTTTACGTTTGAAGTTTGCGTAGACAAACACAGTAAAACTCAATGCCGATTTCATGTCCAGCTTTAAATTGTAGTAATAGATATATTAAAGGTTCACCACTGACCTTTCACAGGTGTGTTTTTATCTTTCTGCGTCTTAAAATGTTTTTTTCATGTAAAAATCCTGGTCATCTTTATATCGTGGTGGTTGATACATAACAGATGTCTATATTCAACCATGTTGCCGTCGTATCAGGGATACCAGAATGATTTTTTATAGGTATTTATCAAATTAAATACCGCATTTATTAAAAAGCTTCTAAATTTGGGAGAGGTCGCTTAAGAAATTTCAGACTACAAGCACGATGATGGTGGGGGTGGGTGCTTTCTCAGCTGGCGACAAAACGGATATATAGTAATGGCGCTTTGGCTGGCGATGTTGTTCTGCCAACCACAGTAATGACGCCTACACTAACAATAGAGATTAGTTCCACTTTTCGCCGCCTTCAAATTGCCCCAAAGATGGCGGCAACATAAGCGATCTACTCATTTCATATCGTTGACGTCAACACATCAAAACTATAGGGAGTGCAAGTGTGACGTTAATCCTGGGTGCTCATCAGTCACGTGAATCGAATTGGTTCCAAACGAGTCTTCTCGCTTCGGGATTTAACATTGGTACCAACGTAGAGATGGAATAAAATCGCTTTGTATAAACCCAGTGTTTATAACACTTACAAGATGTGAAATTATTGAGTTCCTCACTGCTCAAGAATAAGCCAAAACAGCGATTTACGTGAAAGTTCCGCGAACGATGGTATTCTTTCGTTATGTGATTAAAAGGGATTAAAAAGCGTTCTAATATTAATTTATAAATTACATAACGGTATATTAAATATCTTAATAATGATATAAATTACATAAATTCACACAATAATTTAAGAGATGTCATTTTTACCGGCCGCCCGTTTCAACGTTACTAGTACGTATATTGCGTGGTTCCAGTGCGTGGAACCAGCGATCCCATTTCCTTGGCTCTCAGCCTTTTCATCGCGCAAATGACGTCAGCTATGACTTAAGTCACTTGCACTCCCTATACTCTATCCAACGAAAGTTGGAGTGGGCGTGTCCAGTTAAACTTCCTATTTCAATTGTTAGACTTTGTTGCCAAGGTAGAATCATAATGGGCGAGGTCAAAAATGCGAATACCGAGTTGGGTTGGATTATTGCTCAATTGTTAACGCATTGTTGACTGTCGTAGCAACAATGATTTTCTTCACTAACTCAACTCGGTGTTAGCATTTTTGACCTCGCATTTTTGACCTCGCCAATGTCGCAATTGTTCGTTAATATAATTCCAACTTCTGCTTCCAAACTAGGGGTGAATCCGCACATGAATAGCTTCTTAAATTAAAATCTGAACTCAGCTTATATTTGTGGTTGTGATAAAATCTAAGAGCCACACGATGGAGCATTTAATTGAAGGCGTTTCATTAACTTTTGCTTATGTCCTTATGCTTATTTACTGAATGTAATGAACCAGTGAAGCCCATAGCGTAGCAATATACTGGTTTATATTCTGCCCCTCACAAGTATTGTATTATGGTTAATGCCAGTTTAAAGTTTCACTCGTTTATCACTTTTAAAAGCAATGGAGTAAAGCCATCAAGCATGAAGAAGAATAAATTTCTCGGTTGCCCACTGTGTGCAAGCAGCGTAAAACTGAATCATAAAGAAAAGAAATCGATTTAACATCACCCCCTCTGCCGAGTTTGTACCAGTTTGCCTTTCTCTACTGAGCTCTCGGTTGTCATTTTTGTCGTAGGATGTTAAGCTTATTCATAGGAACTTGTAGAAGTTGCAATTCAAGTTTATCCTAAGTAAAAAGTTTTAGTTCTTTATAGTGAACAATATTAATTACTAACTAACAGAATTCGCGGTATTACATAAAATATCTGTTCTCATAAAAGAATATCGCAAGTAGTTTTTTTATTAAATTATGATTTTCATACGTATTACAATATAAGTTAACAAAAATACTTACAGATACTTTAACTGGTACTAATGAAACAGAATAAAAAGATACTGTAGCACAATTGAGAGTAGGAAAGAAAGCAGTATTGTAAGCTAAGCATACAGCTCTCTTATTACATAATATATATTGTTTATTTTTTTTTTATTAAAAACATAACTTTATTAAGCCGTCATTTTCACGGCACCTTTGAAAGTGGGGATATAATAATTCTACCTCTACTCTTCGGCTGAAATCTAATTTTAATAAAGTGGCTAGACCGAACCATATAATTCCCCTTGTGATTATCTCTTTTCGCTGGATCACTGAATAGTTGAAAATGAAAACTGCCATTAGGAACTGGTACAATTTCAATGAAAAATTTTCCTACCATCTGTGGCAGCATAAGCAGAACCCTTGGAGAACCTTTCGTTTGGTGAAATAGGTGTTTTAGTAAGATGGAGAGAGAGGAGTGAAGAAGGTGAAGGGGTGCGGGAGTACAGGAAGAGGGGCGCCGAGAGAGAAGTAGATCAAAATTTTCAATAACCTCGTCGACAGATGAGGCAACGTTTCATGGTGAGGTGCTAATTACGGAAGGGCAATTTGGTGAACGAAACAAGGCACCTCATTTGCACACGGGGCGAGATTAGCGAGAAGATGAGAAAAGTTCGAACGACCTTCGTTTCTTTTCTTTTGCGATTTCAAAATTGAAAATAAAGACGTCGATAATAACGAAAAATTTTCTGCAAGAAATAATTAGTAATTTTATCTCTAAATCATAAAACTTTGTTTAATATGAACATTTACCTTTTGATGAACTTTCATTGCATTTATAGGCATCTATACGATACAAGTTCCAGCCAAATCGCTATGGAAACTGAGTTTTAGTGTTATCGATTTTGGTCCTGGTTCCGCAAATATTTATTGTTCGAAGCTGCGCAACTCAATAAGAAAAGGCATACAAAAATAGGCAACGGTTTGCTATGAACACTGCCTCTGAAGATATTAAAATTTATAAGAAAACCAAAACCAATAACTTAGTTTTCTGTAAAAGAAATGAATCAATAAAATTTGTCATAAAAATTTAAAAAATAAAGTAAAATTTTAATTAAAGATCTTCAACGAAATTTTCTAACTTAGCTAAATTAGTTTCATTTAAAGGAAACTAATAAACATCCAAGGAAAAAAAATTGAAAACATCTCATTAAAGTCAAATGATATAAAAAGCAATAAAAGGACAAAAGGGGAGGCATATGAGGATTTTGTATATCATAAAAAGAAAAACTTCAAAGGGCATAAATATTCCGTATGTTTATACGAGAAAAGTAGAGTTACTTGGCATGTTCTGCAGATTTTCCCCTTTTCAAAAAATAATGAACAAAATTTCAATTTTGCAAAATTTGATGGCCATGTAGTAAATCTTAGTTGCGAAAAAAGTAAAGTTATAAAACGCGAAATGCGACATAAAACGTGCATTTAAAGGAATAAACTTTTCCAAATTTTTCTTATTAAATTTTTAACGTTCTCCAGAAGGAGTCGATTTTTTTTTAGAGGGCGAAGTTTTTTCTAACCCTTATATTTGCAAAATTTGTAAATGCCTTTTTAAGGAACAATTTCGCTCGTTATTGTACACTCAACATACCTTAAAAAAGTTGCATTATTTATATTAGTAGTTCTTGTAAGAAAAAATAATAGTAAAATTCTTAGAATATATATTGTAAATAAGCGCTGTGAAGTTTATTATGAAGAGTAGATCTACTGAACATCTATCGAACTAATGAACAGTTGGTTCAAATTAATAATTAACGAAAAAGTTAATTAATCGTAAATAAATACACAGATTAGATTTTAATGGCGTTATTAAAAATTAAAAGTTTCATCATGTGAAGTAATTTCACAAGCCAATTCTATTTCAATCGTGAAAAACAAAATCCTACTTTAATCTTAGGCTATTAAAAGAATTAAAATAAAAATCAGCTCGACATTTAAAGCCAGATATTATTTGAAAACCACAGCTTTCTCTCTCTTTAATAATTTTTCCCAATGAAAACTTATTTTTTTGCGAGAGTCGTAGCATACTGTCAAGTTTTCTTAGGTATATGAAACAAAGATAGTAACAATAACAAACAAAAGACGAATTAAATATGTACAAGAACAATTTAAATATTTATAATATATTACTAACGGTAAAACAAAAATACGATTATCTCAAAATGATAAAATTAGAAAAGTACAAATAAAATGACAATTAGAAAAGTACAAATAAAAATATGCTTAATAATTAACTCCCCCCCCCCTTTCAACCTTAATAACTTGAATACATCGATTGTGCATTGAATTCAACAAATTATGATCTACATCAATAGGTATTTTCCCCATGCATCGGGTATTGTAGCCTTCAATGCAACAATTGACTCGCACTGCATGGCTTTTTCGTATATCTACCTAGCCATAATCCCCCAAATACTTTCAATTGTACTTACTCTGGGGACAGTTCTGGCCATTCCATCACTTGTAAATTCTGGAGGAAAAGCACGTTTATGCAGTATGATTTGGTGCATTATCTTGTTGAAAGATGGGCGTTTCACTAGATATCAGCTGCAGTACTGGAATAAGAGTATCTTGCAATATGTTCCGGTCCGGTGATCTTCAGCGTTTATGCTTCCATTCAAAAAAACTAGTTCTGTTCTTCCAGGTGCACCAATTCCACCCCATGTCATTGCCGAACCTCCACCTTGTTGACGCTTTTTAAAAAGGGGTTTGCCATGGCGTATGCCATGCCAATATCAGTTGAATCAGTCTGGACCATCTAGGTTGCACTTTATTTTCGTCAGAAAAGATGACATTGAACCATTGGTGGGTACAGGTGACATGATCCACTGCAAACCTCTCTGTTTTGCAAATGGTGCGATTTCCAAGAGGGTTGTATTGTCCTAGTCAGCAATTTAGGAACTCAATTGAATTCTACTTGAATATAGACCGTTTGTCAATTATACCTTTTGTATATTAAACATTTGGTGCGGCATTTAATGTTCTCCAAACCGTCATTCCTGATGGACGGGAAGGTACCTTTTTCTTACAGGTATTGGTCTTTTAATCACTTTTAAATGGTAATAAAACTCTTTTATCACGATCTGTAAGGGTAAAAGGTCGTCCAGTGGATATTAATTTTACCATAAATATCTCGATTTTTCAGGTAATTATAAATCACTTTTTCAGAATGGTGCAATTTCTGAGTAATTTGTTTAACAGTATGGTTTTGGCTTAATGCATCAATTTTCCCCGTTTCGACCCATTGGTTAAATCAAAGTCTTCCTTGAACATGTTGGAACGTCCCGTGGTATGCAGATGAAAAATCATTGCATCATTAAAAGCTGACAACAGCAGACGTTTAGTAGCATCCGTTAATTGTCGCCGTCATGGGCAGAGCAAGTGACCTGTCGGACCTCCAAAAGGGGATGATCATTGGCTATCGGGCCAAGGGAGGCAGCATTTCAGAAACGGCCACCTTTGTGAACTGCTCTAGGGCTGCCGTTGTGAAGGTGTACCGTCACTGGACGAACCAGACAGTTTCGAGCAACCGAAGAGGTAACTTTAGGGCCCCACGGGCCATCGATCCTAGAGGCGAGCGTGGGTTACGACGCCTGGCCCAAGACCAAGCACCCATGTTGACGTCTATGCATCGCCGAAAATGCCTCCAATTCGCAATGGACCTCGGCCGAGTGGCAAAGGGCTGCTTTCTCTGACGGTCGCGGTTTCTGGTGAACAGAGTGGACGGACGATGGAGAATTCGCCGGGAAGCATCTGAGAACAGGCTGTTGGGGGAGGTGTGACTGTTTGGGGGATGTTTTCCTTGTATGGTCTGAGTCCACTGATATCGCTGGAGGGTACACTGAATGCTGTTCGTTACCTGACGATCGTGGCAGACCAGTCACGACAGTGTTTCCTCAGGGTGATGGCACCTTTCAACAGGACAATGCCCCCTGCCAAACTGCCAAAATTGTCCACGACTGGTTCGAGGAGCATGAGGATGAATTCAAGCTACTCCCATGACCACCAAATTCCCCAGACCTCAACCCATTGAACATTTGTGGGACCATCTCGATCGCCAGTTCCGCAAGCTGGACCCTCCACCACGCACGGTGATGGAATTACGGGATGCACTGATCGCCGAATGGTCCCAGATACCTGGAAACAACTTCCGAGGACTTATTGACACTCTGCCACGTCGACTAACTGCTGTGCTTGCCGCCAAAGGGGGATATTTCGGATACTAGCAGGTGGTCATATTAATGTGTCCCGACCCTGTAAATGCCACATGTCACAAACATCAGCAATTGGGAATGATTCGAGAGCATTCAGCTCATCTCTTTCGACTTGAATCCCATCGAGTATTTATGGGATAAAATGCAGTTCTAACGTGTCCATATTATTCCCTCGCTCTGTTGCCAATGTCTAGAAATCGCAAATTCAATAAGAAAATACATCGATTATAAGAGAATACATCATCTATATCAGTGTTTCTCAAACTTATTTATATGAACGCCCCCTCAGTATAAGCAAAATTTAATAACGCCCCCCCCCCCCTCCAGCCGCATGTTAAGGTTTCTGCAAATATCAAGGAGATTATAAAAACATTTCTTGGGGACCATAGATCGTGGGATATGGGAAGTCCCTGGTTCGGAAGAAGCGAGCTATAGCGTTGGATCACAAGGGTAGTTAGCATCTTGTAAAGAGCTTGCATAATAAACTGCTAAACTGCTCTCTCCATAAAAACAAATGTGAATAGCAAAATGATTTTATTAAAGGAAATCATGTACAGTCGGCAACAAAAGTACTTAGCCACCTTCCATTAATTTTTC
>JAHWFO010057280.1:9144014-9174196 GCA_023313115.1 Rhysida immarginata | reverse complement strand
GCACAGAGGAATTTCCATTCCCCTCCTGGCGACTCCTGAAACCCTCGTAAAGAAGAAGGGATTTTTTAGACAAATGCTGGCAGGAAAGATGGGTGCCTTGGAGACGAAGGATTTTCATTCCTTCGCTTCCAGCTCTCTTAGGAGAAAAACAGGATAAATGAAGAGAGAGAGAGAGAGAGAGAGAGAGAGAGAGAGAGAGAGAGAGAGGTTGAAGGAGATAGAATTCCTTGACATGACTAATGTTTCGGAAGAAAATATTGCAGTATCAGAGTTAAAAATTGGGGATTTGTTAAATTTAAGTATTTTAAAGAAGTTATTTTACTTTTAACAATTTATTCTGGCATTAAAGTCATTTCTAAGACGATAAAATCAGTATATAAAGAAATTATCATAATAAATGCTTGATCTCACGGGTTATAAAGAATTAAATTGTAGTAAATTTAATAATAAATGAGAAACGAGCATCGCACTTATTCATGAAGAGAAATATATATGTATATAAACCATTAAATAATACTTGATTTAAGAAAATAATTATAGGAAAAAGTTTTATTCAATGTCTTTATGTGAGTGGTCACGCAAAAAGGGAAACCGTTTTTGTTTTTGTCACGCAAATCGTTGGACTTTTTTATTTTTAGTTTAAACGCAATTTTATTTTAGTCTAAACAAAACATTATAGGTATGCCCTTTTCTGCGCTCGCGTCAGTGGCAGAGTTGTATACCATGTTCGTATACATCTTCAAACTTTAAACGCATATTTCTCTGAATCTATTATTTTCCTTTTAGGTCTTTTTTCGCGTGACCACTCGAAGTTTGGATAGGAAATTTGAAGAATTCAATGCTTGAATTCAGAATTTGTTTTCTTCTTAGAGATTAGATTCTATAACGATGTCATAAAATTTTATATAAAATATATTCATGCTACGTATGAAGAGAATAAAAAGGTTGCTTATTTAGAGATGGATTGAAATAAGACGTAATCTCTCCTCGTCCTGTATAATTTAAGTCAATAAGGTTTTTACAAGCTTTGTTCCGACATTTCTTAGAAGGACAGAATAATCGCTAACTTCTTTTTCTTCTTGCATTCTACCCGTTCGATAAGATAAACCGTGTCCACTGGTGGGCGTTCAGCTGTTGTGCAATATTTTTTAAAGAATATACCATTAAATGAGGGTTTTAATTGTACGCCAACCTCAGTTCAAATTAATGATGAAAAATAGGAAAGAAAATTCCGTAGCCTGGATTCGAACCAGGCTGCGGAATTTTTTTTCCTTTTTTTCATCATTGATATTTTTTGTTTTAATTAAGAGCGAAAAGATTACAGCTCACACATAAATAAAAGCTATATGTCATACTGTGTAAGAAAATCTTTTGTTTGAATGACCAACTAAGCCAAACCAACTATATTGTACTTTTCAATTTCAAAAAAATCTGTTCACCTTAGCTAAGTGCATTATTAACACAAAAGCAGGAAACAGTCAGAATCTGGGCACCCATAACGCCAACAAACTTTTTTTATACTTAAGAAGATCATAATGTAGTGGAGGATCGAGCTCAGCTGGCTCAAGCCTTCGTTAATCCTACTACGATTTTGAGAAAAATCTTACTGAGCACTGCAATTTCCCCAGCCTCAGGCCTTCTCTCAGACAAGTCAAAGCACCTACTTTTTAAAAACTCTCTCCAGTCGCGATCAAATTGACAGAGCGCACGTCACTGGCGCATCTAAAAATTCGCCGATCTCATCGTCGTGTTAGGAACGCTCAGGATCAACGTGATCTTATTCCCATCATGATCATTTCGCGTTGCCTCGCTCATTTTCAGTACTTTCGCTTTGCAATAATGACAGTGAAAGCGTATCCCACCTTGAAATCTGTTCCCACTGCGATTTATAGTTTTGTAATGAATCTGAAGGCACAGAACAGGTAGGGGCGAAGGAGCTGAAGATTGTTTTATATATTTTATTTTCGTTATTTTTCTCTTAGATTTCGAATTTTCTTTAAGTTTCGTTTTATCGTACGTGCACTCTCGTACGTAGATTTTTTAACACGGAAGAATAAATGCATTGAAATCTAATAAATCTCCAACAGATTATAATATTGGACAGTAAATAATAAACAATTACGCATAAAACAGAAAATTTGAAAGCATAATGAGTTTCTATGGCAGTTACTTCTTATTTACTGATCAGGCCCCGAGTGCCTCGATGCCCTTGGGGCTATCAAATAACTTCACGAGAGAGTGAATAGAGCGCGCACGACCAGGGGTAAACAGTCACGTGACTGAAAGTGAAAGCTCGAGAGTTTTTAGAAGCAACCTACGAGTACCAGGACCTACTGGGGTCAGCAAAAGACTTGTCAGTAGAATGGTCAGTGGATTTGTCAGTAGACTTGTTAATGGACTTGTTAGCGAATTTGTGTCTTACAAGTCTGTCATTTTATATTCGGTTCAACTTTACAGTAAACTGCACTATACTATAAAGTTTATATTAAAAGCACTATACCCAGCTTAGTAGCACAGGTATACTTCAATTGTTTGTAATTATATTTCCTTAACAATATATTTTCTCTGTCGCTTCAATATTTGCCTTAGCAGTGGACTTGTCCAATACTTATTGTGCAGTTTTACTTTTTGTTCCAATCTTAACTATATTAATTCTTATTTATTTGTGAGTTATTGCAACCATACAAGGTGTCCGAAAAATTGTCTGTGCAGTGGAAATGGTAGAGTCAAACTACAATTCATTCAAAATTCCAGCAAACCTCTGCAGCAAAAAAAAAAAAAGTACTTAAAAATATGCAGCGTCGGGTGCAAATACACCATGAAGTCCCAGGATGACATTTCCAGCCTTTTCTACAGCTAAAACAGCCGTTAGTACAATTTCAAATTTCACTCCACCGTCTCCACTGCACAGTAATTTTCAGACATCCTATACTTCTACGAATAAAATTTTCGCCAGCATAAATATAATTTGATTCGCTTCTAAATAATTTATTCTTTCTCTTATTGTGTCTAATCAACTTGTCAGTGGGATCGTTAGTAGACTCGCCGGTGATCTTGTCAATGGACATGTCAGTGGAAATATCAATAGACATGTCAGTGGACATGACAATACACTTGATAATGGACATGTCTTGATAGTGGTGTTGTCAGTTGATCTGTAAGGAGAAGCAGAATTGTCCCTGCAAGCTTGTTTCTTATTTGTTCAAATTAAACGTTTGACATATATTTCTAGTAAGCTTAAATTGAATTTTTACTCATTGCAGCTGTAATTTAGGGGCGTCTCCTTGCATTGTGCTTTTGCAATGCTGTTTTACAGCATTAGGTCAATTTTGCATACGGGTCCGCGGGATGTTGTTTTACAGCAGGTGGGTTGGGGTTTACCCCCAATTTAATGTCTTCTGGTGATAAGTCAAAATGACGTATGTATTCTTATACTGCCAAAATTGCCTCGGAATGGTTTGAGGAGGACGACGAAGGCACAATTGCGTGTGTTAAAAGAAACACAAATTAAGCTAATTAAAAGAAAACGAATTAATTTATTCTTCATTCATATTAACTTTCAGAAAACATTCTTCACATAAAAAGGAAGAGAATGAGTTTTACCATGGAAATCAAGCGTTTCCGAAACCATGTCCATATTACATATTTTATAGCTATAATACATACATCTTCTTGTAGATGTGAGGAATGTTTCTTGAAAGTTTAGCCGTACGTTCATGCTACCCCCTGCGTTAGTGTGAATCAAATTATGGAGAAGTTCCATAAAGACTGGAACTCTATCTGATTAGGTTAGGTTACAAATATTTTAGCAGTGCGGTTAGATTCACTTTTTGATCACTAAGAAATAAAATGATAAAATATTCTTGAAACTACTTCATTTTCCCCATAAATAAACTGCTAAGAATCAACGAGTAAGAAAGATCGAAATTTCTCCAGTCTAGGACAGTAAAACTAGATTTTATTTGTAAGCTCTTTGTTCGCATTTTCTTTCGATCCCTTTGAGATTTTCGAGTCGCACTCGACTAACGTGCGTAACCCCAATCGCCAATCATGTGAAAAAGAGCGCGTGTGAGATAAAAGGAACTTCACTCACCTTCAAAAAGTGAAGATCGTCTTTTGTTTGAATGCCAGTGCTGCTCCCTCTTTTCCTTTTTTTCCCTTTTAGTCTTTCTATTATCGGGATCAACCGCCGGAGAAAAGAAAGACCGACAGTAGCTGGAAAAACGCAGGAGTCACGGGCGCACAATGGGAGTTCTCCATCAAAAGTAGCAACCGCTGATACTCAGAGAGGAATTTAGGCTAAAGCGATCGCTGATTCTATCCTAAGCAGATAAAAAAATAATAAAAAATTTTTTATTCGAATTTTTTAATTTATAAATTGTAATCCAAAAGATTAAATCATTTTTTTTATAATACTAATCATTTTCAATATTTAATAAAGAATCTAAGTAGAAAAAGTTAGTTGCTGACTTGTAATTTTAAAGTTAAAAACTAATGTGTCATTTAAATTCTGCTGATGGTTGTCATATTCTATTTTCTTTAAAAAAAAAAAACAAAAAATTGCATATCAAAATCTCATCCATCATCTGTCATTTACAGATATTAACTTTTTCTTTCAAAGATTACCCATCCAGAATTCATATTTTCAAAATAATTTTTAAATTTAATGTTTTTTATATTCGCATTATATTTTTTTTAATTTTTAAATTTAATGTATACCGTGTGTTTCAAAAGTTCCCGAACGCAGGAGATGACTTCTCCCTGCACTCTTTTTTTTTCAATTAATGGATCCCAGTCGTTACGAATCCCGCTATTTATTTTACATAAATGCAAATACGCGAATATGAGAGTGAAATAAAATGTTAAAATAAAAAAATATTAGAATTTTTATTTAACATTACTCCTGCTATCATATGTTAGGCCAGGGCTGTGCAACATAAAAAGCTCGCGGACAAAGCTCACGGCCAAAGCCGAGGAGATAGTCCAAAATCTCAGGAGGAGTGGGGAGTGGGTATAGTTTTTCTACTAGACATCGAGAAAATTGTCACATTAAAACAAAGGTAAACTGCCTCGTTTTGTTTTTTTTTACAGTGTCGAATTGATAATTAGTAACTCGACTTTAAAAAACTGATCAATGTAATGTGCAATACGGGAGGGAAGGAAGATTACTCGCGTGCACGGGCGCTACCCGCGGACAGAAATCTTGGAGAGCCTGGGTTAGGCTTTCCCTACATACAGAAGCTGTAAAAATATGACGTTTCAAAATTAGTTACAAACAAATGTTGCCGACAGGTGACGCTGCACGCTGTAGTCGTAATACGGAGTGCGAGAAATAGGCTAGAAAATGTTCTTACAAGTACCCATCGATTTAAAATGTGCACCTTTAGTAGCACAGAGATAGCGCAAACAAGGTGGCCAAAAAATCTTACTATAAATTTTTATTACAAAGAGCTTTTTTCTTGAGACCAACCAACCCTTAAGTTGTACCTTACTTAACCTAACCTAACCTAACCTAACCTAACCTAACCTAACCTAACCTAACCTTGGCAACCCTGTATATTTATCTCATTTGAAATTACTTTATAAAATTTTCATCCAGTTTGGTTAAAGAAACGAAACAAATGTTTCTTCCCAGCCAAAAAGAATGCTAGAAAAGTCGAACTAAAATATTTATTTCCACTAAAAGAAACAGTAAACTCATTCATCTTTTCCCCCGAAGATCCTTAAAGGCATCATAATTAATGCAGTAACTTTTCAGATGAATCTGAAATAACGTTTTCTGATGATGTTAATTAAACAACTTAATGCCGCAGCATTTCAATGGGGACAAAAAAAAAAAAAAAAAAAAAAGGGGTGGGGGGGGGGGAAAAAAAGAAAAAATTTAGTTATTGAATTGATAAAAGAAGGGAGGATGACGAAGTTGTGAAACTTAATGGAGAAATTAAGACCAAGAGATTTGCGGTGCCGAATAATTCATTTCCACACGAGCACCTTCGTCCGTGTGCAAAGTGACACGTGAAGAAGGAAGCGAATCATTAACCAATTAAAATGTTTCGCAATCTTTTTTTTATTATCGCTCATTCGGGAATAAAGTTGCCAATTAGTTTTCGTGCCTTTCAACCAAGAGTGCCAAAGAAAGAGACGAATCGCAGTTGATTGCAAACTTAAGAACACTCAACGGCCCTGATGTATTAACCAAGTCTCCCACGTCGTTGCACTCACTCTCACAGATTTCTGTGAGCATTCTTTCATTAATTCAAAAGACGTTTTCGGGGGAAAGGATTCACGAAAAATCGACAAATTTATCGTCGTGTTCTTGAGAACTAACCAAAAGGACTGAATGCAAAAAAGGAACTTAGAGGAATTTTATTCGGTAGATTACTTTAAAGGAATTTTTAAAAAGTACCGATAAATTTATTTCACTCTAGGCGAAAAATACTTAAAACATTGTAACATTAATTTACAGGGTATTTCTATGGTATTGGCTGGATCTTGAAAACCCGTCTATCGACGATGAACAAAAGATTGGCGGAAAATAAGCGAAACGAAAAAAACGTATTAAAAATAGATTTGAACTTTCAATAAGGGAATTATGAAAACTAAATTTGACAGTATTTTTTACTATCTCCTGTTAAAAATTTGATTTAATTTTTTTATTTAATCCAATACTCCATCCAGGGCCTATATGGCCAGAGGCCGACGAGTTGGGTCCCTGGATGGACCTGGATTCACTGCTCTAATGTGGTCCCAGCGGCCTGGGGGGGGGGGGTGATTGTCTATCACTAATGGTCGCTCATCCAGTGACTAGCCGTGGCTGATGTAGCCTTGTTCAGTGAAATCCCACCAGGCCACAGCCTCCCCAAAATTTAATAGATTTATTTTTACTTTTTCGTTATTTCAAAATTTACTTTCTGGTTAGCAAATGTGGTTTTTAGCAATACTGCCTTAATGCCAAATCAAATTCTTAAAGTTCAAAAATTGTTTCCTAAACTTATTTCAATAGTGCTTTGAAAACACTGTTAAGGATCGGGAATTAATTATTAAATTTGATGAGCCGATTCATTAAAATTATTGCGCTTTCAATTTAAATGAAATGTCAATGATAATTGTTTTTGAAAGCCCGCCCCACAATTTTTGAACTCCAAAGGTTCGTGCCCAGAGTAATAGGGTTAAGTTTCACGAAATGGAGAACTTTTACTAACATTAACAATAATTAAAAGATATTTAATTCACTTATTTCAAATTAAAACATGATAAAATTTCTAAATAGTTTAAATGAAACCAACAACACAAATACGAATCTGCCAAGAATTAACCAAGAAAATAACCCAGTATTAAACAATTTCTTCTACTTCATTGGTAAGATATGATAATCCAAGAATTACGCTTTTATGTGACCATAAGAAAAATAAATTGTTCTATGGTGTCAAGCTTGAAGACCTAGCTGTCCTCAGGCGTGGGACGTTCGCCCTACGGTGTTGCTCTGTCGTTGCGGGTGGCAGATCTCCGATGTCGATACAGAGGGCCGATACAGCAATATCAGGATAGGTTGAAAGTTCTGTCCAGAAGAAATTTAACTGTCGAGTTTAAAGGGATGACGTCTCTGGTGAGTTAACACGTTAAATAATCTTCGTGAATCCAGCAAAATAAAAAGGGTGGCATGTATTGGCTTAAAAATTAAACTGAAATAATTTGGGATGACATGCTCGGCAGGGAAAAGTTGCAAAAAGATTGTAAACTGCCAAAGACCGAGACCGACACACTTCCGCTTCCCTTGACCTACCGATTAAGTTGATAAAAATAATGCCATCGTTCATCAGACGCACGCCCTGTACTGCATGAACTAAATTTTGCGTTTTTTGTTGGCTAATATTTAAAATTTCATTCTTCATAGATTAGAATAAACACCGACGTCATGGTTACCGAATCAGAAAAACGGGACTCTAAACCAACGCTGTGTAAAGAAATGTTCGCTCACTTGTTCTACTATCGTCTGTTCGGTCTACCTGATACGCATAAAGTGACAGAAAGATTTTCCCACAAGATCAAATCAATTGAAAACTCCATTTTCCTTTCTTTTTACATTAATCTATGAAAGCTTTGTTTTGCCTCTGTTTGACATAAAATTCATATACGTATTCTAAACTAACTTTGACACATTTCAATTGGAATTCACGACGCTCGAAGGACAATAGAGGGGATGTAAAATAAGAAACTCCAGTGACATGATAAAGAAATATCAGTAGTGAAAAGCAATTCTCAGAGTTATCAACTATGACAGGGAAAGAATTTGTAAACACGAAACTTATTTTATATTTGAATTTAGAATACGCTAATATTTTTTTTAAAATTTCTATAATCCAAATCTGACAATTTTAATACGTATAATTTTATGACGTACAATTTTATAATGCCTTAATGCCAATATTTCCAGGTTGATTTCAGCAATTTTGAATATTTTTCAGACGGAAATATATACATTGTGTAAAGCTATATCTTTATGTACCTTCGTAACACTATAATCAAGCTTCTATAATATTAAGCATGATTTTACCATTAATTAAGGGTAGTTACACTTTTACATGTTGTATATACTGAACCCTCTAACGTAACATGTTACAAACTTCTATATAGAGCTACCAATATTAACGTTTGTACTTTATTTCATTAAACCACCTACATAAATTTGTACTTTCTGGAATTTTTAATATACATTTTAAGATGCTTTGATATAATTTACCTTATGATTTATCAGCGTATACATTGAAAAAACATGTTAGCCTCGGGATACATTGAAGCAATTTTTAAAGATTAAGGCTACCAATGCTTTTTAATTAATTTCAGTTTACATAAAATTTTTGAAACTTACGATTATGAATGACTCTTTAATTACGTTTTAAAGTGAATCTAACCTTCGAAGTTATTTAGCTAAGAAGGTCATATTAAGCAGCCTTTGCAAACGAGCTATTTATAAGTAATGATCAATTACTGGTAACTTATAGCTTAATAATAAATAAAATAGCATCTAAGACTTGATTTTGTTGGTTCAATTTAAATATATTAAATCTTAAAGGCGTTTTTAAAATTTAACACTTTTTAATGATTTTAACATTCAGATGGCCAAAAAATCTTTCCAAGATTACAAATTTTATTACTGATGCACTTGTATGGTTGGTCGCAAGAGAAGAACTAACTCATAAAGATTAATTTGCTATGTCAATCAATACATTCTGCATGTACGCCCTTTGTTGCCCGCAGAACGTCAAGGCGCTATTCAATTTTCTTCCATGTTTTTTGCGACATTTCTTGTGCAGCACGATCCTTCTTTTCAATGTGCTCTGATCAGGTACACGTGTTGCAAACATTCTGTCCTTGACTTATCGCTACAGAAAAGAGTCTCATGACGAACATAGAATATATTCTGGTGGTCACCGCCTCCTTAAATTTTACAACCAAAGATTGCAATCAGGTGGTGATCGTTCATATTCCCTCCTAAAATTACCTGTACAATGATCGATGACCATAGAACACGGCGCCTGCGCTTTCTCCTGAACTGAACTTTATTTTCACGTTCTTGCGATTACAACGCCTTTACACCAAATTAGCCATTACCTATAACAAGAATGATTTTACCGCCAAAGCGGATAAAGGGAGCACATTTTCTTGTTATGGATATATAGAATTAACCAACATTTTAAACACTTGAGAGTAAATAAATAAATATGAAAACTAAATTGTAAATTACTATTTAAATAGGCTAACGTATAGAGAGAATTTAAAAGAATAAACTTGAAGAATGACAGGTAAATGGAGAGTGAAGTTATTCCTCATACACTTAAAAAAATAAAAGTTCTTTAATTTGTAAGAATTCTCACATAATGTTATTCTCATTCTTCACTATTCTCAATTGCTGAAGCGTTATGTGTAAGCATCTATTAGATTGTCATATTAAATTACTAAAGTCTTATTGAAGCAAGCGATTAACTACTATTAAATTAATTAGTAATGAGTTTTAGATACCATTAAGCCTAAGAGTACTATACTCTTGATTCAAATAAGCTATGGATAACAAAAGATCTAAAAACGCGTAAGGAGTTGGTTGATATATTACACGCCATATCTTAGCATTAAAAGTTCTATAAATTCTGTATTGTACCATTAGGGCACGTGCTACAAAACCAATTGCCACTATCATTATTTACTCGTTATATTCACTCATGGCACGTCGTTACGAGTTGTTTGATATATTACATGCCAGATGTTAACATTTAAAGTTCCAATGGTGCCATATGGTATCATAGAGCACCATTAGGGCACGCGCGAGTAAACCAATAACCATTATCATTATTTACACGTGATATTCACTCATGGCAGGTTATTACCAGTTGTTTGATATATTATATGCCATATCTCAGCATTAAAATTTCCAATGGTACCATATGGTATCATATGGCACCATTAGGGCACGTGCTAGTAAACCAATAACCATTATCATTATTTTCTCGTGATATTCACTCATGGCACCTTGTTACGAGTCGTTTGCTATATTACATGCCATATCTTAGCATTGAAAGTTCCAATGGTACCACTTGGTACCATTAAAACACGTACTACTAAACAATTCAGACATCACTATATACCGTTATATTCATTCATGAGACATTCTTGCACGTACACGTGCCATTAGACCGATACTTGCTATCACTAGTTACTCTTTTATATTCGCTCATGATATGTTGTGACAATTTGTTTGATATATAGGAAATGTTTGAGAGGGTATCATAATGGTACCATTAAAGCACGTGCTACTAGAGCACGTACTTATTCCTGCTATCTCACGTTCGTACTTCTGCGTACTCTGTCCCATTTTAATGGATTGGTGAAAACAGACTGTGAAAAAGTTAATTCGTTTTCAAGTTATCGTAATAAATGCTAAGCTCCCTAGGAATAAAAAAATTCTCTTGATTTAGGGACCGAACTGCCCTTTTAATAATCGTCAAACACGTGCATCCTGCACGCACACCATCTCATTAACGTTTAGAGCACGCGCAGAACCGAACCCATGTTCTCAACACGCGTTTTACCAAATGCGAGGATAATTCGTTTCTTCCAGCAATTCAAGACATGATTGAATGAATTGTGAGATTGCAATACATGCAATTCAATACATGCAACGCAATGAATTGTGGGATTGTCTACAGACGGACGGACAGCTGGACAAACCGATCACATAAGCACATTTCTATATATAGAAAATGTGCTAAAAAGGAGGGAAAGCCTTCGCAAGTTAATCTGTTCGGAGGGTAAATCATTACTCTTTCTCTTGCCACCAGCAGTAGGGCTGTAACTGCAATAGTTGTTTAAACAAAATTTTAAGTCTCTCTTGGGTTTTAGTAATCTATAGAATAATCACTATGATAGCCAGAAATGCCCTTATCAACGGATAGATCTCCCTTTGAAGATAGGCCAGAATCAGTCTTACCTTTTGTACGTATCTTATATATGTTCCTTATGTACACCCTTGGTGATGCGGCAGAAATCATTCAAGTTCTTGCGTAATGTTGTAATGACTTGACTGCATATACTTGCTTAGGATAAAGGAAAGTATAAACATTTATTTAATCATTGTAGTTAGCGATATATTTTTCTCCTTTCACTTTAAATCTAGAGAATAGATATGACCATTTCTTGACTCATTCATATTAGAATGGTCAAGGGCTAAATGAAACTACCCGATGCTCTTCTTATAAATAACATTCATTATAAGAGGATTTTTAAAGAAAAGTAACTCCATCTGATTATTTGATTTAAATAGTTAATTTACGTAATATTTAAATAGTTAACTTCCCCATCAAAGTTCTGCTCTAAAAAGAAACTCCTGTTTGGAAATTAACAAGCAAGAAAAAAATGCATTTCTCTAAATTATGTCCCTTCAACAGAGAGAAATTTATTTTTCTTCATACCTCATTTTGCAGTTGAAACCGTTCCACCGACTTTCTGCAACACCGTTCTCCTTTCACCCAGTGGTCATTTATTAAGTAAGAAGATAAGAACCTACTCTCCCTGATTTCTTTTTTCTTTCCCCTTTTCCATAGAGTGGGTTGTAGCAACAGCAAGTGACCTTCATAAAACGAAGCCCACACGACCACCAATCAGAAGTCGAGCGGCTCCGAAATAAACGAGCGGAACGGAAGCTCATTTTATCAGCACGAAAGATGCAATGGGGTCTGGTTTTCTTCCCTTCTCCCACCCGACAACCCACTTTCCTTTTTCCTTGCTTCCCCCTCAATCCCTCCTGCCCCCTTTTTACCCATGAGGAGACAGCGAGCGTGACTCCCACCCCGTCACCCAAATGGGTGGCATTCGACAGACGACCGACGCTAAACTGACAATGGAAGCGAACGACACTGGAGAGAAACGAGGCAAGGAAGGGGGAAAAAAAAATGATCTGCCGGAGTGAAATTTCTAGATGAACTCGTGCAGAAAAGTGAATAGATTCTTATTCGTTCTTTTTCCCCTTTTCATTTTTTTTTTTAAATTTTATCGAAGCCAAGAAATGCGGTCACTATACAATTACGCTCTATTACGAAACCCATAAGCAACCTATGGGTTTCCAACCAACCAATCATCTTAAAGTTCATACATTCGGAAGTAAGAGATTGTTGATGATTCTGGGAAAAAAGTTTATATACGAGTGAATTCAACAAGACGATCTCATTAAATAGATAAAGTATGTATGCTATCGAATTTCAAATTCCATTCACTGTTATCGAATTTCATTGGATGGATGTATCATAAAAAGCGTAAATCAACGCGACTTTTAGCAGATAAATTAAAATGTGACTAGATTCTGAAAGACTGTGGAAATCTAAATTGAGTTATCGTACATTTGAAAAATAAACTAGTGTAAAGGGGTTTATTATAAAAGGGTCTCGTTATTATAAAGGGATTTGACAAAATAATGGCAACATCTCGTAAAGTCGAGAAAAATGTTATGTAATTTACCTTAAAATTTTATTCTTCAAACACAAATTGAACATTGCCAACGGCATAATCGAAAGCAATGTCATTTTGGGACATCGCATCTCCTTTGACAAACGATGTCTGCGTCGAATTGCTCAACCTTTGTTCATTGTCCTTCTCAAAATGATAATTACGCTTGAGGAATCATAATGCTCCGAACCACGATGGACGAATAAAAAAGTTCAAATCATCAACTTCTCTATGTATTGTTTATACAAACTCATCCGATGTTGGGACACCATATGACGGACGACTCGTCAGACTACAACTCTTGATAAAAATTATGGACTACTTGTTGATGATCCTCAAACACTTAAAAAATCATATTTTAAGACTAAATGGTGCTAAATAAAGTAATTCCAATGATGAACCTATGTGATATTATTAAAGAAGGACTTAGTTTGTTTTGTGGTGTCGAAGATATTTGAAATAATCCCTTTCATCACATGTCTTATTTAATTAAAAATAAGTTTAATAATTTTTTCTTTGTATTATATGGAGAATATCAGTTATTTTGTCTTTAACAATTAATCAATTGTGTGATAATCAGTGTTATGATGAGCTGGTCGTAATTATTGGGTGTGATGACTATGCGCCTAACTCTGGCTGGTCTAAGCACATAAATAAGCAATCCAACGACAACTCTACACCCGACAGCAGATGGGATGATCAGTCCAGTTCCAGCTCCAGCTCCAGTTCCAGCCATGGTCCATAAAAGCGTCAACTGGATAGAATTATCATGGATTAAGTCCAGATTGAATTGTGATTATAATGAGACTTGTCATGTTTTGTCACTTTTTTTTAGTTCAACCACGACTGGATTTAGCAACCGTGAGTTGCAGGACTTTTTTTTTTTTTTTTGATTCCCGATGAACTTTGTGAGATTCTGCTCCTCTGGACACTGTTCTCGATTATTTGCTTTTTATGATTAGTTAAGCCAAAGAAGATAGAGAATATGAGCAGTAATTTTAGGAATTTTACATTTTATTGATGTTTATTAAACTTAATATATAAATACTGTTGTTGTTAATAAGAGTGTTCTTGGGTTAATATGCCTTATAGTTGTTTTTAGATAATAGTTTCTTTTTAATAGTAATAGTTTAATAGTAATAGTTTCTTTTTAAATAATATATAATCGTTGGGTTAGTTGGAATATTTTTCATCCCTCGCCCGCGACAGTTTTGCAGATGTTATAAAAATAAACATCCGTAAAAAATATGGAATTCCTTGCAAGTGTGGAATAAAATGTGTTTAAATTTATTTATCAATTTATTGCTTTGCTATTCGTAGCAGAACATTATTCATGATGACTCCTGTTAAAGAGCTTTGTGAATCAGCTAATCTCTCAGTCAGAGAGGGGAAATCATAATCATCTGTTGCAAAATCTGGAAATTTAGAAAAAAACAAAACATGTTCTGGACATATAAAAAAATGAAAGGTAGAGGAAGAAAGCGAAAAACGGCAACTAGAAATGACAGAAATGCGAAAACGCACATTGCATGAAATCAGTAAAGTAGAAAAAGCATTGAATCAGTACTGTTCGAAATCACCTAACGGAAATGAAATCCATGACAAAGAAGCAGCGCCTAGCAGCGTTAGTAATGCAGGAATCATTCCAACTGGACAGTGGAGGATTGGTGCTTAGTAATGTTTAGCGATGAGTCAAAAATTTGTTTAGGAAGGCGACATTGAATCACTTATTTCCAGTAAAAATGAAGCGTTGCTTTGTCAGAACATCAAAGTTCCTCAATAATTGATGGTATGAAGTTGCATTTTCTGCCAAAGGATGTTTGTAAACTTGCCATTAACAAAACGTGAAATCTCAAAACTATTGAGAGATCTTGGAAACTTTTGGTTTCAATATTGGAAGAACAGTTTGGAGACGACCGTATCATGTCATCGCGCTGCAGCTATTCAAATTCTTCTGGGACCAAAAAAAATAAGACTATGAAGTGGCCAGCAAACAGCCCCGATTGAAACAATTTGGTGGGAACTTTAAAAAGACGGAGAAAGGCTACAGCCAACAGAGATGAGTTGGGCACAGCCAAACTTAGAAAGGCTCCAAGCAACCAAAGAAAGAAATTGTTCGTGGTTTTTGTTTAAATTTTATCCAATCAATGCTAAAATGCATGAAAGCAATGATTCGTGCTGAAGGTTTTGCCACATAGTACTAAAATTGCATGTATTTGTACTTTCTATTGACTTGTTGTTAATATTTTATACGGTCATAAGGCTCAAAGGTTCATAAGGGCCAGTCAGATTTTTTAATGTCAAAAGGACAGACAATTTTTCTGGGTTTATATGAAAGCTGCTTGGTCCTTATGGACGTCTGATCCCTACAAACCCAGAATAATTGTCTGGTCCTTATGACAGGAAAAGCTGATTGGCCCTTATGTATTAGTTATGCTACCAATCATTGTTAATTTCTAAAAAAATGATGATCGGACAAGTATTCCATAATATTTGCCAGGAGTTGTAAATAACATGCTCCCAATCATTACTATTTTAGGATGTGTGTATTTTACTGTTTTCTCCGTATTGCGTTCATCTGTGTTGCCACTGATAACTTATCAGTAATTTAGGGTAAATATTTTATTCATGAAGGCAGATAACAAAAATCCATCCAAAGTTGCCGCGGTCATTCGTTTGCATTTTAATAGCAAGAATCTCTATCGGTATCATTTTTTTCGGATCAAAACACTCCTCCCTAAATCAAATCTTATAAGTAAAATGCAGAAAAATTATTTTTTTCTTAAGTTGATTATTAATTTTTTTCTTAAGTTAATTATTACTTTTTTCTTAATTTTTTTTTTCTTAAGTTTTAATCTACGTATTTATCTCCAATGTTTTGTTATCAATTGACCTT
The DNA here is from genome assembly GCA_023313115.1 of Rhysida immarginata. NCBI lineage: Eukaryota > Metazoa > Arthropoda > Chilopoda > Scolopendromorpha > Scolopendridae > Rhysida > Rhysida immarginata. Next base: position 9,158,307 of record JAHWFO010057280.1, on the reverse strand, counting down.
TCATCATTTTGTAAGATGAATCAATTGATCTCTCTTCTGTAAGATGAATCACGTTCATGTAGCAACCTTAACCAATCACAACCTTAACCAATCCACCTAGCTATAATCAACATGTATGCTATTATCGGATGCTATTAGGAAAGGCCATGGGCCTTTTTTTATATCCTCATGAAGGCGGGAATAAATGTCGAAATAATTGAATTCATAATGATTTAGACCACTATTTATATTGTTAAGAAATACCAACAATTTGTAAGAATATTTTAACTATTTTAGAAAATTAATGTTGACGTCAATAAGCACTTTTATCGGTCAACTTATAAAGACGAGAAGGTATTTATTTCTGCTTTAATTTGTTCTTTCTTTTAGCTAACGTATAAATTTTGAGCCCGGATTAGCAAAAATTCCCTGAGAACACATTTGGCAGCTTTCAGTGGAAGCACATCTTCCAGGCAGTGAAGACAAATTTATAAATTCTACTTAAAAGTCGGAGAACACATTGTTCAATCTTAAGTTTTCAAATTAGCCTTATATATGATAATGAGAAAGTCCTATTGAATTTGCTGTATCTAAAATTAAAGTTTAATTAAACCCATTTGGGCAAAAAATTGTAAAAACAAAATTATGTAAAATTAAATTAAAATAATATCGCCGAAGAACCAGTTCGTTGCAGTTTTATTTCAATTTTAAAAAGAAGATGAAGTAAAAAAAATTGTAAAACTTAATTTTGTTCGAGAATTTACAGTGTAGCCAACATAAAGAGTTAAATTAGAATACCCATTTAAGCTGTACTTAATACCCATTCTAATAACAATTCGAATTGTTTTGAGATTGCTAAACACACAGATTCTAATTATGCCTGAGGACAAATTACTTTTCCATTTATTCATTAACAAAGTTTTTCATTGGATGTAATCACATTAATAGAATTAAAACACAAGAAGCAATGAAGGTATAAAAAAAAATCTAATAAAAGCGGTGGAAACACTAATTTTTACTTTCAACGATCGATTTCAATTTCTAATGCTAACAGTCTGTTATTTTGAAAGAAATAAATGGGTAAGAATTCCTGAAGTGGACCCCTCAAAAACAAACATGCCGTGAAATTTAAAACTTTTATTATAATTTGAGTATTAAAATCCCCAAAATGTTTTTGAAAAATTTCCATTTGTTAAAAAGTTATAAACAAATACATTTTTTTGGTTCTTTTTAAAAAAAAATCATATCTCAAGCTAATTTTTTCAAATCTCTTTGAAATTTTAAAGATAACAAGTAAAGCGTGTTTGAAATTTTATAATAAAACATAAAAGAATGAGAAAAAAAATTTTTGTGTAAAATAACAATAAATTTTTTTATAAAAAAATGAATATTTTTTAATGTTGTCAATCGATTTCAACAATTTTGAAAAACCACATTGAACCTACATTTATTAACGATTTAGAATTTGGAAGAAAAAAAAAAACGGTGATCTCTGTTTTATCAACGAATGCCATCAATTCTTGTCAAAGGTATTCAATCGTACCACTGGGCTCCTAAGGAAGTAACTCTTCATCATTCAATATTGACAGCAATAGGGAACTTCCCAGTCAAACAGCACTTGCTTAAAACAGTTGCCTTACAGGGAAGCTCCCTATTGCTTTCAATATTGAATGATGAAGAGTTACTTGCTTTGTGATACGATTGAATAGCTTTACAATAATTGATGGGATTCGCGTAAAAACAGATCACCAATTTTTTTTTTTCAAATTCTAAATCTGTTGGTGATCTGTTTCTGAATCAAATTCTAAATATAATGTGTTTTTTTTCAAAATTGTTGAAATCGATTAAAAATAAATTCATTATTTTATTAAAAAAAAATTTTTTTTATACAAATTTTTTTCTCTCATTCTTTTGTTTTGTTCTGAAATATATACGTTTTACTTGTTATCTTTAAAATTTCAAAGAGATTTGAAAAAATTAGCTTGAGACATGACTTTTTAAACAAAAAGTACCAAAAAATGTATTTTGTTTATAACTTTTTAACAAATGGAAATTTTTTTAAAAATATTTTGGGAATTTTAAAAACCTATTAGGTGCTACCAAATTATAATAAAAGTTTTAAATTTCACGACATGCTTGTTTTTGAGGGCCCACTTCAGGAATTCTTACCCTAATGTAAAGATAAAAGTTAAAATAACTTTCAACCTGTAACTTTCAAAATGTAACTTTCTCTTCCATAATTATTTCATCAAATGTTCGCCTTAGTACTATGAACCAAAAGTGCATAAAGTCCATAGAAGTATATCAATATCGATCACCTAAAAAACAACCAGGATAATTCATCGATAATTAGAAAGTCAGAAGGAAAGCAACGATTCCAAATGAACATCAGAGGGTCCCTGTTTTACTTAAGGTTTTATGAACTATGAAGACATCTGAAGACATATGGGATAGATAAGTCTTCAATAAGAAAAATGTTCAACGTCATTTGAAAAGTTAGAATTGTTAAGTGCGCTTTAAGAAAAAAAATAAAAAATATCGGACTCTCATAATCACACGCTATATAACCAATTCTTATATACATAGTTTTTACATTTATTTTATAATTTTTTTGCCTAAATGGGTTTAATTAAACTTTGATTTTAGACACATTCTAATTCCATTTAACCAATTTAAGCATCTGTGGTATGTTTTTATCTATAAGAAATCAGTTTTAAAATGGTTTGTCGAAAGACTATTAGAGCATCATTTTCTTAAATTAGATACTTTCACATAAGCTTTTTATGTAAGCTTGTTTGTAAAGATTGTAAAAAAAACTGAAGAGTCTATTAAGTTGAAATCGTTTAGGTATATTCTTCAGGTAAACTCTGAGAGCCAAGAAATCAAACCGTAACTCACGGCTGAAGAATTTTTTTAACATTTGATTGCATAGTTTTTTGAATTTGGACCAAATTTAGGTTTCCAAGAAAAGCCATTTAGCTTTTAAATTTAGATTTTACAGGAATAGCGATTTAGTTTGTAAACATTACTAAAAATACGAAATGGATTATGATCTTAAAATATTTATGAGATGCTATCATATTTACCAAATTTTGTTGCTGCCTTTTACCATGAACAGTTATTAATTTTAGTAATGAATATTTGATAAGGACAAATGTGTTTTGAAACGAATTATCTCCGGTTGACTATGATTTAAAGTTACAATTTCTGATTTCATTTTATCAGTTGAATTCTTTGCTAAAGCGTGAGAATAGCTTCAATAAATTATGAATGGATATTCAACTCTTCCTCAAATATAATAATTTTCAGCCTTAACCATTTGTTGACGACTCTTAAAATGCCTTCCGACATTTACAGTTCCAGCGAAAATAACAACATAAAATTGCTAAATTTATGATTAAATTAACGGCAGTCCTAAATAATAAGGGTTTATAGCCTTTGAATGTTCCCAGAATTTAACCTGTTCTAAACAAAATAAATTTTGGATGTTCATAGCTCTTGAGATAATTTCATTAAAAACAGGTCTTTATTAAGCTATATTTTTGAAGTTACGATAAAAATAGCCTTGATGAATAATAAAAATTGAAATAAAGCGAATATTAAATAATCTTCTTCACGTTCTCCTTCCCCAACATTTCAAAAAAATTAAATAACTAGAAATATATATATTAAAATAATATCGCCGAAGAACCAGTTCGTCACAGTTTTATTGCAATTCTAAAAAGATAAGGTAAAAAATTGTAAAACTTAATTACATTTTAGAATACCCATTTAAGCTGTACTTAATTCCCATTCTTATAACAATTCGAATTTTTTTGAGATTGCCAAACGGAAAGAGATGTTTTACATTTTAATTATGCCTGAGGACAAGTTACTTTTCCATTTATTCATTAACGGAGTTTTTCATTGGATGTAATCACATTAATAGATTTAAAACACAAGAAGCAATGAAGGTATAAAAAAATTCTATTAAACCGGTGGAAACACTAATTTTAGTTTCAACGATCGATTTCAATTTCTAATGCTAACAGTCGGTTATTTTGAAAGAAAATATACGAGGGAAAAAAATTACAAAATAGTAGAAGATAAAAGAAGAATTTGCTTGATTCGTATCTAAGCAACTATACGGTACATGGGGATGCGTTTCCTTTGTAGTAAATAAGAACCCAGATGTCAGCCCCCTCCCTGCGAACGGACTCGACCGCGAAGAGAGCATGTGACGACGCCCAAAAGTTATTTGTAAACGATTCTCAGTTGTACTTTCGATTTTGAGAGAGGCGGTGGCCTCGATCTCGTGATGGATAAGGTTGTAATTTAGAGTCGATGTTAAAGAAATCACTTATTAATGTATTAATTTAAAATTTAGAAATATATATCTAGTTCAAAATTGCTATGATGTCCTGAGTGCTTATTCATTAGAAGTAAAACAACAGGATCGAAAAAGAGGAAAGACTACACTTCAGAAGTGGGATAGAAGAAGAAAAAAAGAGGGTTGCCTTCTATTAGACGTAAACGGGATGCCGCTATTTCTCTATGGAAGTCGCTAAACGGTATCTCAGATGATGGCGATACTGAAGATGAAGAATGCGAAGAGTGCGGCCGATCAACCCGCTGGCGACGGACCCGCCATTGAACGCTCCGAAGGCCAACCAATGAAGATGAAGGCTGAGCAGTTGTCCGCTATTATGATTGAATACGCAAGTTCACACGGACAAACGATGGCGCGCGCTGCGCTGAGTCAAGCTGATGAAATTAGACACGCACCTAAACTTCCAACGTTCAAAGGTATGCGAGACCCGAATAGAACGACAAGCGAATGGTTGAATGTTGTTGAAGAATATGCTAGAGAGTATAAATGGACAAATACTTCAACGATAACGAGATTAAACTTACGACTGATGTGCCAGTAAACCAAAGACGATATATGTTTTCACCATACCAGCGAGAGAAAATAGAAGAGATGGTGAAAGAATTGCAAGCTTGTGGCTTTATAGAAAAGTCAACTAGCTCATATAATCATTCACTGGTCATGGTTAAAAAGAAGACAGGCGAAAAAAGAATTTGCGTTGATTTCAGAAAGCTCAACGAAATCACGAAGAAAGAGCATTTCCCAACTCCACATTTAGAAGAGATCCTAGATGGAACACAAGAATGGAAAATTTACTCTGTATTTGATTTAGCTTCTGGGTATTGCCAAATCCCTCTTTCAGAAGAAGCGAAAGAAAAGACTGCCTTCTCCACCATGGAAGGGAAGTGGCATTTCCTACGAATGCCCGTTTTGTTTTCAACCGAGTGATGACTGAAGTACTGAAGAACCTATTCCCTAGTACTTTAAAGCGCTATATGGATGACATATTAACCGGTGCGCCAACATTTAAAGAACTGATGCAAAAGACTGAACACATATTGAAGAAAATTCAAAAATCTGGAATGACATTGAAGATCAGTAAATGCTATTTCGCACAGCAGGAAGTCGAAATTTTGGGAAATAGAATGACCAAAGCAGGTTTGAAACTTGGGTGGCCAAAAACCCAGGCTATCCGAGATTTCCCTGTTCCCCAGGATGCGAGAAGTGTGCGTAGTTTTCTTGGACTTTGCGGATACTTCCGAAGATTCATCGACCATTTCGCAGAGAAAACCACAAATTTGACACGACTTACAAGGAAGAAGGTTCCATTTCAGTGGAACGACATTTACCAAAAAGAATTCCAGTCGTTAAAAAGCGAATTACCAGCCGAGCCATTGTATTTGACCCCCGAAAAGAAAAAGAATTGCATACAGACGAATGGACTTGGAGTAGTACTGATGCAACCAGATGAAAAAGGAGAAATGCACCCAGTTGCTTTTGCCAGTCGAAGAACTACGGTGCGCGAACAGAACTATCACTCGACGGAATTAGAAATTCTAGCCGTAGTATGGGTTGTTCAGCAATTTCAGATGTATCTGTACGGCGCACCGTTCAAGATTGTAACAGACTGTGAAGCAGTACGCTATGGACTCAAGAAGAAAGATGTTGTTCCGCGCATCCGAAGATGGGTATTACAGCTGATGGATAACGATTTCATTGCCTCTCATCGACCAGGAGAGAAGATGGCACATGTAGACGCGTTGAGTAGAAATCCTAGCCCCGCCATCGCTGAGAATGACATCCTAGAACAATCGTGATTTTGGAGTCATTAACAATGACATCCTAGTCTACCGTTAAAAAAGAGACCATTCAGTTTACCGTGGAAAAAGAGAAGGAGGGTACGCTTCCTTTCCTCGATTTGAAAATCATACGGACTGGCAATGTGTTGGAATTCGATATTTATCGAAAACCTACACACACCGATATATATATACACAAGTCTTCCAACCATTGCTGGAGCCAAAAACTGGCCTCTTTCATCTTCCTAGTGGATAGGGCTTTAAACATCCCCTTGTCTAAGGATAGATTTGACGCCGAAATCGCACACATCCAAAAAATAGCAGTCGTCAATGGCTACAGTTCTGAATTGGTTACAGATCTGGTCAGGAGAAGAAGTTTTGTGAAATTAGTCAGGGATTCCACAAAACTTAGCAGCAACGAGGATGCCAAACTCAGATTGCCCATTTCCTATAATAGCGGATTCAACGTCAAATTACAGGCAATCTTTAAGGAAGAACAGCTATCCATAGCATACAGAAATCCGAATACTCTGAAGAACCTTCTCGGAAACCCTAAGGACAAAACTCCACCATTGTCGCAGGCGGGAATTTATGAGATAGGTTGCAGCCAGTGTCCCAAGACCTATCGAGGAGCCACGTGCCGCAACATAAAAACCAGGTTCAAGGAGCATACGGCCCACGCCAGGTTTGGTCGACCTGAGAGATCCGCAGTAGCCAAGCACATGCTTGAAACAGGCCACGCCGTTTTGTTAAAGGATTGCCGTTTGCTTAGGTCTGTAAGGAACAGGAAATCACTGGACGCATACGAGACTTTGGAGATCGGGAAAAAGGACCCCGGAATATTGCTGAACAATGACTCAGGTCCCCTCGGCGATTCTATTCTATTAAAGTTGCTTAAGATTTCTTAATTTTCTGGTTGCTTCCTTGTATTTTTTTAATTTAGTTTTCTCAGTTATTTGTTGATAAATAGAAGTTTTTAGATTGTATAGTTTAGAATTTTAATATGTATATTTGGATTTTGTTAACTTTTTCTATTATATAACTTTTGCCAGTTGTTCGAATCTGTACTGTATACTTTGGTAATTTTGTTTTGTATAATTTTTGGATTTTGTATAACTCTTGCCAATTGTATGGAATCTGTATCTCTCCTAGGTCCGCGCTTTAATTATTATTATTTTTGTACGAGGTGTTGATTGACTCTCCCATTGGACGTTCGACGTGTTCGTTGATTGGTCCTTTGGGAGAGAGTCAGCAGCCCCTCTTTTTCTTATAAGTAGCTTGCTTTGTAAAAAATTTCCCTATTTTGCGTTGAATAATGATCTCAAAGAGATCGAAATACGTATTCGCCTATTAAAAACGTTTGTGGACAAGAGGTTCGTTTTTTGCATCATGTCTTTATCCACAGTATATTCCCACTTCTCATCCTAGAACAATCCTAAAAATGAAGTCGATGGTGATTGGATTAAAGCAGCTCAATCTGCCGATCCCGAGACTAGGACAATTATACAGAAGTTGACCGAAAGAGATATTGATTCTGACCCCGACTTGAAGAAAAATTACGAACTTGTAAAAGGACATTTATATCGCAAACGAAGAGGTCAAGAAGAAAAACGACTCCTTTATTCCCAAGATGATCAGACGACAAATCACCCGTGAAACGCATGAAAAACATGGTCACCCTAGTGTCAATGGAACAATGCAAGCTCTGCAGAAAAGATGCTGGTTCCTTAAGATGCGAAAATTTGTAAAGGCGGCTGTTTCGTCATGCCTTGACTGTTTGCTATACAAAGAACTTGGAGGAAAGCGACCTGGAGCCATGCATATCATAGTAAGGAAGAAAATTCCGCTGCACACGCTGCACGTGGACCACGTAGGACCGTTGCCGAGAAGTTCGAAGGGATTTAAACATATCCTAGTGGCTGTCTGCAATTTTTCGAAAATGACTTTTTTGACGCCGGTAAAGTCAATTGCAGCCTGTAATCACATGCAATGCATTGAGAAGACTGTTTCAGCGTATGTGGATATCAATCAGAGTTGTGACAGATAGAGGGACTGCGTTTACCAGCACTACCTTTAGCAAAATGTGTCGTGAACTGACGATAGAACACATTCTCACCTTTACGGAGAATCCGAGAGCCAATGGGCAAGTAGAAAGAGTAAATCGTGTTTTTGCTTCACAAACGAAACGAGAAGACGGAAGAGATTGGAGTAACTATATCGAAGATGCAGAAGTCGCGATTAACTCCAAAATAAATCGCTCGACTGGTAAACCACCGATGGAGATAATATACGGGTTTCGACCCCCAACAACCGCAGAAGGAAAGCTGACCGGATTGATCATGCAAGATCTAGTCGATGAAGAAATGATAAATGTTGACAAAAATCGCGATGAAGCTTTGGAGAATAAAGCTGAGCAGAAGCGTTTGTTTGACCGTCATCGAGGTCCAAGCAAAAATTTCAAAGAAAATGACGTCGTAGTTGTGAGAAGGAAAGCCTTGGCAGCAACCAGCGGAAAAGGCAAATTAGCAGCGCTGTACCGTGGACCTCTCCGAATTACTAAGAAACTGAGCGACGGCGTGTATGAAGTTTCAAAGCTTTGAGAATCCGCCAAAATATCGTGTGACCGCTCCTGAAGACCAATTAAAACGATGGGACATTGCGGACGATGTCGACAGTGATGCGGAGGAAGATGAAGAATCTGAGGCGTTAAGCTCCAGCTTTAATAATAATTTTGTTTATTTTCAGGTGAGGCCGAGTGTAGTAAATAAGAACCCAGATGTCCGCCCCCTCCCTGCGAACGGACTCGACCGCGATGAGAGCATGTGACGACGCCCAAAAGTTATTTGTAAACAATTCTCAGTTGTACTTTCGATTTTGAGAGAGAGAGGCGGTGGCTTTCTCTCGTGATGGATAATTTAGAGAGATGTTAAAGAAATCACTTATTAATGTATTAGTTTAAAATTTAGAAATATATATCTAGTTCAAAATTGCTATGATGTCCTGAGTGCTTATTCATTAGAAGTAAAACAACAGGATCGAAAAAAGAGGAAAGACGACACCTTTCTTGAAAACAAACATTACGCATTAATTTGATAAATCTCTAAAATTTAAACTTTAAGATTTAGAATTTCGATTTCTGCTAAGCAGGTGCAGAAATCCTTCCTCAATCAAATAAGCCTCAGAACTGCCTAATTAAAAGCATCTGTTATTAGCAAACTGGGAGTAGTTTTGAAATCTCATCTTTATGTCTAAATAAGGATAATTTTTAATTAACCTCCAATGTTTAACTTAAATCCCTTATATCTTTCTATTAACTCTGTCTGGGGTCATGTGAAAGATTTGGTTTACAAGAAGAAGCCGACAGATCTTATTAGCCTCAAAAAGGTCCATAACTGACGCATTTGCAAACATTAAAGAAGAAACTCTTGAATGTGTAACCGACAACTTTGTGACTAGGTTGCGCCTAGGTTACCACTTTGAAAACCTTGTCCATTAAATTTCTTTTCCACGTTCTTTTCAATAAAAAATTTTTATAGTGTATCTGCGACGACTCAAGAGTTATTTAAGTTAAACACTGTAGGTTAATTCAAAATCACCCTATATAGATAGCGTACACATTTTAAATAAAATCTCATTAACAGTCCAAGCTGTGACGTTAACATTAATATAGCTGTGACGTAGAAGTAATTTTAAATTCGAGAATTTACAGTGTAGCCAACAAAAAGCTTAAAGCCAACATAATGCCCACATAAAGTGTACCCAATAACTAATGAAAATTCGTTTAATTCTTTCCAAGTTTACGTCTATTATTGAGTTATTATTGAGCCTTGAAAAAGCGATTTCAAGTGCGCGTGCCCATGTCAAGAATGCTTAAAAGATGAACAGAAAGTAATAGTGCATTGATTCTTGACGAATCGATTGTTATATGGCATGCTATAAAAGATTAAAAATTTCACTTGATATTCTTTACAGTCACTGTTTTAGCACATGAATTAAACTAGAGGGGTCCACGTAAACGTCTGAAAAGTTGGTACAACCTTGATGGTCATATTTCTGAAAACAGAATTTGAAGAAGTTAATCCGTTTTCAAGTTATCGTGCAAACGGCGGATGGCCGGATAAAAGTACAGACCAAGCGTGCATTCTTATAAGTAGCTTTTTGCTAAAGCGCCTAATAAAGAGCCTCAGGTTAGCACTGGTTAGCTTTAAATAATTAATGAAATTAATGCGAATATTGTTTTTCACCTTCTTTGTTTCTTTAATGTATAGCTAAATGAGGATCTAAATCGACAAGCACCTATGTACCAATTTCAGGGGTAATCTGTAAATGCATAAAACATTTGAGCTTACATTTTACAAACCTTGCCGATAAATGAGTTTTAATTTAAAAATCTTATTCAATTTATTAAATTAGAAACTTTTAATACTTTATTCTTTTAAACAATATTATTCTTTTGTTAATTTTGTTGGTTGTAATCTTACCAGGTCTGTAAATGTGAAACTGGAATTTGCCCATAGCTGTCAATGTAGTTACTGTCATATAGCGTCGTTGACGCCATTTTCTTACTCTGACATCTGATCTTCAACTCACAACAATACATGTTTCATACAACAGCATAGTTTATAATAGCGTTGAACATGTCGAATTTGGAGATAGCATTGATTTTCTGTTACCATTTGAAGTGCTGCAGAATCGCATCGAAGCATAATCACACACTCCAGGAAATATGGGAGGCGGGGCAACTCATCCAGAAGAATGGCCAAAATAAGATAATAATATAGATACTGCAAAATTTGGGGGGGGGGGGGGGCCGAGGGGTTCATGCCCCCCCAAATTCGGCGCCTATGCATCGAAGCTTACGGTGAGCTTGCTCTTGGTAAATCACAGTGCTTTGCGATTTTGACATGAGAGAGGATGCTCTGTGCTTCGTGGGATCAGAAGGTTGTGATCTCTTATGAGCTGCTGAAACCCGGCGAAACCGTTAATACTGAACGCTACCGACAACAAATGATCGTTTTGAATCAAGCTTTGCGTGAATAACGACCAGAATATCAAAAAAGGCAACACAAAGTGATTTTGCTTCATGATAATCACCATCACCCAGTGCAAAACTGGTCAAGGAAACGATTGAGGCGTTTAGTTGGGAAATACTTTCGCATGCGGCTTACTCACCAGACTTGGCATCGCCCGATTACTACTTATTTGCATCGATGGGACACGCACTTGCTAAGCAGCGCTTCATTTCTTACGAAAATGGCTCAATGACTTGTTTGCCTTAAAAGAGCAACAGGTTTTTTGGCGTGGCATCCACAACTTGTCATAGATGGGGAAAATGTATAGCCAGCAATGGGCAATACTTGGAATAAAATATTTTTTCATACAATAAACGTATATTTTCTATACAAAAATTCCGTTTCATATTTACATACCTGGCAAGTACGGATTTTAACGCAGTTAAAATTGAATAATTTTGACCTTCTCTTCGAGATACCGTTCCACCATTATCTCTTGTGTTCAGAATGATATCAACTGTTATTACTTAGCAATTTCCAAAAAATATTTTTGAAAATTTTTAATATATCGTCATCAACTGTGATTGTCCTGCTAAAAACAAGTTACAATTATAAAAGAAAAATCAGTTAAAATTAGGGGGAGGCCATGGCCTGGTGGGCTTTCACTGAAACAACTTCTGTGAAATAAAGCAGCATCAGGCACGGCTAATCACTGGATGGGCGACCAGCCCCCCCTCCCCTCCGGCTGCTGTGACCATCATACAGCAGTCGTTAATCCAGGTTCATCCAGGGACCCAACTCGTCGGCCTTTGGCCATACAGGCCCTGGATGGACGTATTGGATTACCAGTACTAGTAAAAGAAAAAAAAATCAATTAAGTACTATTAATTTTTAAAATGTTTTTCAAAAACGAGCATCACAATACAGGGCATACAAAAATGAATGCCCCGGTTTCATGATTTTATTTGAGGCGTATTTAACATATCACGAAACTTTTCAAGTACATAGAGTAACTCGTCAAGTGCATAATGTGCCCCTTAGTGATTTTACAGATATAAAAGCTGTAATCAGTTGACATGTCTCTGTCAATTTGAGCAAAGGATCGGTCATACGAGACAGGTAATGGCAGATCAGTCAGCAATTGCAGTACAAACACTAAGTCCATCAAATACAGTCCATCAAAAAAACAAGTCACAAGGGGTAGTCAGGGGAGCGTGGAACCAGCTTTCTTAATCATTTCCTACACAACCGCTCCTTCAATTTTGCATCTACAGCCCTGTAGCGGCTGCAAACAGGAAACGTAGATCTATCGGACATTCTTAAAAAAAAACAAACAAAACCTAGGCGAGTTGCTCTGATGATATGTTAAATAATACACCTACAATAAAATCAAGAAATGGGGGCAATCATATGTGTACACCCTGTATAATAAATAATTTTAAAAACAGTTTAATGATGTGTATTTGGGGTTCTTTTTTGAATTCTATCTACTTTAAATTTTTTTCCGTCATTAAAACGAAGCAATTTGCATCAAAGAAAAAGAATCACGGCAAGAAAGCTACTAATTTTTGTTATGAAATTATTGGTTTATCATTTAGGCAATCCTACCGAGAACTTGCCTCATTTGCAACATATGTTGCGTTTCTTAATGGTTTTCGTCACGAAAATTGTTTCTTGCTAGAATTGAAGAATTATCTAGCATGTACGAAAAGAGTTATCCGTCAAGGCTGAGAATATTTTTATTTCAAGATAAAACTAGAGAATATAATGAACACTAAAAGGGCAGAAGAATTAATTTGAAACGAATCCAGGAAATGAAGGGAAACGAAAACAGAAAAAACCTCACTTTAAAAACGGCGGTTAAAAAAAAAAAAAAGGGTAATTCTTTAATAAGAAATGAAGCTTCATAAGATGATGTATGCGTTATGCGCAGATGGTGAATTGTACAACGCCCTGCACAGTTCGTGAAATGTGCAGACTTTTACAGAAATCATTAAATGAGCACAACGGCTTCTGCTCGTGACTTGGACAGTTACAACTTGCCACTACGACAACTTCTGCGACTGGGAAGCTCATTGTTAAGCATCGACGCGAGTTATCTCGGGTGAGGTCAAAAATGCAAACACCGAATGCGAGTTATTGGTACGATTGTTAACGTATTGTTGACTATCGTAGCAAGAATGATTTTATTCACTAACTCAACTCGATGTTAGCATTTTTGACCTCGCCCATTCTTCACGTCAGGGAACTCGTTCATTTTGGTGCGGAACACAGAATAAAGAGACAGAAGTCTTTTTATTTTCTGGGTTTGCATAATGAAATGAGAGCCTCGAATAAACATCCTTATCAATTAATCCGCAGGATATAGTATTTCCATGGCCTTAAGAATATATATTTCCTGCGGATTAATTAATAAAGATGTTTATATTCATCTATGATAACTTTTATAATGTACAATAAATGGCATGAGCGTTTTGATGCCATTATAAATCTATAAACATCTATATTTATAATCATTTTAATATTTAACATTTTAATATTTTATTTAAAAATCAATTTTGTTATTTCTTAAAGATTAAGAATATTGAAATTAAAAACTGCAATTGTGAGAAATCATGATAATGTAATACGGCAGAAAGGAGTGCAGTTATTTCTTCATAGTGTAAACAATACTCAAGGGCGAATGTATCAGTTGGTAAGAAGAGGTGTTTGGGAGGGGTTGTTACGAAACCATTTACACAATCATTTGCTCGAAAAAGTTCATACACCCTCACGAGCGTTTAAATGACTCTTGAGCTTTAACAATCCCAGACGCAATTTCTACAGATGGTTAATTCTTATTGAATTTCATAAATTTTCCGTTCAATAGTACATGTTCAAAAACAACATTACGTGGAACACTAGGGATTATTTCCTTAATAAAAGCTGAAATTTTCAAGAATTTTAAATCTCATGCTGCATGCGATTTATCTTCCATTAAAATAAAGAATTATTTATATTTCTTTTAAAATAAAGGTTCATTTAAAAAAAAAATCATACATTTGAAATTGATGATATTTTTTACTAACTATACGCTCAGTGCAAGGAATGAGCAGTGAAATTTCAATTTCCCGCATATATGGAAAGCGAGGTAATTAGTTATGAGTCAGTGAGGT